>OZ012695.1:39654362-39666862 GCA_963942565.1 Maea johnstoni | reverse complement strand
CAGCATTCCCTAATTCACGTCGACGTCTACCTTGGCTTGGATTCAACTGATTAAGGGATGCAAATTCATAGATGAATTAACGGAATATTTTAGAATTGGAATGATGACAATAAAAACCTACCTTCAATAATTTGCTTAGGGATCATGTTAACCGAGGGCGATATTTGCTTATCAATATTAATGTATGACTGCAAATCTTTTCATCAAAACAGTTTGTATTAAATATAAAATGAAGAGATGCACTTCGAATGCTTATCATTTCGTAGTTCCCCAGTGTATGGCACTGTCACAAAAATGTGTCCATTTCCATATACTATTAGCCTGGGGTTCCACATCGAGCTGGCTGGAATTCGACGAGTTTGCAAAACTTCGCTAAAAGTCGAATGCGACACGTAAAATTGTCGTGGGGTTAGGCATTTTTAGGCGTGTCGAATGCGATGTGGAATCGCTAAACGTCGCATTCGACGTGTAAGAAGTCGAAAGGTCGAAAACGGTTGTGCGAACGCACGAAAGACTTGTCGAATACGATTTTATGCAAATTTCCTGGTTGATTGACAGGTTAGGTCGAATGCGACTTTCTAAAAGTCGCATTCGACATATTAATTCGCATTCGTCATTTTAAAAGTCGCATTCGAAGAGTTAAAAGTCGAATGCGACTTTCATAAATTCGAATGCGACTTCCAGAGTTTTGTCACATTCGACCTTTTCAAAGTGGAATGCGACATTGGATTAGTCGGATGCGACAATAAATTGTCGAATGCGACCAAAAAAAATGTCGAATGCGACATTACTGAAGTCGAATTCGACATATATTAATCGCATACGACCTTTCAAATGTCGAGTATGCATTTAATATGTCGAATTCTATTACATTTTGTCGAATTTGACATTTCAAATGCGCATTCGACATTTTGATCGTGGGAAAATAACCACCATGATCAATTTATCGAATGCGTAAGTTTATTTTACGCATTCGATTTCAAAGAAGTCGAATGCGACTTTAAGAAAGTCGCATTCGACTTTCCAGATGTCGCTTTCGACTTTATGCAAATGAGGAACTGGGAGTTAACTCATTAGCATATCGGCAAAGTCGACTCCGTGCGAATGCGCCAAAAAAACGATGTTGGGGCCTCTCAAACCGTTTGAGAGGCCCCAACTTGGGAATGCGACTTTTGATTTATGAATTCGACTTTTCATTTTTCGCGCCAAAAAGAAGGTCGAATTTGAAATGCCGAACTTAGGTACAAACGTAAATTGCGACTTTTTCTTAACGTCGAATTCGACTCAAAAACCTCATTACCATATCATTTGCATAAAGTCGCATTCGCACGGGCTCGATGTGGAACCCCAGCCTTAACAATAATGTATCTACATATAATTACAAAATTTACATGAATCGGTGTTCTTTTATACGCTTTTTTCACAATGAGAATTTGAAAATGGATGTTTATACTAAAATGATGTTATCAGAACCTTTCATGTTATTTTCATAATACAGTTTCGGATCATAAAGATCACCCACTTCTTCAACTAATTATATTTGTTGAGATTAAATGTTCAAGAGAATAGTCAATACATATCAACTTACCGTTTCACCGTTGGAATCAATGTAAGCAAAATCAGATGACTCTTCTTGTTTTACTGATATCTTATATAGTTTGACATTGGTGTTTGCGTTCGATACGTCCACAATATACACTTCGCTGGTTCCGCCATTTGATCCAAGCAATATGGTTACAGTAGGATTTGTTAATTGTGAGTCCCACGTGGAGGGATTATCAGGTCTAAGATAATTCAGGTCAACAGAATCATCATTTGAACGCATGATCCGCGTAGGAATATATTCAGGTCTATTAACTGCAGATAGCATACCATCTCCATATCCAACGCATACACCTACAAGGGAAAACAAACATGTGGTGCTTAGATTTAGCACTTGCAGGATTAACATCAAAATGTACACAGTCAACCTATACTTATGACTTATTTACAGTCATTGATATCTACAAGTAAACCATGCTGTAGCCGTTTATTTTGAAGTACCATCTTCTCAGCATTCCATAAATGATGACATGTTATCATTTACAATGTGCTATGCAACAGTGCCAATGAATGCAATTGAAAATGTTTACCATTATTAATCTAATATTACCGTGTTATGGTTTTCATTCTGTAATAACAATGTGTGAGACTTGACTTGTTGCATAGACGCATGTTGAATAGGCTACTGCTTAAAGTTGTGGGATATTCCCAGCCTTGTTCTCTTTGGTTTGTACCAACATAAGATAACGAGTCAGAGACACATTCGAACATGGTGAATTGCATACCTGATGTGGTGCTTGTAGTGGGAGGTCCACTTGTAATGAGAACTGCAAATTGATATGGATCATGATAGACGGATTAATATCAGTTTCAGAAAATAATTATAATTTCCAGCTCCCTTTATTGTATTATCATCTTCATTTTGAAATAACATACATCTGGCACCCTTTTTAGTCAGTTAAAACTAGATGAAATGAAAGGTCATGGGTATATCTTATTTAAATTCATCTTGTATTATTCTCTTGTATTTATAAAATAACAGAGTAAATTCATCTTGTTTTATGATAGAATGTTAAAGCAAATTTAGAGAAGCACTTGCTCTTTTAACACTTGTCACACTTGAAAATCTGACATACCGTGGCTATCAAAACCACCAATCTTAACCATTTACTTGCTATATTGCAACCAATGCTGCCTCCCGAACTTTAACCCTATCAGTGCAGTGTAAATTTTACTGCTGATAGAAAGCAAACTTGGTATATAATAAAACTTATTTAACATGAAACTATTTTCCTGTTCTCTTTCGTCACGTAATACTTCAGGTACTATTCACTTAACAAAAGTGTTAGGTGTAAAGATATTAGGCTCTGATGGCATCACAATGGAACTGAACAAAGATCAATGCCTTCTTTAACATTTGATTCCCTTAAAATTTCATAGCATTTTCTATTAAAAATAGATCTATCGAATCAAGAAAACCAGTCCAATGTATTCATGTATTTTTATGCTAATTTTGTTGAGGGCAACCCTAATCAAAAAGGAAAGCAGGTAAGTTGTTGTAGAAATATAAAGTCATATAATGTATGCAGGACATTTCATTAACTTTACACACCACATAAGATTAGGGCTAGAAATACTATTTAAAAAATCAGTGCTTGAAAAGCTACCTGGTCTATAAAACATGAATCCCTACAATTAAGTTGCTATTTTCTGATTCTCGCAACAGCAATATGTGGCAAGTGCCTTGCACCACGTTCAAAACAATGACTTCTTGGCTCCTCCCTCTTGTCTTTTTGATACGTGTACCTTGTGCTTATAGCTTTGGAGAAGGCTTGAAACACATACGGTATACATAGGTTGTCGGAGCTGTTCTCTAGGTTTTGGCTGATTTGATTGATACTACCAGTGCACCAGAGATTGCAGCACCCACTTGATACTGGACTTGAAATAGATATGTTATGGATTCCAATTATCTGGGAGCATTGCTTTTAAAGCACCAAATATTTCATTTTTATGACGATCAATAGTGTCGTGTTGTAGTGAGCTCGTAAATGACACTCAATCCACTTGTGAATTTACACAAACCTTTATTGTTTATTGCATCAGCTACATTATAGTGTGTACTAGAATCCCATACACTTACTCCTAACTCCAACTCCGAAATGGTCGCTTCTCCCTCAAGCCTCCCCTACAAGCGTTGATGCCCATAATATGATCTCGTGATATATGACAAAGGTATCAGTCTCTTAGGGAGACTGTGGAATGTCACTACTTAACCACTTACTGACCTAACCATAATGGCTGGTCTCTATACGACAATGGTATTTCTTTTGATTGTAGGAAGTTAGAGGAAGAGACTATCAAATTGCTGCACGGTGGCCATTTGGAGGTCTGAGTCTAACCTTCACGCTGATGTTACTCTCGCTGGCTCATATGTTAAACTTATAATTGGTCATAATCATCAATTAAGATGATTGTATTTATATGTAATTGATCCCAGGCATTTGAACCATCCAGATGTCATCTTTATTTTGTCCAACACCCCACGGACCGATCATTGTGGGTACACTTCCAAAATCACGCAACTGCATGATCAGAGATAGACATTATATTAATCATAATCAATTACCTTTGTGCTAGTACATCAATGAAATTTTGTCTTATCAAAAGTGGAAATGTAAACAAACGCATCGGAAATATCAAGTCTATCAAATCGCAAAATCGTGTTGCTTAAGTTCTTGGAACTAAACTATCACATGAAAAAAATCTAAATGCATTTTTGCTTCTTGTTCACTATCCCTGTTGGGAATGCAGTTTAAACTTGAAATGACATGTACCAGAACACAACAACATACCTTTGAAACAAGCATGGATGCTTATCTGAAATTCTGCTGGTGCATCATTGTTCTTTTTAATGATAGTGACGATGATACTTGTGCCAAATGTTTGATTTGGAAAATAGTAGACTTCATCTGGGAGAAAAACCTGGAAGGAAATCCAAAGTTTCTTGTAATAAAAGTAAATTTAAAAAGGCAGTATATGATGCATGCATTTCTTTAACCAATAGCTATGTACACAAAGGAAATCAAAACAAGTATATGAATAGGCCTATTATGTGGAAAAATCTTTGTTATGCTTCTTGATTTCTTTAAAGTTTCAGATTTTCAAAGGAATCATAATCAAAAACACACTGCAGTCACATTCAGAATATGATTAATTAATAACTGTATTATTACTGGCTTATACACATTTGCATTATCCTCACTGATATGAAGGATGCGATGGGCAGGAAATGAGAAGCAAGACACAACTCGCTGCATAGAAATGGAGGCTTACATCTTCCACATCATGTACATTTCCATCAGGCAATTTATATGAAACTTTAAATCCTTTAATATTCGTCCCGGGTTTTTGTAACGAGACATCTCCATACTGGACAGGAATACCACTTGTAGACGTTTGTACTGTAACTTGTGGATTAGGAGAGTTACTAGTATATGGGGAAGCTGAGGAGGGTCGGAGATCATCTACATCACCAGGCAGGTCATCATTTATAACAATGTTGCCATCCGGAATAAGTATTTCATTGACCATGCCTTCAGTTTCATCACAAACTAAAAGAAAAAAGACAATATCAGAATTATTGATAAGAAAATGAACATTAATTCATAACACTATCTGGTTTACTAGGTGACTTTATGTCAGCTTCCATGATAAGTGCTTGATGACCTGGTGGTCTAAAGCGTTACCAATGACTGCTAGCCGTCTCTCACCACTGTCCAGGTGTGAATCTCACTATGCACATGTAAGAAAGTTGCCAGTGACTTGGGGTAAGGCAGTTGCTTTTGCCGGATACTCCGGTTTCCTGCACCATAACAACAGGCCAGTTACGACGGCAGGAAACAAAATTCCTAATCCAAATTTCAAGATAAGTGCTAGCGTAGCATCTGGGTTATCTGGATGCTAACACTGTAGCAGAGGAGAAGAGTGTTAATTAAACACTTTCACAACAAAACTTTGTAAAATTAACATTTCTCACCGAAACACTGATTTATTAGCACTGTCAGGCAAACAATGGTGTTAGTATTACTACTCCGGACAGGAAATACATAAGTGTTACTGATACATGCTTAATACTAACAGGGCATTTGAAGTCAAGCCAGTACTACAGACTTAGGCATCTGAAATGGAATCTATAGAAATTAGTTTTGAAATGATGTTCTCAAACACAGAGCTGTGATTAACATTTTCTGTTACATTCTATGTTAAAATTGGTGCAATTGTTGAAGTATGGGGTTAAACACATGATATGTATTGGCTTCAAGCACTGTGTTGCATTCACAACGTTGTTAAGATATAAATAGTTAGGTCTGAGCTCAATTATTACTAAGTCAGCCATGTTTTGTGCTACATCACCAAGCTATTGTAAACATTCTAACTGCACACAACTTGGAAAGAACATGAGCAAAGAGTTATGAGCCCAGAGGGACATGTGAAAAATGTGAAAAAGACCTTCAGGGGGATATTTGTTATAACTTTTCATGGTTATAATGCATAAGAATAATATTTGTATTTAACCTGCAGATAATATTTCACTTAGGAATCAGCAAGTATCCTACATCTACATAAATCCTCTTCTTATTATTCATACTATTGCTAGGCAGTAGTGAGTGTAGAATATAGACATCATCCACTTGTGGACACAGAGGGGGGTTCAAGGGTTACATGAACCATCAACCCCCCCCCTCACCCCAATTACTAGTTTCTTGTTATAAATCCCACTTTCCTTATTTCCTGTTAGGACCACTGTTAAAACGACCCCCTCATCCAGGTTTTCCCTACATAAATACGAAATCCGCCCCTAGATACAGCCCTATATTGGAGGGTAGACATGTTACACAAATACAAACACTAACAGAATGCCTCCTGTTAGTGTTACAGATGGACTCTCATTTGATAACACTAACGCTAATAAACAAGTGACACAAAGTCACCCACTGTGAAACAGGTAATCCAAAAATGAAAAAATGCTATCAGTATGTACGACGTTGGAATTGGTCAAATTTGAATTTATTTTTCTCGATTGATCAATAAATTCTAGCAAGTTTAGATTTTCTTAGGAATATTTGAACTATGTAGAGAGAGGGGAAGTTATCCTGAAAACATTTTGGGTTAGCAGTGGCTAATCACATCACCTAATGATAATGATAAAATTGATACAATTGCATTCCACCAGATATCTATGAATTGGGGCGTGTGAAGACTAAGCATGCTTTGTGATTAGTCCTTATAGGTTTGACTGCAAGATTCTAAACTTTGAATAGTCACCTGATGCAGCATGCATGCGTTCATTATGTCAAGATAGCTGTGGCAATATCAGGCCTGTTCCATAAGGTTTGCACTTGTTGACAGAGACCTAGAACCATTTATCTGACTGTTACATTCCTGATGACAGCAGTCTTGAGTCGAATAAAGCAGAAATCCAAAAAGCATATGCAAATCGTTGGTTGGTTTTGGTTGCAAATAATGAAATTGAGTACTAATTACTTTGCTGGCCTGCTATGAAACATGACCTCCACATGTCGTGAACAATACCTAGAAAGTAACTCAAAGAGTTACAATGGAATGTTATATAGTTTGCAGTCATTACCGTGTGGGGATGTTGTAGTAGTACTAGGCAGTACTGTTGTTGTCTCAGGTGGTGTTGTAGTGCCAGTTACAACTGTTGTCGCAGGTGGTGTTGTAGTGCCAGTTACAACTGTTGTCGCAGGTGGTGTAGTAGTGCCAGTTACAACTGTTGTCGCAGGTGGTGTTTCTATCAGAAAAAGACAAACACACAAAACCTTATGTCAAAACATGTCTTATGATAATTCTTGTTTTGTGCATTGTATAACCAGTGCCAATAATTACCTAAATGTAATATTACATGGCTGAGGTATGTGAAAAGGTTGCCAATGACCTGGTTTTAGACAATGTTTTTTGTTCTCTGCACCACATACACAACTGGCTAGTCCTAAATTAGTCTAACTATATGGTAGAAAAAGTGACAATGAATAAAAAATTCCAAATTCCTACCAGGTTATGATCTCTAGGATCATCACAACTTATGGTTTTCCTGGAATATTGGCATGAGCATGAAATTCACTGTCATTTGCAAATACACTAAAGGAGAAATTAACTTCAAGTTTAATCAAAATAATGTCTTATGATATGACTGCTTCAGTCCAACTGAATTCAAGGGAATCTGCGCAAAATAAAAAGAATCTGTATGATTGAAATAGCATCACCGTTCCCGAAACGAGCAACTAAATGTGGAGCTTTACTATGCCACTTTTTTGACTCTTCCAAAGTTAATTAGTTTAACGGTATAATATCGCAACAAGGTATTTCGGGAAATTGGTCTTGACATAAAACTTTTGTTTCTAAGTAATAACGTCTTTAAATAGAATACTTTATAATTCAGATGGACTAGATAAGAACATTTATGCACTTCATGATTCCCAATATATGCTATAAAAGGATATTTAATATAACTTGACATAAGAAAAGATGACCCTGTTAATAAATCACTAATGCTTGGCATCTTGGCTACTTATCACTTAGATTAGGGTACTATATTGATCAAAAACCCAAATGAATAAAGGCAAATAAGTATATACCACTGGTATTTCTCTTTCATCTAACGGCGGCTGTCTTAGCACATGCAAACAATGGAAAAGACACACCGCTGATTATGAGTATCAAACAAACTTAGGTGCATAGAAGGTATCAAATGAATAGTAGTTTGGCTTACTTGAGAAACAACCTTTCAGTTGAAGTTTTATCTTCCACTCGGCATCATTAGATTTTGTGATGAACCTTACTTTGATTGCATATGGTGTAAGACTTGGGTTGTAGAACAATGCAGGACCTTGACCATTGAAGAATGTCTGGTTGTGAAGAAATAATAATCTCTGAATAGTTATATTTATCAATTGTGCAGCCACAGATATACTTATGTACATTAATTACCAATATGCACTTTGATATGTATAATGACCAGATAAGACTTATTTACATGCTTATCAAATGCATTCAAGTATTTCCAATTAATTTGCATGTTTAACCAAATGTTATCCTGTTCTACTGATAGTACATGATATCAAAAGAGTGAACTAAATTTAGGGTTTAAACTGCGTGTAATGATTTGTGTTTTTTTCTGTCATTAGCTAAAAACATTTCTATTACAAACTATCTAAAAGACAGTAGTAGTTTAGTGGTTAGACCTAAGTTATTGGCCTCTGCCCACTCTATACACTATATAGACGGTGCTGTATTTAAATGAAGATATTGCAAACTTTCATAAACAATTTCCAATGCCTTGGCTTTTTCCAAGCTGATCCAAAGGGTAACTACATTTATAATTTATTCAATCACTATGCCATACCCCTTTAGGTTCATAATCATCATCTGGAGTGTCCTTTGAGTACACTCTGTACTTCAAAACATTGGTTCCCTCGGGGATGGATATCCATAGAACTTCCCGTTGTAATGTTCCATCATTAAGAATTACTTCCACTTCTGGTTTTTCTTGAGAAGATGTCCAGAAGCCAGGTATTCCAGTTCTGAGTGTATCAATAGCAGACGTTGTGTCGCTTGGGATGATATTTGAGCTTGGTATAAGATCATCACTTCGTGGAACTGCAGGTAACATCCCATCAACATATGATGCATTCACCTTCTCACAAACTGAAATATAAAAAAGACTTGCAATAATGATGTTTGAATGTACTTTGTTGAACTTTAGACCCCCTGTCAGTAATGTATATAAATTGTGATTATGAGAATGACTGGGACAACTTTTCGTAGATAGTGACTTTATTCAGTATTCACACATGGCGTCATTTGATAACTATGTTAGTACTGGTAAAATCACAAGGAAATTAGCGAAAAAGGGTACGTGGCAATTTTTGGAATTATCATAAATTTTATTGGATGAAACCGAACAAGTATTTTCAAAACTTCAGTCGAAACCTAGCACCATGTATATGAATTGCTTGAAAGTTTCTTCCTATAGACTTATGCAATAAAAGGTATCAGCCAAATATCAAAAGGGCTCTGCGTTACTGCTTTATGAGCTTAATTACCCCCTCTCCTAGTAAAAATGTGATTGCTCTAGAACATAGTGGACTATCTAGAAAAGAGGAAAATGATGTTGCCTTTCTATTACATAATTTGTGATTTGTTGACACTCACTCAGTTGTATTGCTCAATGGGATAGGAAATTATATCTCGAACAAATGGAAATCCATCTCCCCCCTCCCCATCCCCCCGCATATTTCGACATAGTCAACTGACTTGTCATACTGACTTATCATACTGACGACTTTGACAATAACCCATTGTCCCTAAAAAGACCAAATCAGATTGAAAATAGTAAGGCAAGTGCTTTAAGATTTGGGTATACTTTTTCTAATGCCATAAGTAACCATTTACTATTGAGGTCGTTTACAGCCCTACGCAGCCTACCAGGAAGTGATGAAATGCTCTGCCCTTCACACCGTGCCTATCGAACCCCCCCTGGAGCATGGTGTCATCTAACTAAACTGATCATATCTCCAAATGGGGGCATAACAGTTAGTCTCTCATATCATTGTGAATTCAACCTTATATATATATTCCGCCCAACTATAATCAAATACCATTATCTCAAGATTAAGGGGTCAAACCTGACCGATAAAGGTAAAGTGGTGGTTAGATATGTTGATAAATAACATGATAAACTGAGTAATCCTGTTATGTACTGACAGTTTGGAAGCAGTTCGACAGCACATTTTCATGTTTAACACTAGCCTTTACTCGATATGCTGAGAGTTCTACTCTTTCCACCACCAAGGAAAAAATACCAAGCTCAGCCATTAATATCAGGCTTGACCCTAAACAACTCTAGTAGAACATCCACTTATCACGTATATAGAAGATGCTGTCAAAGCTTAGTTTGACTCTTAGAAGAGGAACAGCAAAAGTATTCATTTTTCAAATCTATTTAACTGTACAAGGTCCATTTTAATTGAACATGTCTCTTAATATTGTACTGAATATGATACTTGCCTGGTTTCTCAAAACATGCCGTGACATTCATCCAGTTCAATTGCGAAGACTGCCTAGACTCAGGGCCGTCATCCTTTTGTGGCAGTAGCTGAATATATTTGGCTTCAATGCCACTACCGAATCGAACATCAACAGTGTAAATTTCATTAACCGGTGGAGGTATGGGCACTGTCTGTAAAGGAAAACAACTAAGTCATTCACAATAATTTGATATTGATTTTAGGTTGTAATATCGACAGAAGGTGTTTATCATCAAGCTGTTGATGAGTGTGTTAATGTATTTTTTGGTTCAGTTCTGGTATGCTGAAAAAGCTGAATCACATGTGCATTTGGCATTATTTGAGAAATTCAGTTGAACGCAGGTAGACTGAGGGTATTGATGGAGAGACTTGTGTACTTCCTCTTTAAGAAGCACCATTAGGACAAGCCACATATAAGGAGTCAATCCACAAAACTTACCCCTGTCTGCAAAACTGTTGTCTTGTCATCATCCAATACGTTGTATGTAATACTTTTGGAGTATAACGATTTCACTTGGAACTTGAGCAGTGTCACTTGCCCTGGCACATTGACCATAAAGAGTACTTTAGGGTTAGTGTCAGTTGGCTTTGGCCTCCAAAATATATCCGTATTGTAGGACATCGGAGTTACCTTGTCTTTTTCAGAAAATGTTGATGTAGTTATTTTGAAGGGTTCACCTGGACTGCCGCTCAACTCAATCTGAGGCTCACATACTTCAAGAAAGAATTTGACAAAGATTGAATTCATGAAACAGGTGAATGAACAACGTTATTACAATAGAGTAATACTGCATTCAAATCAACCGGGTAAAACGATCAAGTATAATTCTTTAATAAACAGCTTCTTTACATATACCGTTTCAAGTCAGATGTCTAGTAGGTTTAATCTGCAAATTAAGGATTATTTTGAGATTTTACATATATCAAAGTTAAAACCCATTTACTAATAATCAGAGGAACCAGGGTACAGTAAGCAGATGAAGAGGCCCAATTTTACTAGACCTCTCATAGGTTCACACACGAGTAGGGGCAGGATTATGGCTCTTTCCTCTGTGCTACTTTCACCAAAGCATGGCCAAACACACATTTCGGGTTATAAATGTTGTTGGATTTGCCACGAAATGTGGCACATTTGTAGAAGGTATCAATGTGTCTCTCACTTCTTTCCATAAAAACTGTAATGCAGGGACGCTGCGTGCAGCTCCCTTCACAATTATTGACTGAGGGAAACATTTACCTCAAATTGAACAGCAGGTTAAAAATAATTAGAACAATAGAACATAGTTG
Organism: Maea johnstoni; assembly: GCA_963942565.1. Taxonomy (NCBI): domain Eukaryota; kingdom Metazoa; phylum Annelida; class Polychaeta; order Spionida; family Magelonidae; genus Maea; species Maea johnstoni. Next base: position 39,654,923 of record OZ012695.1, on the reverse strand, counting down.
CTCAGTACTTTTAACATGGCTACAGCCTGATGAAATTCAGATGGTCAGTCAGTTAAGATTTATTAAAATTTTGAAGAGGATAATCATATCAAACGAGTAATGAATTATCGATGATAGTTATTTGTCTTCTCATGAATTTGCCTTTGTGTCAGCCATTTTGACGTTTAATGTTAATCAGCATCATTATAATAATAAAATTTATTTTCCTGATCTAGCTAAAATGTCAAGGTTTGGACAAAGACAAGATATCATGTTTAAGTAAATCCACAAATAATGTGGTTTTGAATTTCTTTCCGGAAAATACAATTAGTCTTCTAAGATGTGATGTGCCACCTTTTCTGAGTGGACTACATGATTAATGTCAGGGAAGAAGATAGTATACATGCAAGAATTACTCATAACACATCATACCTCATACCTGAAACTATTTACGTAAACCTTTAAAAGCAGCCCCCCCCCCCAAAAAAAAAAACTCATTCAACCATATTGAGATAAGGGATATACTAGATACCATCATATATATATGACTGACAATGCCCCTGCTATGCTACCATGGGTACT
>OZ012695.1:39596862-39649362 GCA_963942565.1 Maea johnstoni | reverse complement strand
ATCCTCTACATGCTGCAACTTAAATAGTGTGCTCTGTGCACTGGCTAGGCGTTGCACTCACGGGTAAATCCTGTACATGGCACTTTCCGACACATGTGCAGGATTTTAAACTTTAAATGTTATTAATGGGACCAGTATTTTTATACGGTTCGAGCACAGTCTTAATTTTTTCAAATCAGGCTTTGATGACTCCACACAAACCCTAAATGGTATAGCATGTACCAGGGACCAGCGGAGCAATAAAGCCCAGCCCCCAAATCCGGCAGCCTCGGGAGGGTTGCAAAAATTACTCTCCTCCAATGTGCAACTGCGCGCAAGTGGTTAAACACCAGTTTCAATGGCCATTTACTTACACCTTGACCTTGGTGCAGACTGTTCTTTGAGGACGACTAAAGTCACTGTCCCACTTAGGAAAACCAGCATTATGAGCTGAACAAATAAGCAAAACATTTAATCATTTTGGCATTGTAATCTAATTCGACGTGTTCCGTTATGCCATCCTTGCCATTACAGAGGTTTCGCAGTGACAGGTTTTGGCTCGGGGATAATGCCTGTGAACTGCGATCTTTTGGAACATGTTCGAAAATATCCGATCTTTACCAACTCGTTATCAACTCATTATTTTGGCTAACTGGGTCACATTTCTACGATGCCAAAACAATGTTGGACCATTTGCTTATTCATCCTGCTCGCGACGCTGGTTTTTCCTATGTAGGACAAGGACAGCCTTTATTTATCAAACAACATAATTAGTTAATAGTAACATGCTTCTTCTGATGTGGAAAAATCGAAATATCCTAGTGTTTGAACGGATGTCGTTAAATCATCTGTTAAGATTAATGTAATGTATCATCTGTTATGAAGGCTCTAAACAATGTGTCAGGAGTGTTAATGTCAAATTTGTGTTGTCATCGTTCTTAACCCTGTTTCATAGGTGTCCAGTGTTTAATATATAATTGTTTCCCTTTATCAAGTTTTACAGTTCACTTTTACTTTCACACTAACAGGGCTTTTGAATACGAGTTTATATTACTCATAGACACAATTCAAAAAACATTTATTTATTTTTATAAATATATATATATATATTTATATATATATTTATATAAATATATATATATATATATATATATATATATATATATATATATATATATATATATATATATATATATATATTTTATATATATATATATATATATTCATACATATATACACATATATATATATATATATATATATATATATATATATATATATATATATATATATATATATATATATATATATGTATATATATATATACTGTATAATAGGAAGTTAATTGGAGTAAATATATATATATATATATATATATATATATATATATATATATATATATATATATATATATATATACATATTTATACATTATATATATATATATATATATATATATATATATATATATATATATATATATATATATATATATATATATATATATATATATATATATATAAATATAGTCAAACTTGCCTCAACGACCACTTCTGTTAAACGACCACTTGCCTTGAACGACCGTTTCAAAAAACCCCATTGGCCAAGGCTATTCCCTGTATATTTTACCTTGATTAAGTATGCCCACACCTGTTTGATTTTTGTTCTCAGAATTTTTCGATATGTAATACCTTGTGGAAAAAAGAACTTAAGGAAATGTAAAAAGAAATTGGCTGTTTGGACGTTATTTTTTGCTAGAGACATATTTGTGATTTTTGAAAAGTGGCCTTTTTAGAGAAAAGAAGCCGCCACGTTGCAGATATTTGTTACTTTTAGCTCATTCTATGTTGTTCGCCCACAGAAAAAGAAATTGCAGATGCCCATGAGTGTAAATGGTAATGGAGTAGGTCCTCTTTCTACTTGCGCAAACTTTATTTCAATACCAGCTGTATCTTTTGCATAGCATATGATCAAATTGGAGGGGTTGAGTCAAAAATGATCACCTTTTTTTCAAAAAAGGATGCAAATATAGGACATTTTATCGCACATAATGAATTGTGAAAAAAATTTAGTCCGAAGAATTTTTTTTTTTTTTCTACATGTTCTTGCCCTGTAAATTTGCATTCTTTGTGTGAAAAGAAATAAGGGGTGTTAAGGGTTACTTTTTTTGCTAAAGAGCTATGAGTGAAAGGGTACGTTTTTTGCTTTTTTATGAAAATGAAAGAACAATGATGCGGCCTTTGTTTCCCTATTGTTGTAGCAACAATAGAGGGGAAATCCCTTTATTGGAGTCGTGTTGCACTCGCTAAGACACAGATATAGGGCAATTTATCGCACATAATGAATCGTAAAAACAAATCTAGTCCAAAGGATTTCTTTATTTTTTGATATGTTCTTCTTCTGTACATTCGCATTCAATATATCAAAAGAAAATGGGGGTGTTCCGAGTCACTTTTCTTGCTACAGAGCTACGATTGGAAGGGTACATTTTATGCTTTTTGGCAAATAAAATTGGCAATGCCCCATGCCAACAATAGGGAAATTCCTTTTGTCGGAGTCGCCAGAGGGGTTGATTATGGTAAGTCTCTACCCATGTTAGCTAATTGTTTGAAATGATGTGTCAACTAAAAGTGTTTATATTATCAGGGATGTCCAGCCAGGGTCTTAGTCAGGATTTAGGGTGCCTAAAATTGGCCATCGTAAAATTTTTGGGCGTCCAAATGTTTAAGGGGGACCACAATATTCTCATTTTTCAACCATAAACATGTATCAATTTATCAAAATAAGGCATGATATCCTTATACAATGTCATGGGAATTATATGGAGATAAAAAAATTCAACTATATGCTTAAGATTGACATTTTAAGAAATTTCTCACAAAATATTTTGGGTGTCATGAGGGGTGTTTCATAAGGGTTCGGATATCCAAAAAGACACCCGGACACCCTGCTGGCTAAGACCATGTGTCCAGCTGTCTCATTGTTGGACAACAGGGGCTTAACAACACGTGAAAAGCCAAAAAAAAGCTCTCTTTAACCCGGGAATTTTTCGCAAAAACATTACAATAAAGCCTGTTATTTATTTCACTTGAATCATTTTTGAAACAAATTGTATTAAAAAATCCAGTGACGGATTTTAGTATCATATCGATTAATCTTTCTCTTAATTATTGGCTATTGCAATAAGGGATAATATAGTTCAACTAAGCTAGATTCAAATCACGGCAACCAGAAATTTCTGTGCTACAGAACGTATTGACTGTGCTTCAGGACTATGCGGAATCAGGGTTGTCCAATCAGGGGAATTACTCAGCAACCCCCACCTCTCCCCTCCAAATTTAGATTATTGTTAATTGTCGAAATATGGTTATCTATTGAACGCCCGCCCTTCTCGAAAGGATAATACTCAGTTTTCCTGATTCTTTAAACAGTTAACCATTGAAGCAGTTAAGGTCCTACAATACTTTCTACCAGTGACACCTATTTAGTATTGGACATGACAGACAAACAAAATTAATTTATTGTATTTTACCTGTAACTACCAACAATTTTGAAAAGAAATTGGTACATTGCAGAATTTTCTTTTTATCAAATAAATAATATCATGACTATACCTACCTATTCTAAAATAGTATCCTATGAGACATGTTTTGACACTGAGTGTTTCGGCTACAGTGATTTTCTTATTCATTGTAATTGATGATTTGAAACTTTTTCAAGAAATATTTATGTCCCCCCCCCTGCCAAATTTAGATTATTGTTAATTGTTTTAATATGGTTGTCTATTATGCCCGCCCCTCTCAAAGGTATGATACTCAATTTTCCCGATTCTTTAAACGGCGAACCATTGTAGCAGTTAAAATCTGCCCAAAAAACCTATTTCTCAAACTTTAACACTCTGTGGTGAGAAAACTAACCAACCCAGTGACCTGTCATATCCTTTGTGTCTTCTTGTTAAGAGCACCGTATATACAGTTTAGACTTATATCAGTGAAAATTAAATTTGGCTATTCTGAGTTAAACAAATTTTGGATTAAACCTTTTTGAATGGCGAACAACTCTGCATTAAAACACCTCAACTTTCTAACAATAAGCAGTAATTTATCATTTTATTATTGTAGTGTTAGAACTCTGAGAGTCCTACTGACTTCTCAGTATTTATTTATACTTGTAGTATCAAAATAATATATATTGTTAGCTGAGGACAGGTAACCTTAGTAAGAACACATTGTTTTTAGTTGAGTATATTGTATTATTGTTGTATTACTTGTACTTCCTATTTCTTAGTTTTCCGTGGTGTTCATACAGAAGTGGGTTGCTAGTAAGCTACTGTGGAATCTGTACTTAATACACCCTAGCTGAAGTCATTCAACTTAAATAGTCCAAACTCTTACATTTAGGTGCAGATAGCCTAGGTACATATTTAACGTCTGCTAAATAGTTGGTAATCTGGTTATTGTGTGAATTTCTAGGGAGCTCTAGTTTTCTGTGTGTGTGTGTGTGCTAAATTCAAATACTTGTGCTTTTGAATAATCCTAAGTATATTGCTTTGAAACATTAACTTATAGGAGTGGTCTTGTAAATCTAAAGTGTGCCTGAGTGTACCTGGAAATAGACTACTTACTATATATTGCTCAATTTATCCTTAAGGACATACTTCTGATAAAACTGTTTTCGTATTCGAACAATACTTCAAAGCATCTTGTATCATCACACGTTACAGAATATAATTATTATTTAGAAAAAGAAACGTAATTCATCTACCCCCTTCACGCACATATATGGTGGTATGTCCATGTTTTATTATGGAAAATTTCCTTGTCTTTGTATGCAGGGCAGAAGTATAGTTGCTATATCCCTCAACAGTACGTTACGGCGGGAAAAATGCCCTATCCATCCTTAACGTTCACGTCACTCATGTCTGACCCCCGTAATATGCGCAACAATGGGACGTCTCCAACAATTGAAAATAAAACTGGTGTGGGCATCCTTAAGTGACCACTTGCTTGACGGGACAAGCAAACATGGAATCTTATCCCTAAGAGTAAATGGTCCTTTATTCAACAGCCACGTGAATGCCTAGATGCCTTGTATATTGGAAAGGGCACAATAAAATAATGAAATAAACAGTGAAAAAATGAAAGTATATCATTTCTGAGGGTCCTTAATCAATGATATAGTTCAACCTTTATTTTTCTGAATTGTCTATTCTTAAAATTTTGATGAAGAAGTTTTAACAACCACAGCTAAACATAAAAACCTCAGTAATTCCAGGTCATTGTTGGAAATTCTTTGTTTTTTCACAACCTCGCACAGACCCTCAACACCTTCTTAAGAGACCACTTCTTTAAAAGACCACTTTTGACATTTCCCTTGAGCGGTCACTTAATAGAGGTTTGACTGTGTATATATATATATATACATTTTTCCATGTTTTGTATACAATTAACACTTACCGAAGTCCCATTTATGATTAGAGGTAGAAAAGACGAATTATAGGTATGTTCAACATAGATTTTGTAGGATGCAACGTTGCTGTCACCATTATGTATATCAATAAAAAGCAGCTCCGCAGTAGTGAGTCCTTTGTTTACGGGTAAGATTACGAATGGTTTAGTTGATGTCGATTGCCAGCCTCCGGGAATGTCTGATCTGAGATGCTCAACACCATTTGCTTCATCGCTGGTAGAGATTAATCGCTTGGGAATAGGGGGTTTACCATCTCCGAAGTATATCTTGGCCAAAAAATCACCGTAAATGTCACGATCAATGCACGCTAAAACAATAAATAAAAAGTGAGTACAGTATGATATATTAATATATATATATATATATATATATATATATATATATATATATATATATGTATATCGGCATATGTAGTAAGTCCTTCTCCTTTTCCTTCATATTTTAGGTCTGATTTTAGGTTCTTTAAATTTTCTGCAATTTCACGTCTAGTGGTCACCACAAGCAAACATAAAAAGGACATAAAAGAAAACACCATGTTCAACCTGATGCATTTGGATTGCGTGGTCACCCTGCAAAATTATACAGCCAGTAAAGGATAAAAACAAAATAAGAAAGGGATTCAGTTTTCAGTGGGAGAAATTGCTGGACATGGACACTGATTGGTCAGAGTCACAGTTTCACTCTCTGGTGTTACACTATCTGAAAGGAACTACCATTTCTTTTCTGAATAAGAGGAAATGAGTTAAAAGAACCAGTTTTATCTATAGCTTAAAACACTTCAGCTTATAATTAGACACACAATTACAAGTAGTGATCAATCTATATTGGATGAGGCGACATAGTTGTGCCAGTAACAGTTGTTGTTGTACGAAGTGATGTTTTACTAGGCGCTGTTGTAGTAGTTGTTATTTCATTCAGACAAAAGATGAACACAAAACATCTCAACAAGTAATGACAAAGATAGCCAAGAAAAGCAATAAGAGTAAAATGCTGATTTATGCCATTACCCTCTAGGCCGGTTGTTGTAGTGATAGGTACTGTTGTTGTCACAGTTGTTTTTGGTCCTGTTGGAGTACTTGTTGTTGGCCCAGGTGTTGTCTCAGGTGGTGTAGTTGTGCCAGTAACAGCTGTTGTCGTCTCAGGTGGTGTTGTACTAAGCACTGTTGTAGTAGTTATTTCTTTCAGAAAAAGACAAACATAAAACCTCATGCCGAAAGGAGTGTCTCATATATCGTTCTTCATACATCATAATCAGGGATCATTATTATCTAAATTTAAGATAAGACATATGTTCACTCTTAAAGTGATTCACATTTTTTTAATGTAAATAAAGAAGTCCAGTTCATTATGTAAGGATATAAACCTCCTTAAATATGATTTTCAAAAAACGCACCCTTGTTCGCCTTTTAACCTTGGGCATCTAAGTATGACTGGAGCAGCTACAGGATTGAACTAGTTAGGTTTATATGCAGTAGTATGACTGAGCTCCATTGCTTATTTAGAGCAGTCTAAAGAAAAAGTACCGATGCTGAAAAATGTAACTTGATAAATCTAAATTGCAGGATCATTAATAGAATGTGGCTCCCTAACTTCTGTATGAAAATAAACCACAGCAAGTGCAGGGGCCTATTTCATGAAAGTCAGATAATGGGTTAGCCAGCTAACTGCAAGCTTACCACAGGTTAGCCAGATGAATTCGATTTCACAAAGAATCCTAAGCCAGCGGTTATCCTGTTGCCATGACGAAATAAGTCTGAACAGCTAGCCTGCCAGGAGCAGGCTAGCCATTCAGGATAATGTATAGGCTGCACTAAATACGTCGAAATTCATAATAAAAATTAGCGAAAACATAAAGCCAAAATATGTACCATAAAATTCAAGAGTTTTCCTTAATAGTAACACCCAAAGTGAAATGATTATCTATTTCTAAATGTGCTTATGGAAGCATTATAGACAGACCCCTTTTCTAGCTGTCTCACGTTAAACACGGACGATCTTCTGCTGCTGAAAACAACAGACCTAACAATGTTGCGCGTGCCGTTGGGCAGTGTCACGTAGAGGATAATGCGCCAGTTTCCAAGCACAACAGACAGTGCACGTAACGGCACGTGCGGATTATGATTGTTGAGCAAGAACATAAGCGGCCTCATGCTGGCTAAGTTTAGCTAGCTAACTTTTTCTTCGTGAAACCGAATTTAGAGGATAAGAAAGATCTAGGATAAAGTTAGCTAGCTAAACGTTTAGCTAGCTAACCCATTATCCGCCTATCGTGAAATAGGCCCCAGAGGTCTTCTAGTGTTACTCTGAAGTTGGCCAACACAGAGGTGCTTTGAAGCACATTTATTGAAGTACTTGAATGACAAAGCAGTGTAGCTTGCTAATAAGCATGTGTAAGGACTAGGGCTTCATGGCCGCTAAGTGATAGAATTACTAAAATGACATGAAGATCATCAAAACTTTACGTTTAAGTTGCAATAAAGTAGATACAAGTTACACCTAAGCCATTTTCTTAAATGCATGCAAATCAGGTTGGCATCAGAGCTTCTCTACTACATCTCATATCTACAATTTAAGAGTATACCATTCAAAACTAAGTACTAAGTATGAACTGAATTGTAAAAGTTTATGTTGTCACAATGATTTTACCATCAAAGTAACTATTGCAATGGAGTAGCTTTATTGCATCTTGTACCCATCATAATTGCAAATAAACTGCTTAGGGTAGAGCAGGATTAGTCCAACTACATCTCTCAATGCTCTACTAGATCATCTATATGGCAGCTTGTACTAATCATAGCTGAAACATAGCTGCTCCCTTCACTCACTGGTGCTCTATTGCAGCACTAACGCAACATTGTACCAATCTGTACGAATGTTACAGCTTTTAAGCAGCTCCAATATAACTAAATTACTGCTTTTGGGACACAATAGGCCTGCACTTAAATGGCAAATTTTAATTTTTACTAAAAACAACAACAAAGGAGTGGTAAATCAAAGGATTGCTAACACTTACCTTCAAAGCAAGCATGGACGCTTATCTGAAATTCTGCAGGATTATCAATATTCTTCTTAATGATAGTTACAATGACCTTTTTCCCATATGTGTTGTCGGGGAAATAATAAACTTCATCTGGGAGAAACACCTACAAAGGAATGAGGTATCTCATTGACAGTTATCTGTATATGCCCATATTTCTTGTGGCATGTTTGTGTGATGACTTAACACAAAGGGTATAGATTTGATCAATTAAGGTTAGAATCGTTCAGTGTAAACTAACATAGTTATCACACCATAAACATTGTACAAAAAAGCTTGTATACAAATGCATCTCCTATATCTAGCACATGTCCTTCTAAAGGCATGTTAGATTGCCATTAACCTTCATTCAACAAATTAAGGGTGTTTTTAAATGATATGGATTGCACCAATAATATGTTAATGTCTTACAAGGTTTAAGAATGGACATATTCCTGGACACTAGGCAAAGGTTCAACATGCTTATTCTATCTACTTACTCCATCTACCTCCTCCAAAGTTCCATCTGGCTTTATATATGACACTTTGAAACCTTGAACATTGTCTCCAGGTTTTTCAAGAGACACATCTCCCAGCTGAATTGGTTTAACACCTCCTGGATACAGGATCACAGACACCTGTGGTTCAGGGTTATTACTGGTATATGGGTTTGGTGAAGTTGGTCTGAGATTGTTTATATCATCAGGATTGTCATCATTGGTTTCAACATTCTCGTCAGGAATGAGTTGTTCATCCTCCATGCCATCAACTTCACCGCACACTGAAATGGAATTTAATAACTACTACTACTTGCCCTATTAAACCGAATGGACCACTTCACTGCTGTTGATAGCATGTTAAACCTATATCAATGTGGAAACCCGATTCTACAATTCATTAAATTTATGTCAACACAAATGAAATGGCTATTGCTTCTTTAATGTCTAAGCATCTCGGCAGAATGAGATGATAGTGCATGAATGATTATAAACTGTTTCTACAGTTTTCAAAGTGTGATGATATCACAGCCTTTGAAGATACTAGGGATTAACTGAAAAATGCTAATTCAATACACTTTCACTCCTTTAATTTCATCTTTACTTTGAGTTTACATTTCTAGAGTTGAGCTTAAAATAAAGATGGACAATATTCTGTAGCCTAGCTGATGAATAATTTTGAGATTTTACCTACAATAAGAATAAGATATTGATTCACATTGAAAGTCAGAAAAGGTGCTGTCATTACCATGTTCAGGTGTTGTAGTAGCGCTAGATGGTGTTGTTGTTCTTGTCACAGTTGTTTTTGGTCCTGTTGGAGTACTTGTTGTTGGCCCAGTTGTTGTCTCAGGTGGTGTAGTTGTGCCAGTAACAGCTGTTGTTGTCTCAGGTGGTGTTGTACTAAGCACTGTTGTAGTAGTTATTTCTTTCAGGAAAAGACAAACATAAAACCTCATGCCGAAAGGAGTGTCTCATATATCATGCTTCATACATCATAATCAGGGATAATTATTATGTAAATTTAAGATAAGACATATATTTACTCTTCGCGTGATTCACATTTATTTAATGTAAATAAATAAGTCCAGTTCATAATGTCAGGATATAAACCTCCTTAAAATATGATTTTCAAAAAACGCACCCTTGTTTGCCATTTAACCTTGGGCATCTAAGCATGACTGGAGCAGCTACAGGATTAAACTAGTTAGGTTTGTATGCAGTAGTATGGCTGAGCTCCATTGCTTATTTAGAGCAGTCCTAAAGAAAAGTACTGATGCCAAAAAAATCTAACTTGATAAATCTAAATTGCAGGATCATTAATAGAATCTGGCTCCCTTACTTCCGTATGAAAATGAACCACAGCAAGTGCTGAGCTCTTCTAGTGTTACTCTGAAGTTGGCCAACACAGAGGTGCTTTGAAGCAGTTTTATTGAAGTACTAGAATGACAAAGCAGTGTAGCTTGCTAATAAGCATGTATAAGGACTAGGGCTTCACGGCTGCTAAGTGATAGAATTACTAAAATGACATGAAGATCATCAAAACTTTACGTTTAAGTTGCAATGAAGTAGCTAAAAGTTACACATGAGCCATTTTCTTAAATGCATGCAAAACTAAGTACTAAGTATGATCTGAATTGTAAAAGCTTATGTTGGCGCAATGAATTGACCATCAAAGTGACTATTGCAATAGAGTAGCTTTATTGCATCTTGTACCCATCATAATTGCAAATAAACTGCTTAGGGTAGAGCAGGATTAGTCCAACTACATCTCTCAATGCTCTACTAGATCATCTATATGGCAGCTTGTACTTATCATAGCTGCTCCCTTCACTCACTGGTGCTCTATTGCAGCACTAACACAACATTGTACAAATCTGTACGAATGTTACAGCTTTTAAGCAGCTCCAATATAACTAAATTACTGCTTTGGGGACACACTAGGCCTGCACTTAAATGGCAAATTTTAATCTTTACTAAAAGAACAACACAGGAGCGGTAAATCAAAGGATTGCTAACACTTACCTTCAAAGCAAGCATGGATGCTTATCTGAAATGCTGCAGGATTATCAGTATTCTCCTTAATGATAGTTACAATGACCTTTTTCCCATATGTGTTGTCGGGGAAATAATAAACTTCATCTGGGTTAAACACCTACAAAGGAATGAGGTATCTCATTGACAGTTATCTGTATATGCCCATATTTCTTGTGGCATGTTTGTGTGATGACTTAACACAAAGGGTATAGATTTGATCAATTAAGGTTAGAATTGTTCAGTGTAAACTAACATAGTTATCACACCATAAACATTGTACAGAAAAGCTTGTATACAAATGCATCTCCTATATCTAGCACATGTCCTTCTGAAGGCATGCTAGATTGCCATTAACCTTCATTCAACAAATTAAGGGTGTTTTTAAATGATATGGATTGCAACAATTATATGTTGATGTCTTACAAGGTTTAAGAATAAACATATTCCTGGACACTAGGCAAAGGTTCAACATGCTTATTCTATCTACTTACTCCATCTACTTCCTCCAAAGTTCCATCTGGCTTTATATATGACACTTTGAAACCTTGAACATTGTCTCCAGGTTTTTCAAGAGACACATCTCCCAGCTGAATTGGTTTAACACCTCCTGGATACAACTTCACAGACACCTGTGGTACAGGGTTATTACTGGTATATGGGTTTGGTGAAGTTGGTCTGAGATTGTTTATATCATCAGGATTGTCATCATTGGTTTCAACATTCTCGTCAGGAATGAGTTGTTCATCCTCCATGCCATCAACTTCACCGCACACTGAAATGGAATTTAATAACTACTACTACTTGCCCTATTAAACCGAATGGACCACTTCACTGCTGTTGATAGCATGTTAAACCTATATCAATGTGGAAACCCGATTCTACAATTCATTAAATTTATGTCAACACAAATGAAATGGCTATTGCTTCTTTAATGTCTAAGCATCTCGGCAGAATGAGATGATAGTGCATGAATGATTATAAACTGTTTCTACAGTTTTCAAAGTGTGATGATATCACAGCCTTTGAAGATACTAGGGATTAACTGAAAAATGCTAATTCAATACACTTTCACTCCTTTAATTTCATCTTTACTTTGAGTTTACATTTCTAGAGTTGAGCTTAAAATAAAGATGGACAATATTCTGTAGCCTAGCTGATGAATAATTTTGAGATTTTACCTACAATAAGAATAAGATATTGATTCACATTGAAAGTCAGAAAAGGTGCTGTCATTACCATGTTCAGGTGTTGTAGTAGCGCTAGATGGTGTTGTTGTTCTTGTCACAGTTGTTTTTGGTCCTGTTGGAGTACTTGTTGTTGGCCCAGTTGTTGTTGTCTCAGGTGGTGTTGTTGTGCCAGTAACAGCTGTTGTCGTCTCAGGCGGTGTTGTACTAAGCACTGTTGTAGTAGTTATTTCTTTCAGGAAAAGACAAACATAAAACCTCATGCCGAAAGGAGTGTCTCATATATCAAGTTTCATACATCATAATCAGGGATAATTATTATCTAAATTTAAGATAAGACATATATTTACTCTTCGCATGATTCACATTTATTTAATGTAAATAAATAAGTCCAGTTCATAATGTCAGGATATAAACCTCCTTAAAATATGATTTTCAAAAAATGCACCCTTGTTTGCCATTTAACCTTGGGCATCTCAGCATGACTGGAGCAGCTACAGGATTAAACTAGTTAGGTTTGTATGCAGTAGTATGGCTGAGCTCCATTGCTTATTTAGAGCAGTCCTAAAGAAAAGTACTGATGCCAAAAAAATCTAACTTGATAAATCTAAATTGCAGGATCATTAATAGAATCTGGCTCCCTTACTTCCGTATGAAAATGAACCACAGCAAGTGCTGAGCTCTTCTAGTGTTACTCTGAAGTTGGCCAACACAGAGGTGCTTTGAAGCAGTTTTATTGAAGTACTAGAATGACAAAGCAGTGTAGCTTGCTAATAAGCATGTATAAGGACTAGGGCTTCACGGCTGCTAAGTGATAGAATTACTAAAATGACATGAAGATCATCAAAACTTTACGTTTAAGTTGCAATGAAGTAGATAAAAGTTACACATGAGCCATTTTCTTAAATGCATGCAAAACTAAGTACTAAGTATGATCTGAATTGTAAAAGCTTATGTTGGCGCAATGAATTGACCATCAAAGTGACTATTGCAATAGAGTAGCTTTATTGCATCTTGTACCCATCATAATTGCAAATAAACTGCTTAGGGTAGAGCAGGATTAGTCCAACTACATCTCTCAATGCTCTACTAGATCATCTATATGGCAGCTTGTACTTATCATAGCTGCTCCCTTCACTCACTGGTGCTCTATTGCAGCACTAACACAACATTGTACAAATCTGTACAAATGTTACAGCTTTTAAGCAGCTCCAATATAACTAAATTACTGCTTTGGGGACACACTAGGCCTGCACTTAAATGGCAAATTTTAATCTTTACTAAAAGAACAACACAGGAGCGGTAAATCAAAGGATTGCTAACACTTACCTTCAAAGCAAGCATGGATGCTTATCTGAAATGCTGCAGGATTATCAGTATTCTCCTTAATGATAGTTACAATGACCTTTTTCCCATATGTGTTGTCGGGGAAATAATAAACTTCATCTGGGTTAAACACCTACAAAGGAATGAGGTATCTCATTGACAGTTATCTGTATATGCCCATATTTCTTGTGGCATGTTTGTGTGATGACTTAACACAAAGGGTATAGATTTGATCAATTAAGGTTAGAATTGTTCAGTGTAAACTAACATAGTTATCACACCATAAACATTGTACAAAAAAGCTTGTATACAAATGCATCTCCTATATCTAGCACATGTCCTTCTGAAGGCATGCTAAATTGCCATTAACCTTCATTCAACAAATTAAGGGTGTTTTTAAATGATATGGATTGCAACAATTATATGTTGATGTCTTACAAGGTTTAAGAATAAACATATTCCTGGACACTAGGCAAAGGTTCAACATGCTTATTCTATCTACTTACTCCATCTACTTCCTCCAAAGTTCCATCTGGCTTTATATATGACACTTTGAAACCTTGAACATTGTCTCCAGGTTTTTCAAGAGACACATCTCCCAGCTGAATTGGTTTAACACCTCCTGGATACAACTTCACAGACACCTGTGGTTCAGGGTTATTACTGGTATATGGCTTTGGTGAAGTTGGTCTGAGATTGTTTATATCATCAGGATTGTCATCATTGGTTTCAACATTCTCCTCAGGAATGAGTTGTTCATCCTCCATGCCATCAACTTCACCGCACACTGAAATGGAATTTAATAACTACTACTACTTGCCCTATTAAACCGAATGGACCACTTCACTGCTGTTGATAGCATGTTAAACCTATATCAATGTGGAAACCCGATTCTACAATTCATTAAATTTATGTCAACACAAATGAAATGGCTATTGCTTCTTTAATGTCTAAGCATCTCGGCAGAATGAGATGATAGTGCATGAATGATTATAAACTGTTTCTACAGTTTTCAAAGTGTGATGATATCACAGCCTTTGAAGATACTAGGGATTAACTGAAAAATGCTAATTCAATACACTTTCACTCCTTTAATTTCATCTTTACTTTGAGTTTACATTTCTAGAGTTGAGCTTAAAATAAAGATGGACAATATTCTGTAGCCTAGCTGATGAATAATTTTGAGATTTTACCTACAATAAGAATAAGATATTGATTCACATTGAAAGTCAGAAAAGGTGCTGTCATTACCATGTTCAGGTGTTGTAGTAGCGCTAGATGGTGTTGTTGTTCTTGTCACAGTTGTTTTTGGTCCTGTTGGAGTACTTGTTGTTGGCCCAGTTGTTGTTGTCTCAGGTGGTGTTGTTGTGCCAGTAACAGCTGTTGTCGTCTCAGGCGGTGTTGTACTAAGCACTGTTGTAGTAGTTATTTCTTTCAGGAAAAGACAAACATAAAACCTCATGCCGAAAGGAGTGTCTCATATATCAAGCTTCATAAATCATAATCAGGGATAATTATTATCTAAATTTAAGATAAGACATATATTTACTCTTCGCATGATTCACATTTATTTAATGTAAATAAATAAGTCCAGTTCATAATGTCAGGATATAAACCTCCTTAAAATATGATTTTCAAAAAACGCACCCTTGTTTGCCATTTAACCTTGGGCATCTCAGCATGACTGGAGCAGCTACAGGATTAAACTAGTTAGGTTTGTATGCAGTAGTATGGCTGAGCTCCATTGCTTATTTAGAGCAGTCCTAAAGAAAAGTACTGATGCCAAAAAAATCTAACTTGATAAATCTAAATTGCAGGATCATTAATAGAATCTGGCTCCCTTACTTCCGTATGAAAATGAACCACAGCAAGTGCTGAGCTCTTCTAGTGTTACTCTGAAGTTGGCCAACACAGAGGTGCTTTGAAGCAGTTTTATTGAAGTACTAGAATGACAAAGCAGTGTAGCTTGCTAATAAGCATATATAAGGACTAGGGCTTCACGGCTGCTAAGTGATAGAATTACTAAAATGACATGAAGATCATCAAAACTTTACGTTTAAGTTGCAATGAAGTAGATAAAAGTTACACATGAGCCATTTTCTTAAATGCATGCAAAACTAAGTACTAAGTATGATCTGAATTGTAAAAGCTTATGTTGGCGCAATGAATTGACCATCAAAGTGACTATTGCAATAGAGTAGCTTTATTGCATCTTGTACCCATCATAATTGCAAATAAACTGCTTAGGGTAGAGCAGGATTAGTCCAACTACATCTCTCAATGCTCTACTAGATCATCTATATGGCAGCTTGTACTTATCATAGCTGCTCCCTTCACTCACTGGTGCTCTATTGCAGCACTAACACAACATTGTACAAATCTGTACGAATGTTACAGCTTTTAAGCAGCTCCAATATAACTAAATTACTGCTTTGGGGACACACTAGGCCTGCACTTAAATGGCAAATTTTAATCTTTACTAAAAGAACAACACAGGAGCGGTAAATCAAAGGATTGCTAACACTTACCTTCAAAGCAAGCATGGATGCTTATCTGAAATGCTGCAGGATTATCAGTATTCTCCTTAATGATAGTTACAATGACCTTTTTCCCATATGTGTTGTCGGGGAAATAATAAACTTCATCTGGGTTAAACACCTACAAAGGAATGAGGTATCTCATTGACAGTTATCTGTATATGCCCATATTTCTTGTGGCATGTTTGTGTGATGACTTAACACAAAGGGTATAGATTTGATCAATTAAGGTTAGAATTGTTCAGTGTAAACTAACATAGTTATCACACCATAAACATTGTACAAAAAAGCTTGTATACAAATGCATCTCCTATATCTAGCACATGTCCTTCTGAAGGCATGCTAGATTGCCATTAACCTTCATTCAACAAATTAAGGGTGTTTTTAAATGATATGGATTGCAACAATTATATGTTGATGTCTTACAAGGTTTAAGAATAAACATATTCCTGGACACTAGGCAAAGGTTCAACATGCTTATTCTATCTACTTACTCCATCTACTTCCTCCAAAGTTCCATCTGGCTTTATATATGACACTTTGAAACCTTGAACATTGTCTCCAGGTTTTTCAAGAGACACATCTCCCAGCTGAATTGGTTTAACACCTCCTGGATACAACTTCACAGACACCTGTGGTTCAGGGTTATTACTGGTATATGGCTTTGGTGAAGTTGGTCTGAGATTGTTTATATCATCAGGATTGTCATCATTGGTTTCAACATTCTCCTCAGGAATGAGTTGTTCATCCTCCATGCCATCAACTTCACCGCACACTGAAATGGAATTTAATAACTACTACTACTTGCCCTATTAAACCGAATGGACCACTTCACTGCTGTTGATAGCATGTTAAACCTATATCAATGTGGAAACCCGATTCTACAATTCATTAAATTTATGTCAACACAAATGAAATGGCTATTGCTTCTTTAATGTCTAAGCATCTCGGCAGAATGAGATGATAGTGCATGAATGATTATAAACTGTTTCTACAGTTTTCAAAGTGTGATGATATCACAGCCTTTGAAGATACTAGGGATTAACTGAAAAATGCTAATTCAATACACTTTCACTCCTTTAATTTCATCTTTACTTTGAGTTTACATTTCTAGAGTTGAGCTTAAAATAAAGATGGACAATATTCTGTAGCCTAGCTGATGAATAATTTTGAGATTTTACCTACAATAAGAATAAGATATTGATTCACATTGAAAGTCAGAAAAGGTGCTGTCATTACCATGTTCAGGTGTTGTAGTAGCGCTAGATGGTGTTGTTGTTCTTGTCACAGTTGTTTTTGGTCCTGTTGGAGTACTTGTTGTTGGCCCAGTTGTTGTTGTCTCAGGTGGTGTTGTTGTGCCAGTAACAGCTGTTGTCGTCTCAGGCGGTGTTGTACTAAGCACTGTTGTAGTAGTTATTTCTTTCAGGAAAAGACAAACATAAAACCTCATGCCGAAAGGAGTGTCTCATATATCAAGTTTCATACATCATAATCAGGGATAATTATTATCTAAATTTAAGATAAGACATATATTTACTCTTCGCATGATTCACATTTATTTAATGTAAATAAATAAGTCCAGTTCATAATGTCAGGATATAAACCTCCTTAAAATATGATTTTCAAAAAACGCACCCTTGTTTGCCATTTAACCTTGGGCATCTAAGCATGACTGGAGCAGCTACAGGATTAAACTAGTTAGGTTTGTATGCAGTAGTATGGCTGAGCTCCATTGCTTATTTAGAGCAGTCCTAAAGAAAAGTACTGATGCCAAAAAAATCTAACTTGATAAATCTAAATTGCAGGATCATTAATAGAATCTGGCTCCCTTACTTCCGTATGAAAATGAACCACAGCAAGTGCTGAGCTCTTCTAGTGTTACTCTGAAGTTGGCCAACACAGAGGTGCTTTGAAGCAGTTTTATTGAAGTACTAGAATGACAAAGCAGTGTAGCTTGCTAATAAGCATGTATAAGGACTAGGGCTTCACGGCTGCTAAGTGATAGAATTACTAAAATGACATGAAGATCATCAAAACTTTACGTTTAAGTTGCAATGAAGTAGATAAAAGTTACACATGAGCCATTTTCTTAAATGCATGCAAAACTAAGTACTAAGTATGATCTGAATTGTAAAAGCTTATGTTGGCGCAATGAATTGACCATCAAAGTGACTATTGCAATAGAGTAGCTTTATTGCATCTTGTACCCATCATAATTGCAAATAAACTGCTTAGGGTAGAGCAGGATTAGTCCAACTACATCTCTCAATGCTCTACTAGATCATCTATATGGCAGCTTGTACTTATCATAGCTGCTCCCTTCACTCACTGGTGCTCTATTGCAGCACTAACACAACATTGTACAAATCTGTACGAATGTTACAGCTTTTAAGCAGCTCCAATATAACTAAATTACTGCTTTGGGGACACACTAGGCCTTCACTTAAATGGAAAATTTTAATCTTTACTAAAAGAACAACACAGGAGCGGTAAATCAAAGGATTGCTAACACTTACCTTCAAAGCAAGCATGGATGCTTATCTGAAATGCTGCAGGATTATCAGTATTCTCCTTAATGATAGTTACAATGACCTTTTTCCCATATGTGTTGTCGGGGAAATAATAAACTTCATCTGGGTTAAACACCTACAAAGGAATGAGGTATCTCATTGACAGTTATCTGTATATGCCCATATTTCTTGTGGCATGTTTGTGTGATGACTTAACACAAAGGGTATAGATTTGATCAATTAAGGTTAGAATTGTTCAGTGTAAACTAACATAGTTATCACACCATAAACATTGTACAAAAAAGCTTGTATACAAATGCATCTCCTATATCTAGCACATGTCCTTCTGAAGGCATGCTAGATTGCCATTAACCTTCATTCAACAAATTAAGGGTGTTTTTAAATGATATGGATTGCAACAATTATATGTTGATGTCTTACAAGGTTTAAGAATAAACATATTCCTGGACACTAGGCAAAGGTTCAACATGCTTATTCTATCTACTTACTCCATCTACTTCCTCCAAAGTTCCATCTGGCTTTATATATGACACTTTGAAACCTTGAACATTGTCTCCAGGTTTTTCAAGAGACACATCTCCCAGCTGAATTGGTTTAACACCTCCTGGATACAACTTCACAGACACCTGTGGTTCAGGGTTATTACTGGTATATGGCTTTGGTGAAGTTGGTCTGAGATTGTTTATATCATCAGGATTGTCATCATTGGTTTCAACATTCTCCTCAGGAATGAGTTGTTCATCCTCCATGCCATCAACTTCACCGCACACTGAAATGGAATTTAATAACTACTACTACTTGCCCTATTAAACCGAATGGACCACTTCACTGCTGTTGATAGCATGTTAAACCTATATCAATGTGGAAACCCGATTCTACAATTCATTAAATTTATGTCAACACAAATGAAATGGCTATTGCTTCTTTAATGTCTAAGCATCTCTGCAGAATGAGATGATAGTGCATGAATGATTATAAACTGTTTCTACAGTTTTCAAAGTGTGATGATATCACAGCCTTTGAAGATACTAGGGATTAACTGAAAAATGCTAATTCAATACACTTTCACTCCTTTAATTTCATCTTTACTTTGAGTTTACATTTCTAGAGTTGAGCTTAAAATAAAGATGGACAATATTCTGTAGCCTAGCTGATGAATAATTTTGAGATTTTACCTACAATAAGAATAAGATATTGATTCACATTGAAAGTCAGAAAAGGTGCTGTCATTACCATGTTCAGGTGTTGTAGTAGCGCTAGATGGTGTTGTTGTTCTTGTCACAGTTGTTTTTGGTCCTGTTGGAGTACTTGTTGTTGGCCCAGTTGTTGTTGTCTCAGGTGGTGTTGTTGTGCCAGTAACAGCTGTTGTCGTCTCAGGCGGTGTTGTACTAAGCACTGTTGTAGTAGTTATTTCTTTCAGGAAAAGACAAACATAAAACCTCATGCCGAAAGGAGTGTCTCATATATCAAGCTTCATACATCATAATCAGGGATAATTATTATCTAAATTTAAGATAAGACATATATTTACTCTTCGCATGATTCACATTTATTTAATGTAAATAAATAAGTCCAGTTCATAATGTCAGGATATAAACCTCCTTAAAATATGATTTTCAAAAAACGCACCCTTGTTTGCCATTTAACCTTGGGCATCTAAGCATGACTGGAGCAGCTACAGGATTAAACTAGTTAGGTTTGTATGCAGTAGTATGGCTGAGCTCCATTGCTTATTTAGAGCAGTCCTAAAGAAAAGTACTGATGCCAAAAGAATGTAACTTGATAAATCTAAATTGCAGGATCATTAATAGAATCTGGCTCCCTTACTTCCGTATGAAAATGAACCACAGCAAGTGCTGAGCTCTTCTAGTGTTACTCTGAAGTTGGCCAACACAGAGGTGCTTTGAAGCAGTTTTATTGAAGTACTAGAATGACAAAGCAGTGTAGCTTGCTAATAAGCATGTATAAGGACTAGGGCTTCACGGCTGCTAAGTGATAGAATTACTAAAATGACATGAAGATCATCAAAACTTTACGTTTAAGTTGCAATGAAGTAGATAAAAGTTACACCTGAGCCATTTTCTTAAATGCATGCAAAACTAAGTACTAAGTATGATCTGAATTGTAAAAGCTTATGTTGGCGCAATGAATTGACCATCAAAGTGACTATTGCAATAGAGTAGCTTTATTGCATCTTGTACCCATCATAATTGCAAATAAACTGCTTAGGGTAGAGCAGGATTAGTCCAACTACATCTCTCAATGCTCTACTAGATCATCTATATGGCAGCTTGTACTTATCATAGCTGCTCCCTTCACTCACTGGTGCTCTATTGCAGCACTAACACAACATTGTACAAATCTGTACGAATGTTACAGCTTTTAAGCAGCTCCAATATAACTAAATTACTGCTTTGGGGACACACTAGGCCTGCACTTAAATGGCAAATTTTAATCTTTACTAAAAGAACAACACAGGAGCGGTAAATCAAAGGATTGCTAACACTTACCTTCAAAGCAAGCATGGATGCTTATCTGAAATGCTGCAGGATTATCAGTATTCTCCTTAATGATAGTTACAATGACCTTTTTCCCATATGTGTTGTCGGGGAAATAATAAACTTCATCTGGGTTAAACACCTACAAAGGAATGAGGTATCTCATTGACAGTTATCTGTATATGCCCATATTTCTTGTGGCATGTTTGTGTGATGACTTAACACAAAGGGTATAGATTTGATCAATTAAGGTTAGAATTGTTCAGTGTTAACTAACATAGTTATCACACCATAAACATTGTACAAAAAAGCTTGTATACAAATGCATCTCCTATATCTAGCACATGTCCTTCTGAAGGCATGCTAGATTGCCATTAACCTTCATTCAACAAATTAAGGGTGTTTTTAAATGATATGGATTGCAACAATTATATGTTGATGTCTTACAAGGTTTAAGAATAAACATATTCCTGGACACTAGGCAAAGGTTCAACATGCTTATTCTATCTACTTACTCCATCTACTTCCTCCAAAGTTCCATCTGGCTTTATATATGACACTTTGAAACCTTGAACATTGTCTCCAGGTTTTTCAAGAGACACATCTCCCAGCTGAATTGGTTTAACACCTCCTGGATACAACTTCACAGACACCTGTGGTTCAGGGTTATTACTGGTATATGGCTTTGGTGAAGTTGGTCTGAGATTGTTTATATCATCAGGATTGTCATCATTGGTTTCAACATTCTCCTCAGGAATGAGTTGTTCATCCTCCATGCCATCAACTTCACCGCACACTGAAATGGAATTTAATAACTACTACTACTTGCCCTATTAAACCATATGGACCACTTCACTGCTGTTGATAGCATGTTAAACCTATATCAATGTGGAAACCCGATTCTACAATTCATTAAATTTATGTCAACACAAATGAAATGGCTATTGCTTCTTTAATGTCTAAGCATCTCGGCAGAATGAGATGATAGTGCATGAATGATTATAAACTGTTTCTACAGTTTTCAAAGTGTGATGATATCACAGCCTTTGAAGATACTAGGGATTAACTGAAAAATGCTAATTCAATACACTTTCACTCCTTTAATTTCATCTTTACTTTGAGTTTACATTTCTAGAGTTGAGCTTAAAATAAAGATGGACAATATTCTGTAGCCTAGCTGATGAATAATTTTGAGATTTTACCTACAATAAGAATAAGATATTGATTCACATTGAAAGTCAGAAAAGGTGCTGTCATTACCATGTTCAGGTGTTGTAGTAGCGCTAGATGGTGTTGTTGTTCTTGTCACAGTTGTTTTTGGTCCTGTTGGAGTACTTGTTGTTGGCCCAGTTGTTGTTGTCTCAGGTGGTGTTGTTGTGCCAGTAACAGCTGTTGTCGTCTCAGGCGGTGTTGTACTAAGCACTGTTGTAGTAGTTATTTCTTTCAGGAAAAGACAAACATAAAACCTCATGCCGAAAGGAGTGTCTCATATATCAAGTTTCATACATCATAATCAGGGATAATTATTATCTAAATTTAAGATAAGACATATATTTACTCTTCGCATGATTCACATTTATTTAATGTAAATAAATAAGTCCAGTTCATAATGTCAGGATATAAACCTCCTTAAAATATGATTTTCAAAAAACGCACCCTTGTTTGCCATTTAACCTTGGGCATCTAAGCATGACTGGAGCAGCTACAGGATTAAACTAGTTAGGTTTGTATGCAGTAGTATGGCTGAGCTCCATTGCTTATTTAGAGCAGTCCTAAAGAAAAGTACTGATGCCAAAAAAATGTAACTTGATAAATCTAAATTGCAGGATCATTAATAGAATCTGGCTCCCTTACTTCCGTATGAAAATGAACCACAGCAAGTGCTGAGCTCTTCTAGTGTTACTCTGAAGTTGGCCAACACAGAGGTGCTTTGAAGCAGTTTTATTGAAGTACTAGAATGACAAAGCAGTGTAGCTTGCTAATAAGCATGTATAAGGACTAGGGCTTCACGGCTGCTAAGTGATAGAATTACTAAAATGACATGAAGATCATCAAAACTTTACGTTTAAGTTGCAATGAAGTAGATAAAAGTTACACATGAGCCATTTTCTTAAATGCATGCAAAACTAAGTACTATGTATGATCTGAATTGTAAAAGCTTATGTTGGCGCAATGAATTGACCATCAAAGTGACTATTGCAATAGAGTAGCTTTATTGCATCTTGTACCCATCATAATTGCAAATAAACTGCTTAGGGTAGAGCAGGATTAGTCCAACTACATCTCTCAATGCTCTACTAGATCATCTATATGGCAGCTTGTACTTATCATAGCTGCTCCCTTCACTCACTGGTGCTCTATTGCAGCACTAACACAACATTGTACAAATCTGTACGAATGTTACAGCTTTTAAGCAGCTCCAATATAACTAAATTACTGCTTTGGGGACACACTAGGCCTGCACTTAAATGGCAAATTTTAATCTTTACTAAAAGAACAACACAGGAGCGGTAAATCAAAGGATTGCTAACACTTACCTTCAAAGCAAGCATGGATGCTTATCTGAAATGCTGCAGGATTATCAGTATTCTCCTTAATGATAGTTACAATGACCTTTTTCCCATATGTGTTGTCGGGGAAATAATAAACTTCATCTGGGTTAAACACCTACAAAGGAATGAGGTATCTCATTGACAGTTATCTGTATATGCCCATATTTCTTGTGGCATGTTTGTGTGATGACTTAACACAAAGGGTATAGATTTGATCAATTAAGGTTAGAATTGTTCAGTGTAAACTAACATAGTTATCACACCATAAACATTGTACAAAAAAGCTTGTATACAAATGCATCTCCTATATCTAGCACATGTCCTTCTGAAGGCATGCTAGATTGCCATTAACCTTCATTCAACAAATTAAGGGTGTTTTTAAATGATATGGATTGCAACAATTATATGTTGATGTCTTACAAGGTTTAAGAATAAACATATTCCTGGACACTAGGCAAAGGTTCAACATGCTTATTCTATCTACTTACTCCATCTACTTCCTCCAAAGTTCCATCTGGCTTTATATATGACACTTTGAAACCTTGAACATTGTCTCCAGGTTTTTCAAGAGACACATCTCCCAGCTGAATTGGTTTAACACCTCCTGGATACAACTTCACAGACACCTCTGGTTCAGGGTTATTACTGGTATATGGCTTTGGTGAAGTTGGTCTGAGATTGTTTATATCATCAGGATTGTCATCATTGGTTTCAACATTCTCCTCAGGAATGAGTTGTTCATCCTCCATGCCATCAACTTCACCGCACACTGAAATGGAATTTAATAACTACTACTACTTGCCCTATTAAACCGAATGGACCACTTCACTGCTGTTGATAGCATGTTAAACCTATATCAATGTGGAAACCCGATTCTACAATTCATTAAATTTATGTCAACACAAATGAAATGGCTATTGCTTCTTTAATGTCTAAGCATCTCGGCAGAATGAGATGATAGTGCATGAATGATTATAAACTGTTTCTACAGTTTTCAAAGTGTGATGATATCACAGCCTTTGAAGAT
Organism: Maea johnstoni; assembly: GCA_963942565.1. Classification (NCBI taxonomy): domain Eukaryota; kingdom Metazoa; phylum Annelida; class Polychaeta; order Spionida; family Magelonidae; genus Maea; species Maea johnstoni. The sequence goes on along the minus strand of OZ012695.1, from coordinate 39,624,712 downwards.
ACTAGGGATTAACTGAAAAATGCTAATTCAATACACTTTCACTCCTTTAATTTCATCTTTACTTTGAGTTTACATTTCTAGAGTTGAGCTTAAAATAAAGATGGACAATATTCTGTAGCCTAGCTGATGAATAATTTTGAGATTTTACCTACAATAAGAATAAGATATTGATTCACATTGAAAGTCAGAAAAGGTGCTGTCATTACCATGTTCAGGTGTTGTAGTAGCGCTAGATGGTGTTGTTGTTCTTGTCACAGTTGTTTTTGGTCCTGTTGGAGTACTTGTTGTTGGCCCAGTTGTTGTTGTCTCAGGTGGTGTTGTTGTGCCAGTAACAGCTGTTGTCGTCTCAGGCGGTGTTGTACTAAGCACTGTTGTAGTAGTTATTTCTTTCAGGAAAAGACAAACATAAAACCTCATGCCGAAAGGAGTGTCTCATATATCAAGTTTCATACATCATAATCAGGGATAATTATTATCTAAATTTAAGATAAGACATATATTTACTCTTCGCATGATTCACATTTATTTAATGTAAATAAATAAGTCCAGTTCATAATGTCAGGATATAAACCTCCTTAAAATATGATTTTCAAAAAACGCACCCTTGTTTGCCATTTAACCTTGGGCATCTAAGCATGACTGGAGCAGCTACAGGATTAAACTAGTTAGGTTTGTATGCAGTAGTATGGCTGAGCTCCATTGCTTATTTAGAGCAGTCCTAAAGAAAAGTACTGATGCCAAAAAAATGTAACTTGATAAATCTAAATTGCAGGATCATTAATAGAATCTGGCTCCCTTACTTCCGTATGAAAATGAACCACAGCAAGTGCTGAGCTCTTCTAGTGTTACTCTGAAGTTGGCCAACACAGAGGTGCTTTGAAGCAGTTTTATTGAAGTACTAGAATGACAAAGCAGTGTAGCTTGCTAATAAGCATGTATAAGGACTAGGGCTTCACGGCTGCTAAGTGATAGAATTACTAAAATGACATGAAGATCATCAAAACTTTACGTTTAAGTTGCAATGAAGTAGATAAAAGTTACACATGAGCCATTTTCTTAAATGCATGCAAAACTAAGTACTAAGTATGATCTGAATTGTAAAAGCTTATGTTGGCGCAATGAATTGACCATCAAAGTGACTATTGCAATAGAGTAGCTTTATTGCATCTTGTACCCATCATAATTGCAAATAAACTGCTTAGGGTAGAGCAGGATTAGTCCAACTACATCTCTCAATGCTCTACTAGATCATCTATATGGCAGCTTGTACTTATCATAGCTGCTCCCTTCACTCACTGGTGCTCTATTGCAGCACTAACACAACATTGTACAAATCTGTACGAATGTTACAGCTTTTAAGCAGCTCCAATATAACTAAATTACTGCTTTGGGGACACACTAGGCCTGCACTTAAATGGCAAATTTTAATCTTTACTAAAAGAACAACACAGGAGCGGTAAATCAAAGGATTGCTAACACTTACCTTCAAAGCAAGCATGGATGCTTATCTGAAATGCTGCAGGATTATCAGTATTCTCCTTAATGATAGTTACAATGACCTTTTTCCCATATGTGTTGTCGGGGAAATAATAAACTTCATCTGGGTTAAACACCTACAAAGGAATGAGGTATCTCATTGACAGTTATCTGTATATGCCCATATTTCTTGTGGCATGTTTGTGTGATGACTTAACACAAAGGGTATAGATTTGATCAATTAAGGTTAGAATTGTTCAGTGTAAACTAACATAGTTATCACACCATAAACATTGTACAAAAAAGCTTGTATACAAATGCATCTCCTATATCTAGCACATGTCCTTCTGAAGGCATGCTAGATTGCCATTAACCTTCATTCAACAAATTAAGGGTGTTTTTAAATGATATGGATTGCAACAATTATATGTTGATGTCTTACAAGGTTTAAGAATAAACATATTCCTGGACACTAGGCAAAGGTTCAACATGCTTATTCTATCTACTTACTCCATCTACTTCCTCCAAAGTTCCATCTGGCTTTATATATGACACTTTGAAACCTTGAACATTGTCTCCAGGTTTTTCAAGAGACACATCTCCCAGCTGAATTGGTTTAACACCTCCTGGATACAACTTCACAGACACCTCTGGTTCAGGGTTATTACTGGTATATGGCTTTGGTGAAGTTGGTCTGAGATTGTTTATATCATCAGGATTGTCATCATTGGTTTCAACATTCTCCTCAGGAATGAGTTGTTCATCCTCCATGCCATCAACTTCACCGCACACTGAAATGGAATTTAATAACTACTACTACTTGCCCTATTAAACCGAATGGACCACTTCACTGCTGTTGATAGCATGTTAAACCTATATCAATGTGGAAACCCGATTCTACAATTCATTAAATTTATGTCAACACAAATGAAATGGCTATTGCTTCTTTAATGTCTAAGCATCTGGCAGAATGAGATGATAGTGCATGAATGATTATAAACTGTTTCTACAGTTTTCAAAGTGTGATGATATCACAGCCTTTGAAGATACTAGGGATTAACTGAAAAATGCTAATTCAATACACTTTCACTCCTTTAATTTCATCTTTACTTTGAGTTTACATTTCTAGAGTTGAGCTTAAAATAAAGATGGACAATATTCTGTAGCCTAGCTGATGAATAATTTTGAGATTTTACCTACAATAAGAATAAGATATTGATTCACATTGAAAGTCAGAAAAGGTGCTGTCATTACCATGTTCAGGTGTTGTAGTAGCGCTAGATGGTGTTGTTGTTCTTGTCACAGTTGTTTTTGGTCCTGTTGGAGTACTTGTTGTTGGCCCAGTTGTTGTTGTCTCAGGTGGTGTTGTTGTGCCAGTAACAGCTGTTGTCGTCTCAGGCGGTGTTGTACTAAGCACTGTTGTAGTAGTTATTTCTTTCAGGAAAAGACAAACATAAAACCTCATGCCGAAAGGAGTGTCTCATATATCAAGCTTCATACATCATAATCAGGGATAATTATTATCTAAATTTAAGATAAGACATATATTTACTCTTCGCATGATTCACATTTATTTAATGTAAATAAATAAGTCCAGTTCATAATGTCAGGATATAAACCTCCTTAAAATATGATTTTCAAAAAACGCACCCTTGTTTGCCATTTAACCTTGGGCATCTAAGCATGACTGGAGCAGCTACAGGATTAAACTAGTTAGGTTTGTATGCAGTAGTATGGCTGAGCTCCATTGCTTATTTAGAGCACTCCTAAAGAAAAGTACTGATGCCAAAAAAATGTAACTTGATAAATCTAAATTGCAGGATCATTAATAGAATCTGGCTCCCTTACTTCCGTATGAAAATGAACCACAGCAAGTGCTGAGCTCTTCTAGTGTTACTCTGAAGTTGGCCAACACAGAGGTGCTTTGAAGCAGTTTTATTGAAGTACTAGAATGACAAAGCAGTGTAGCTTGCTAATAAGCATGTATAAGGACTAGGGCTTCACGGCTGCTAAGTGATAGAATTACTAAAATGACATGAAGATCATCAAAACTTTACGTTTAAGTTGCAATGAAGTAGATAAAAGTTACACCTGAGCCATTTTCTTAAATGCATGCAAAACTAAGTACTAAGTATGATCTGAATTGTAAAAGCTTATGTTGGCGCAATGAATTGACCATCAAAGTGACTATTGCAATAGAGTAGCTTTATTGCATCTTGTACCCATCATAATTGCAAATAAACTGCTTAGGGTAGAGCAGGATTAGTCCAACTACATCTCTCAATGCTCTACTAGATCATCTATATGGCAGCTTGTACTTATCATAGCTGCTCCCTTCACTCACTGGTGCTCTATTGCAGCACTAACACAACATTGTACAAATCTGTACGAATGTTACAGCTTTTAAGCAGCTCCAATATAACTAAATTACTGCTTTGGGGACACACTAGGCCTGCACTTAAATGACAAATTTTAATCTTTACTAAAAGAACAACACAGGAGCGGTAAATCAAAGGATTGCTAACACTTACCTTCAAAGCAAGCATGGATGCTTATCTGAAATGCTGCAGGATTATCAGTATTCTCCTTAATGATAGTTACAATGACCTCTTTCCCATATGTGTTGTCGGGGAAATAATAAACTTCATCTGGGTTAAACACCTACAAAGGAATGAGGTATCTCATTGACAGTTATCTGTATATGCCCATATTTCTTGTGGCATGTTTGTGTGATGACTTAACACAAAGGGTATAGATTTGATCAATTAAGGTTAGAATTGTTCAGTGTAAACTAACATAGTTATCACACCATAAACATTGTACAAAAAAGCTTGTATACAAATGCATCTCCTATATCTAGCACATGTCCTTCTGAAGGCATGCTAGATTGCCATTAACCTTCATTCAACAAATTAAGGGTGTTTTTAAATGATATGGATTGCAACAATTATATGTTGATGTCTTACAAGGTTTAAGAATAAACATATTCCTGGACACTAGGCAAAGGTTCAACATGCTTATTCTATCTACTTACTCCATCTACTTCCTCCAAAGTTCCATCTGGCTTTATATATGACACTTTGAAACCTTGAACATTGTCTCCAGGTTTTTCAAGAGACACATCTCCCAGCTGAATTGGTTTAACACCTCCTGGATACAACTTCACAGACACCTGTGGTTCAGGGTTATTACTGGTATATGGGTTTGGTGAAGTTGGTCTGAGATTGTTTATATCATCAGGATTGTCATCATTGGTTTCAACATTCTCCTCAGGAATGAGTTGTTCATCCTCCATGCCATCAACTTCACCGCACACTGAAATGGAATTTAATAACTACTACTACTTGCCCTATTAAACCGAATGGACCACTTCACTGCTGTTGATAGCATGTTAAACCTATATCAATGTGGAAACCCGATTCTACAATTCATTAAATTTATGTCAACACAAATGAAATGGCTATTGCTTCTTTAATGTCTAAGCATCTCGGCAGAATGAGATGATAGTGCATGAATGATTATAAACTGTTTCTACAGTTTTCAAAGTGTGATGATATCACAGCCTTTGAAGATACTAGGGATTAACTGAAAAATGCTAATTCAATACACTTTCACTCCTTTAATTTCATCTTTACTTTGAGTTTACATTTCTAGAGTTGAGCTTAAAATAAAGATGGACAATATTCTGTAGCCTAGCTGATGAATAATTTTGAGATTTTACCTACAATAAGAATAAGATATTGATTCACATTGAAAGTCAGAAAAGGTGCTGTCATTACCATGTTCAGGTGTTGTAGTAGCGCTAGATGGTGTTGTTGTTCTTGTCACAGTTGTTTTTGGTCCTGTTGGAGTACTTGTTGTTGGCCCAGTTGTTGTTGTCTCAGGTGGTGTTGTTGTGCCAGTAACAGCTGTTGTCGTCTCAGGCGGTGTTGTACTAAGCACTGTTGTAGTAGTTATTTCTTTCAGGAAAAGACAAACATAAAACCTCATGCCGAAAGGAGTGTCTCATATATCAAGCTTCATACATCATAATCAGGGATAATTATTATCTAAATTTAAGATAAGACATATATTTACTCTTCGCATGATTCACATTTATTTAATGTAAATAAATAAGTCCAGTTCATAATGTCAGGATATAAACCTCCTTAAAATATGATTTTCAAAAAACGCACCCTTGTTTGCCATTTAACCTTGGGCATCTAAGCATGACTGGAGCAGCTACAGGATTAAACTAGTTAGGTTTGTATGCAGTAGTATGGCTGAGCTCCATTGCTTATTTAGAGCAGTCCTAAAGAAAAGTACTGATGCCAAAAGAATGTAACTTGATAAATCTAAATTGCAGGATCATTAATAGAATCTGGCTCCCTTACTTCCGTATGAAAATGAACCACAGCAAGTGCTGAGCTCTTCTAGTGTTACTCTGAAGTTGGCCAACACAGAGGTGCTTTGAAGCAGTTTTATTGAAGTACTAGAATGACAAAGCAGTGTAGCTTGCTAATAAGCATGTATAAGGACTAGGGCTTCACGGCTGCTAAGTGATAGAATTACTAAAATGACATGAAGATCATCAAAACTTAACGTTTAAGTTGCAATGAAGTAGATAAAAGTTACACCTGAGCCATTTTCTTAAATGCATGCAAAACTAAGTACTAAGTATGATCTGAATTGTAAAAGCTTATGTTGGCGCAATGAATTGACCATCAAAGTGACTATTGCAATAGAGTAGCTTTATTTCATCTTGTACCCATCATAATTGCAAATAAACTGCTTAGGGTAGAGCAGGATTAGTCCAACTACATCTCTCAATGCTCTACTAGATCATCTTTATGGCAGCTTGTACTTATCATAGCTGCTCCCTTCACTCACTGGTGCTCTATTGCAGCACTAACACAACATTGTACACATCTGTACGAATGTTACAGCTTTTAAGCAGCTCCAATATAACTAAATTACTGCTTTGGGGACACACTAGGCCTGCACTTAGATGGCAAATTTTAATCTTTACTAAAAGAACAACACAGGAGCGGTAAATCAAAGGATTGCTAACACTTACCTTCAAAGCAAGCATGGATGCTTATCTGAAATGCTGCAGGATTATCAGTATTCTCCTTAATGATAGTTACAATGACCTCTTTCCCATATGTGTTGTCGGGGAAATAATAAACTTCATCTGGGTTAAACACCTACAAAGGAATGAGGTATCTCATTGACAGTTATCTGTATATGCCCATATTTCTTGTGGCATGTTTGTGTGATGACTTAACACAAAGGGTATAGATTTGATCAATTAAGGTTAGAATTGTTCAGTGTAAACTAACATAGTTATCACACCATAAACATTGTACAAAAAAGCTTGTATACAAATGCATCTCCTATATCTAGCACATGTCCTTCTGAAGGCATGCTAGATTGCCATTAACCTTCATTCAACAAATTAAGGGTGTTTTTAAATGATATGGATTGCAACAATTATATGTTGATGTCTTACAAGGTTTAAGAATAAACATATTCCTGGACACTAGGCAAAGGTTCAACATGCTTATTCTATCTACTTACTCCATCTACTTCCTCCAAAGTTCCATCTGGCTTTATATATGACACTTTGAAACCTTGAACATTGTCTCCAGGTTTTTCAAGAGACACATCTCCCAGCTGAATTGGTTTAACACCTCCTGGATACAACTTCACAGACACCTGTGGTTCAGGGTTATTACTGGTATATGGGTTTGGTGAAGTTGGTCTGAGATTGTTTATATCATCAGGATTGTCATCATTGGTTTCAACATTCTCCTCAGGAATGAGTTGTTCATCCTCCATGCCATCAACTTCACCGCACACTGAAATGGAATTTAATAACTACTACTACTTGCCCTATTAAACCGAATGGACCACTTCACTGCTGTTGATAGCATGTTAAACCTATATCAATGTGGAAACCCGATTCTACAATTCATTAAATTTATGTCAACACAAATGAAATGGCTATTGCTTCTTTAATGTCTAAGCATCTCGGCAGAATGAGATGATAGTGCATGAATGATTATAAACTGTTTCTACAGTTTTCAAAGTGTGATGATATCACAGCCTTTGAAGATACTAGGGATTAACTGAAAAATGCTAATTCAATACACTTTCACTCCTTTAATTTCATCTTTACTTTGAGTTTACATTTCTAGAGTTGAGCTTAAAATAAAGATGGACAATATTCTGTAGCCTAGCTGATGAATAATTTTGAGATTTTACCTACAATAAGAATAAGATATTGATTCACATTGAAAGTCAGAAAAGGTGCTGTCATTACCATGTTCAGGTGTTGTAGTAGCGCTAGATGGTGTTGTTGTTCTTGTCACAGTTGTTTTTGGTCCTGTTGGAGTACTTGTTGTTGGCCCAGTTGTTGTTGTCTCAGGTGGTGTTGTTGTGCCAGTAACAGCTGTTGTCGTCTCAGGCGGTGTTGTACTAAGCACTGTTGTAGTAGTTATTTCTTTCAGGAAAAGACAAACATAAAACCTCATGCCGAAAGGAGTGTCTCATATATCAAGCTTCATACATCATAATCAGGGATAATTATTATCTAAATTTAAGATAAGACATATATTTACTCTTCGCATGATTCACATTTATTTAATGTAAATAAATAAGTCCAGTTCATAATGTCAGGATATAAACCTCCTTAAAATATGATTTTCAAAAAACGCACCCTTGTTTGCCATTTAACCTTGGGCATCTAAGCATGACTGGAGCAGCTACAGGATTAAACTAGTTAGGTTTGTATGCAGTAGTATGGCTGAGCTCCATTGCTTATTTAGAGCAGTCCTAAAGAAAAGTACTGATGCCAAAAGAATGTAACTTGATAAATCTAAATTGCAGGATCATTAATAGAATCTGGCTCCCTTACTTCCGTATGAAAATGAACCACAGCAAGTGCTGAGCTCTTCTAGTGTTACTCTGAAGTTGGCCAACACAGAGGTGCTTTGAAGCAGTTTTATTGAAGTACTAGAATGACAAAGCAGTGTAGCTTGCTAATAAGCATGTATAAGGACTAGGGCTTCACGGCTGCTAAGTGATAGAATTACTAAAATGACATGAAGATCATCAAAACTTTACGTTTAAGTTGCAATGAAGTAGATAAAAGTTACACCTGAGCCATTTTCTTAAATGCATGCAAAACTAAGTACTAAGTATGATCTGAATTGTAAAAGCTTATGTTGGCGCAATGAATTGACCATCAAAGTGACTATTGCAATAGAGTAGCTTTATTGCATCTTGTACCCATCATAATTGCAAATAAACTGCTTAGGGTAGAGCAGGATTAGTCCAACTACATCTCTCAATGCTCTACTAGATCATCTATATGGCAGCTTGTACTTATCATAGCTGCTCCCTTCACTCACTGGTGCTCTATTGCAGCACTAACACAACATTGTACAAATCTGTACGAATGTTACAGCTTTTAAGCAGCTCCAATATAACTAAATTACTGCTTTGGGGACACACTAGGCCTGCACTTAAATGGCAAATTTTAATCTTTACTAAAAGAACAACACAGGAGCGGTAAATCAAAGGATTGCTAACACTTACCTTCAAAGCAAGCATGGATGCTTATCTGAAATGCTGCAGGATTATCAGTATTCTCCTTAATGATAGTTACAATGACCTCTTTCCCATATGTGTTGTCGGGGAAATAATAAACTTCATCTGGGTTAAACACCTACAAAGGAATGAGGTATCTCATTGACAGTTATCTGTATATGCCCATATTTCTTGTGGCATGTTTGTGTGATGACTTAACACAAAGGGTATAGATTTGATCAATTAAGGTTAGAATTGTTCAGTGTAAACTAACATAGTTATCACACCATAAACATTGTACAAAAAAGCTTGTATACAAATGCATCTCCTATATCTAGCACATGTCCTTCTGAAGGCATGCTAGATTGCCATTAACCTTCATTCAACAAATTAAGGGTGTTTTTAAATGATATGGATTGCAACAATTATATGTTGATGTCTTACAAGGTTTAAGAATAAACATATTCCTGGACACTAGGCAAAGGTTCAACATGCTTATTCTATCTACTTACTCCATCTACTTCCTCCAAAGTTCCATCTGGCTTTATATATGACACTTTGAAACCTTGAACATTGTCTCCAGGTTTTTCAAGAGACACATCTCCCAGCTGAATTGGTTTAACACCTCCTGGATACAACTTCACAGACACCTGTGGTTCAGGGTTATTACTGGTATATGGGTTTGGTGAAGTTGGTCTGAGATTGTTTATATCATCAGGATTGTCATCATTGGTTTCAACATTCTCCTCAGGAATGAGTTGTTCATCCTCCATGCCATCAACTTCACCGCACACTGAAATGGAATTTAATAACTACTACTACTTGCCCTATTAAACCGAATGGACCACTTCACTGCTGTTGATAGCATGTTAAACCTATATCAATGTGGAAACCCGATTCTACAATTCATTAAATTTATGTCAACACAAATGAAATGGCTATTGCTTCTTTAATGTCTAAGCATCTCGGCAGAATGAGATGATAGTGCATGAATGATTATAAACTGTTTCTACAGTTTTCAAAGTGTGATGATATCACAGCCTTTGAAGATACTAGGGATTAACTGAAAAATGCTAATTCAATACACTTTCACTCCTTTAATTTCATCTTTACTTTGAGTTTACATTTCTAGAGTTGAGCTTAAAATAAAGATGGACAATATTCTGTAGCCTAGCTGATGAATAATTTTGAGATTTTACCTACAATAAGAATAAGATATTGATTCACATTGAAAGTCAGAAAAGGTGCTGTCATTACCATGTTCAGGTGTTGTAGTAGCGCTAGATGGTGTTGTTGTTCTTGTCACAGTTGTTTTTGGTCCTGTTGGAGTACTTGTTGTTGGCCCAGTTGTTGTTGTCTCAGGTGGTGTTGTTGTGCCAGTAACAGCTGTTGTCGTCTCAGGCGGTGTTGTACTAAGCACTGTTGTAGTAGTTATTTCTTTCAGGAAAAGACAAACATAAAACCTCATGCCGAAAGGAGTGTCTCATATATCAAGCTTCATACATCATAATCAGGGATAATTATTATCTAAATTTAAGATAAGACATATATTTACTCTTCGCATGATTCACATTTATTTAATGTAAATAAATAAGTCCAGTTCATAATGTCAGGATATAAACCTCCTTAAAATATGATTTTCAAAAAACGCACCCTTGTTTGCCATTTAACCTTGGGCATCTAAGCATGACTGGAGCAGCTACAGGATTAAACTAGTTAGGTTTGTATGCAGTAGTATGGCTGAGCTCCATTGCTTATTTAGAGCAGTCCTAAAGAGAAGTACTGATGCCAAAAAAATGTAACTTGATAAATCTAAATTGCAGGATCATTAATAGAATCTGGCTCCCTTACTTCCGTATGAAAATGAACCACAGCAAGTGCTGAGCTCTTCTTGTGTTACTCTGAAGTTGGCCAACACAGAGGTGCTTTGAAGCAGTTTTATTGAAGTACTAGAATGACAAAGCAGTGTAGCTTGCTAATAAGCATGTATAAGGACTAGGGCTTCACGGCTGCTAAGTGATAGAATTACTAAAATGACATGAAGATCATCAAAACTTTACGTTTAAGTTGCAATGAAGTAGATAAAAGTTACACCTGAGCCATTTTCTTAAATGCATGCAAAACTAAGTACTAAGTATGATCTGAATTGTAAAAGCTTATGTTGGCGCAATGAATTGACCATCAAAGTGACTATTGCAATAGAGTAGCTTTATTGCATCTTGTACCCATCATAATTGCAAATAAACTGCTTAGGGTAGAGCAGGATTAGTCCAACTACATCTCTCAATGCTCTACTAGATCATCTATATGGCAGCTTGTACTTATCATAGCTGCTCCCTTCACTCACTGGTGCTCTATTGCAGCACTAACACAACATTGTACAAATCTGTACGAATGTTACAGCTTTTAAGCAGCTCCAATATAACTAAATTACTGCTTTGGGGACACACTAGGCCTGCACTTAAATGGCAAATTTTAATCTTTACTAAAAGAACAACACAGGAGCGGTAAATCAAAGGATTGCTAACACTTACCTTCAAAGCAAGCATGGATGCTTATCTGAAATGCTGCAGGATTATCAGTATTCTCCTTAATGATAGTTACAATGACCTCTTTCCCATATGTGTTGTCGGGGAAATAATAAACTTCATCTGGGTTAAACACCTACAAAGGAATGAGGTATCTCATTGACAGTTATCTGTATATGCCCATATTTCTTGTGGCATGTTTGTGTGATGACTTAACACAAAGGGTATAGATTTGATCAATTAAGGTTAGAATTGTTCAGTGTAAACTAACATAGTTATCACACCATAAACATTGTACAAAAAAGCTTGTATACAAATGCATCTCCTATATCTAGCACATGTCCTTCTGAAGGCATGCTAGATTGCCATTAACCTTCATTCAACAAATTAAGGGTGTTTTTAAATGATATGGATTGCAACAATTATATGTTGATGTCTTACAAGGTTTAAGAATAAACATATTCCTGGACACTAGGCAAAGGTTCAACATGCTTATTCTATCTACTTACTCCATCTACTTCCTCCAAAGTTCCATCTGGCTTTATATATGACACTTTGAAACCTTGAACATTGTCTCCAGGTTTTTCAAGAGACACATCTCCCAGCTGAATTGGTTTAACACCTCCTGGATACAACTTCACAGACACCTGTGGTTCAGGGTTATTACTGGTATATGGGTTTGGTGAAGTTGGTCTGAGATTGTTTATATCATCAGGATTGTCATCATTGGTTTCAACATTCTCCTCAGGAATGAGTTGTTCATCCTCCATGCCATCAACTTCACCGCACACTGAAATGGAATTTAATAACTACTACTACTTGCCCTATTAAACCGAATGGACCACTTCACTGCTGTTGATAGCATGTTAAACCTATATCAATGTGGAAACCCGATTCTACAATTCATTAAATTTATGTCAACACAAATGAAATGGCTATTGCTTCTTTAATGTCTAAGCATCTCGGCAGAATGAGATGATAGTGCATGAATGATTATAAACTGTTTCTACAGTTTTCAAAGTGTGATGATATCACAGCCTTTGAAGATACTAGGGATTAACTGAAAAATGCTAATTCAATACACTTTCACTCCTTTAATTTCATCTTTACTTTGAGTTTACATTTCTAGAGTTGAGCTTAAAATAAAGATGGACAATATTCTGTAGCCTAGCTGATGAATAATTTTGAGATTTTACCTACAATAAGAATAAGATATTGATTCACATTGAAAGTCAGAAAAGGTGCTGTCATTACCATGTTCAGGTGTTGTAGTAGCGCTAGATGGTGTTGTTGTTCTTGTCACAGTTGTTTTTGGTCCTGTTGGAGTACTTGTTGTTGGCCCAGTTGTTGTTGTCTCAGGTGGTGTTGTTGTGCCAGTAACAGCTGTTGTCGTCTCAGGCGGTGTTGTACTAAGCACTGTTGTAGTAGTTATTTCTTTCAGGAAAAGACAAACATAAAACCTCATGCCGAAAGGAGTGTCTCATATATCAAGCTTCATACATCATAATCAGGGATAATTATTATCTAAATTTAAGATAAGACATATATTTACTCTTCGCATGATTCACATTTATTTAATGTAAATAAATAAGTCCAGTTCATAATGTCAGGATATAAACCTCCTTAAAATATGATTTTCAAAAAACGCACCCTTGTTTGCCATTAACCTTGGGCATCTAAGCATGACTGGAGCAGCTACAGGATTAAACTAGTTAGGTTTGTATGCAGTAGTATGGCTGAGCTCCATTGCTTATTTAGAGCAGTCCTAAAGAAAAGTACTGATGCCAAAAGAATGTAACTTGATAAATCTAAATTGCAGGATCATTAATAGAATCTGGCTCCCTTACTTCCGTATGAAAATGAACCACAGCAAGTGCTGAGCTCTTCTAGTGTTACTCTGAAGTTGGCCAACACAGAGGTGCTTTGAAGCAGTTTTATTGAAGTACTAGAATGACAAAGCAGTGTAGCTTGCTAATAAGCATGTATAAGGACTAGGGCTTCACGGCTGCTAAGTGATAGAATTACTAAAATGACATGAAGATCATCAAAACTTTACGTTTAAGTTGCAATGAAGTAGATAAAAGTTACACCTGAGCCATTTTCTTAAATGCATGCAAAACTAAGTACTAAGTATGATCTGAATTGTAAAAGCTTATGTTGGCGCAATGAATTGACCATCAAAGTGACTATTGCAATAGAGTAGCTTTATTGCATCTTGTACCCATCATAATTGCAAATAAACTGCTTAGGGTAGAGCAGGATTAGTCCAACTACATCTCTCAATGCTCTACTAGATCATCTATATGGCAGCTTGTACTTATCATAGCTGCTCCCTTCACTCACTGGTGCTCTATTGCAGCACTAACACAACATTGTACAAATCTGTACGAATGTTACAGCTTTTAAGCAGCTCCAATATAACTAAATTACTGCTTTGGGGACACACTAGGCCTGCACTTAAATGGCAAATTTTAATCTTTACTAAAAGAACAACACAGGAGCGGTAAATCAAAGGATTGCTAACACTTACCTTCAAAGCAAGCATGGATGCTTATCTGAAATGCTGCAGGATTATCAGTATTCTCCTTAATGATAGTTACAATGACCTCTTTCCCATATGTGTTGTCGGGGAAATAATAAACTTCATCTGGGTTAAACACCTACAAAGGAATGAGGTATCTCATTGACAGTTATCTGTATATGCCCATATTTCTTGTGGCATGTTTGTGTGATGACTTAACACAAAGGGTATAGATTTGATCAATTAAGGTTAGAATTGTTCAGTGTAAACTAACATAGTTATCACACCATAAACATTGTACAAAAAAGCTTGTATACAAATGCATCTCCTATATCTAGCACATGTCCTTCTGAAGGCATGCTAGATTGCCATTAACCTTCATTCAACAAATTAAGGGTGTTTTTAAATGATATGGATTGCAACAATTATATGTTGATGTCTTACAAGGTTTAAGAATAAACATATTCCTGGACACTAGGCAAAGGTTCAACATGCTTATTCTATCTACTTACTCCATCTACTTCCTCCAAAGTTCCATCTGGCTTTATATATGACACTTTGAAACCTTGAACATTGTCTCCAGGTTTTTCAAGAGACACATCTCCCAGCTGAATTGGTTTAACACCTCCTGGATACAACTTCACAGACACCTGTGGTTCAGGGTTATTACTGGTATATGGGTTTGGTGAAGTTGGTCTGAGATTGTTTATATCATCAGGATTGTCATCATTGGTTTCAACATTCTCCTCAGGAATGAGTTGTTCATCCTCCATGCCATCAACTTCACCGCACACTGAAATGGAATTTAATAACTACTACTACTTGCCCTATTAAACCGAATGGACCACTTCACTGCTGTTGATAGCATGTTAAACCTATATCAATGTGGAAACCCGATTCTACAATTCATTAAATTTATGTCAACACAAATGAAATGGCTATTGCTTCTTTAATGTCTAAGCATCTCGGCAGAATGAGATGATAGTGCATGAATGATTATAAACTGTTTCTACAGTTTTCAAAGTGTGATGATATCACAGCCTTTGAAGATACTAGGGATTAACTGAAAAATGCTAATTCAATACACTTTCACTCCTTTAATTTCATCTTTACTTTGAGTTTACATTTCTAGAGTTGAGCTTAAAATAAAGATGGACAATATTCTGTAGCCTAGCTGATGAATAATTTTGAGATTTTACCTACAATAAGAATAAGATATTGATTCACATTGAAAGTCAGAAAAGGTGCTGTCATTACCATGTTCAGGTGTTGTAGTAGCGCTAGATGGTGTTGTTGTTCTTGTCACAGTTGTTTTTGGTCCTGTTGGAGTACTTGTTGTTGGCCCAGTTGTTGTTGTCTCAGGTGGTGTTGTTGTGCCAGTAACAGCTGTTGTCGTCTCAGGCGGTGTTGTACTAAGCACTGTTGTAGTAGTTATTTCTTTCAGGAAAAGACAAACATAAAACCTCATGCCGAAAGGAGTGTCTCATATATCAAGCTTCATACATCATAATCAGGGATAATTATTATCTAAATTTAAGATAAGACATATATTTACTCTTCGCATGATTCACATTTATTTAATGTAAATAAATAAGTCCAGTTCATAATGTCAGGATATAAACCTCCTTAAAATATGATTTTCAAAAAACGCACCCTTGTTTGCCATTTAACCTTGGGCATCTAAGCATGACTGGAGCAGCTACAGGATTAAACTAGTTAGGTTTGTATGCAGTAGTATGGCTGAGCTCCATTGCTTATTTAGAGCAGTCCTAAAGAAAAGTACTGATGCCAAAAGAATGTAACTTGATAAATCTAAATTGCAGGATCATTAATAGAATCTGGCTCCCTTACTTCCGTATGAAAATGAACCACAGCAAGTGCTGAGCTCTTCTAGTGTTACTCTGAAGTTGGCCAACACAGAGGTGCTTTGAAGCAGTTTTATTGAAGTACTAGAATGACAAAGCAGTGTAGCTTGCTAATAAGCATGTATAAGGACTAGGGCTTCACGGCTGCTAAGTGATAGAATTACTAAAATGACATGAAGATCATCAAAACTTTACGTTTAAGTTGCAATGAAGTAGATAAAAGTTACACCTGAGCCATTTTCTTAAATGCATGCAAAACTAAGTACTAAGTATGATCTGAATTGTAAAAGCTTATGTTGGCGCAATGAATTGACCATCAAAGTGACTATTGCAATAGAGTAGCTTTATTGCATCTTGTACCCATCATAATTGCAAATAAACTGCTTAGGGTAGAGCAGGATTAGTCCAACTACATCTCTCAATGCTCTACTAGATCATCTATATGGCAGCTTGTACTTATCATAGCTGCTCCCTTCACTCACTGGTGCTCTATTGCAGCACTAACACAACATTGTACAAATCTGTACGAATGTTACAGCTTTTAAGCAGCTCCAATATAACTAAATTACTGCTTTGGGGACACACTAGGCCTGCACTTAAATGGCAAATTTTAATCTTTACTAAAAGAACAACACAGGAGCGGTAAATCAAAGGATTGCTAACACTTACCTTCAAAGCAAGCATGGATGCTTATCTGAAATGCTGCAGGATTATCAGTATTCTCCTTAATGATAGTTACAATGACCTCTTTCCCATATGTGTTGTCGGGGAAATAATAAACTTCATCTGGGTTAAACACCTACAAAGGAATAAGGTATCTCATTGACAGTTATCTGTATATGCCCATATTTCTTGTGGCATGTTTGTGTGATGACTTAACACAAAGGGTATAGATTTGATCAATTAAGGTTAGAATTGTTCAGTGTAAACTAACATAGTTATCACACCATAAACATTGTACAAAAAAGCTTGTATACAAATGCATCTCCTATATCTAGCACATGTCCTTCTGAAGGCATGCTAGATTGCCATTAACCTTCATTCAACAAATTAAGGGTGTTTTTAAATGATATGGATTGCAACAATTATATGTTGATGTCTTACAAGGTTTAAGAATAAACATATTCCTGGACACTAGGCAAAGGTTCAACATGCTTATTCTATCTACTTACTCCATCTACTTCCTCCAAAGTTCCATCTGGCTTTATATATGACACTTTGAAACCTTGAACATTGTCTCCAGGTTTTTCAAGAGACACATCTCCCAGCTGAATTGGTTTAACACCTCCTGGATACAACTTCACAGACACCTGTGGTTCAGGGTTATTACTGGTATATGGGTTTGGTGAAGTTGGTCTGAGATTGTTTATATCATCAGGATTGTCATCATTGGTTTCAACATTCTCCTCAGGAATGAGTTGTTCATCCTCCATGCCATCAACTTCACTGCACACTGAAATGGAATTTAATAACTACTACTACTTGCCCTATTAAACCGAATGGACCACTTCACTGCTGTTGATAGCATGTTAAACCTATATCAATGTGGAAACCCGATTCTACAATTCATTAAATTTATGTCAACACAAATGAAATGGCTATTGCTTCTTTAATGTCTAAGCATCTCGGCAGAATGAGATGATAGTGCATGAATGATTATAAACTGTTTCTACAGTTTTCAAAGTGTGATGATATCACAGCCTTTGAAGATACTAGGGATTAACTGAAAAATGCTAATTCAATACACTTTCACTCCTTTAATTTCATCTTTACTTTGAGTTTACATTTCTAGAGTTGAGCTTAAAATAAAGATGGACAATATTCTGTAGCCTAGCTGATGAATAATTTTGAGATTTTACCTACAATAAGAATAAGATATTGATTCACATTGAAAGTCAGAAAAGGTGCTGTCATTACCATGTTCAGGTGTTGTAGTAGCGTTAGATGGTGTTGTTGTTCTTGTCACAGTTGTTTTTGGTCCTGTTGGAGTACTTGTTGTTGGCCCAGTTGTTGTCTCAGGTGGTGTAGTTGTGCCAGTAACAGCTGTTGTCGTCTCAGGTGGTGTTGTACTAAGCACTGTTGTAGTAGTTATTTCTTTCAGGAAAAGACAAACATAAAACCTCATGC
Source organism: Maea johnstoni (assembly GCA_963942565.1). NCBI lineage: Eukaryota > Metazoa > Annelida > Polychaeta > Spionida > Magelonidae > Maea > Maea johnstoni. Next base: position 39,606,623 of record OZ012695.1, on the reverse strand, counting down.
CGAAAGGAGTGTCTCATATATCAAGCTTCATACATCATAATCAGGGATAATTATTATCTAAATTTAAGATAAGACATATATTTACTCTTCGCATGATTCACATTTATTTAATGTAAATTAATAAGTCCAGTTCATAATGTCACTGTTACTTGTTGTTGGCCCAGTTGTTGTTGTCTCAGGTGGTGTTGTTGTGCCAGTAACATGTGTTGTCGTCAGATGCGGTGTTGTACTAAGCACTGTTGTAGAAGTTATTTCTTTCAGAAAAAGACAATCACAGAACTTTATGGCAGAAGATGGCTCATGATGAATCGTATTTTGTACATCGTAAACTGTGACCATTATTTCCTAAACCTAAGATTACCTGGCCCAGTTATGTGAAAAAATTGCCAATGAGTTGGGTTTTACCAGGTGCTCTGTTTCCTGCACCACTTCAACAGGCTAGTCCTGGATAAGCCCAACTATGGTAGAAAAAGTGACAATGAGTAAAAATTCTAAATTTCTATCAGATATTGATCTGTAGGATCATGGTGACTGATATTTCTCCTCACAAATTGGAGTGTGGCATTATTGGCATAAAATTGAAACTTACAGTCATTCGCAACTACACTAAAGAAATCAAATTCAAATTTATTCAAATAACATATTTTGATATATAGTACATTTAAGGGAATGTTTATGAAATAACAATGTTCATACATGTGTAATAGCATAATTGTTTCTGAAATGGCTGTGATTATTGTGACACACTCGGAATAATACTTCTCCTAGTCTAACACTCTTGTTCCCTTTCGAACAATGGTTATCTTATCCCTGAGGTCTTGGTGTTAAATACATAAGTTTTCTATAACATATAGTTGAAACACCAAGACCTTATGGATAAGATAACCATTGTTAAAAAGGGGACTGGAGTGCTAAACTAGGATATGTATTATTCTGAGTGTGTCACCAGCACCATAGCCGCCTTAACACATTCTTGCCTAGAGGTATCCTAGGCAAGTGCCACCTGGATTGATCATTCTCAAAATAACTTTGGAGTCAATCACAAACTCACAAAATATTTGAAGGAAAGGTGTGGTTGGATTTTGATCAACATTTCTCATTCAAAAGTTTTCTGAAATTTCCTCATGTTAGCGAGGTATTACCAACTTGGTCTGGCAGTTTCGAGCGCTACAGGCACAAATGAGTTGAACTCCCATGTCCAGACTCCCCTAACCTTGGCATTAACTAAATGCCCAACACTGCAGTAGTATTCGTGGGAGAATTAAAATTTCATACATAAATAGTATTTGTCAAATACCGGAATGCTGTGTTGGTGCTGTATCATAGGGATTGGATGACAATTGATAGAAAGGGGACTAGAGTGCTGAACTAGGAGATACGTAATTTTGATTGTGTCATCAGCATCACAGCCTTAAGGGAGCTTTACATGGCCACAAATTTAGATAGTTTGATAGTATCATTCGCTACAAGGCATTCACAATTTTTGGACGTAACATGAAACCAGGGTTTCTGAGACATAATGTCTATAAACAGAATGCCTCGCATTTCAAATGGACTAGATAAGAGCATTTATAAACTTTGTGGTCCCAAATATATTCTCCGAAAGAATATTTGATATAACCTGACTTAAGAAGTGATGAACCTGTTCACCACTTATAATTCGTTGCATTTGGGCCACTAATTGCTTAGGTCAAGATGCTGTATTCATCAAAAGCCCAAATTGATAATTGAAAATAAGTATACTAGTGGTATTTTTCTAAAGGCGGCTGTTTTAGTATATGCAGAAAATGAAAAAGACACACATGTGCCATGACAGAACACCACTGATTACGGGTGGCAACGCATGTTATTTAGGACAATACAGGGTATCAAATTAATAGTAGTTTTACTCACTTGAGAAGCAACCTTTCACTTGGAGTTTTATCTTCCAATCATCATCATTAGACTTTGAGATGAACTTCACTTTGATTGCATATGGTGTAAGACTTGGGTTGTAGAACAATGCAGGACCTTGACCATTGAAGAATGTCTGTTTGTAAAGAAAAAAGAATCCAAATAGATATCAATCAACTGCAGAGCTTTTCTTTGGTATACTAACCAAGATATGATTATGTATTTAAACTGCTAATACACACTTTGATATGTATGAAAATCAGGTAAGACTTCTTCCCCGGCTGATCTAAATCATTGAAGTATTTCAAATCAATGTTCATGTTTAAACAAATGTTATCCTGTTTTACTGACTTAACATGATATCAAAAGAGTGAAATAATCTTCTATAGGTAATTACTTGCAGATAAGATATTGCAGACTTTCATAAACAATTTCCAATGCCTTTTTTCCAAACTGATCCAAGGGCTACCTACATTAACTACAATCAATATGCCATACCCCTTTAGGTTCATATCCATCTTGTGGAGTGTCCTTTGAGTATACTCGGTACTTCAATACATTAGTTCCATCTGGTATGGATATCCACATAACTTCCCGTTGCAATGATCCATCATTCAGAATTATTTCCACGTATGGTTTTTCTTGCGAAGATGCCCAGAAGTCAGATGTTTCAGATCTGAGTGTATCAATATCAGATGTGATGTCACTTGGGATGATATTTGAGCTTGGTATAAGATCATCACTTCTTGGAATGACAGGTAACATCCCATCAACATATGGCGCATTCACCTTCTCACAAACTATAAATATATGAAGGGTTGCACTGATGATGATTGAATGTACCCTGTTGAACTTTAGATCCCCTTTTAGCAATAGATTATAACTGTCCCCTGTTGGAAAGACTTTTGGCAATTTGTCATAGATTGTGTCGTTATTCACACATGACGTCATTTGATAGCTATTTTAGTACTGGTGAAAGCCATAGGGACTGTTTACAAGGATATTGGTCAAGAATGAATGCAATATTTTCTGAAATTATCATAATCATAATAATAATAAATAAATAATAATAATAAATCATAATAAAGTATTTTCAAAATTTCAGTTGAGACCTAGCACTTTGTAAATGATTCTCTTTTAACCAGACTCAGAAATGTGTATTGCTCAACGGGGTACGAGATTTTTGACCAATACTCTCTTTTAAAATAGGATTTCTGAAGGGCATAAGGGACTAGCTGAGGGATTCTTAAAATGCTGTACCCCAATCCAGGGCATGTACACTTCAGCAAATGGGCAAACTGACCATCTAAAATGAAATTTACCCTCTGACCATTAACAGACAAAATCTTATAGAAAATATGGGATAGGGTTGGAACTATTGGGTATAACACTCCAAAATTGTTGCTGAATGTCACAATTGACCACTCATTGAGGATGCTACCAATAACTTCCCGGTGTAAAATAATACGGTTCATGGCCAACATATTGGCCTTTAGTTCAAGGTCAAATATCAAATTTTGGGGCTTCCAATCCCTCTCGTCCCTTCAAACTGTTATGATATTTGTCAAAGGTCTTAGTGAAGGGATTTATTGACTCTTACTTTGAGTAGAAAATAGTAATTTAAAGGGATAGGGGTATATCTGGTACTTAAAGGAATGAAATGATCTTCCATCTTGAAATATTGTCAGTTTTGTCAGAGGATCAGGAAAACTGACCCAAAAAAACAGAAAGCAATTGACAAACTTAATATTGACCTCTACTCCTCAATAAAGGATTTAATGACCCTTGCATGAGTCCAGACGATATTTTCTAACTCAAAAGAAATATGGGACTTCTAGCCATACCATACCCTTACCTTTGGATGACGTGATGAGTTTGGTGCTTAAACCAAATGTGACATTATAAAATCTGGTAAGAGCATTTGTGCATTGAATTGTCCTTTTTCACAAGTTTCCCCACAAAGTGGAAAACCACATATAATGTAAATGATAAGGCAAAGACAGCGACATACTCAGATTTACAATGGGGAGTGTTAGGTATATGGTGATGTGGTGGAGAGCTAGTAATGTAGAGCCCCGTATGGTGCGCATCTGTGAGAAAATAGCAGAAGTTGGTGAAGCAGACTCATGTCTGATGATGTCAACTTGAAAGGTTCTCATAGAAGTAGTCAGACATGCATAGGTTGTGCTATCTATGAGCTGGAAGATGTGCACCACATTGTGATGCAGTTTCCCAGCACACAGGCTCTGAGGGAGTTCGTATTTTAAAAGAATTAGGAAGTCTGGGAGATTAGATCTATGACATGTGTAGCAAAGAACCACAATATGTTTTAAAAAAACAATTGAGGGTGCTGATGTAAATGATCTGACCGCACACTGGTGTATCTCTGATAGGAATATTGTGAAGATGTGTGATTATGTGCTACGGAAGCAAAAGAGTCGGCCGAGTCTTTTTAAATGAAACATATGGGGCAAGTTTAACATGCAAGTAAAACTGACTTAGAATCAGGAGATACCAACAAACTCCTGCAGATATCTATATATAGTTCAATGATTTGTTTGTGATATCTGTACCATTCATAATTATATCATGGTCAATAAAGATACACTACAAAACAATGGCATTCATCCTGGCTGCATGATTATAGGCATTTCTGTAAAAACTGACTTAGAATCAGGAGAAACCAACAAACGAACAAACTCTTGCAGATATCTATATTTTGAAGTATTTATCTTTTGTTTTTAGTTCAATGATTTGTTTGTGTTATCCGTATCATTCATGATTATATTATGGTCAATAAAGATACACTACAAAACAATGGCATTCAATCTGGCTGCATGATAACAGGCACTACTGCTGTAAATGCTTCCAAAGAAAGGTATCAAATCAATTTTTATTTGGTATGTAAATGCCATATTGGAAAAACTAACAGAATATCTATTTCAGAAAGCTCATCATTATCTGAAGGGTGTGTTAGCATTTAAAAATGACTATAAAAACAATAGTTATAAGGAAATACCCCCTCTACTATACTTCATAGAGTTTGATGTATTGCAGGACCTTAAACCTATCACAAATGATAAATGAAACGTTCAGATCATGACAGAAATTGGGATGAATATTCACTATTACTAGGGCCCAAAATTAACTGTCTGACCGAAAATCTGAGTTGTGGTTCTACTTATTCACTGAGAATTTGCTTTATCAACATCAAAAAAATAAAGAAAAGTTTATAAAAGAAATATTCTGTTTTCATATTTGGAGATCTCAGAAGTCTCACTTTTTTCAGTCATATTTTGACAAAATTACCCAAATTGTGTGCAATATGGATATATTTCATAATGTTAGATAATAATAGTTTCCATCAGTAACATTCAAAGTATATTCGTGTGAGATTTGCAGTATCTTCTCTAGAGGATAGATAGAGTCAGATCCCAAAATTATCTCATTTTTAATCATTCTTTGGTAAATTTATCCCAAAATAAGCCACCATGGATACATTTCAAAATATTTACCATAGTAGTCTCAATCAATAACCCAAAATAAATGCATGTAATATTTGCACTTTCTACTCTGAAGTATAGGTTTTTCACATTTTCAGTCATTCCTTTTGATTAAATTATCCCAGCAATGTAGTCACTAAGGGGGTCTTTTGCAAACTTTACTGACATTAGTCATCAAAAACTTTCTTAGTATACCTGTATAAGATTTGCAGCTTCTACTCTCATGCCTAGGATTTCTTTAGTCAGATCCCAAAAATTACTTGTCTTATCCTTTATGTAGAAATGACCTCCCAATACACATCATATGTGTCAAAATTATTACATTAACTATATCAGTCTTAATCAGCAAGTCTAGAAGTGCATTTGAGCCAAGTTTGGTGACTCCATTTTTTTCCGGAATTGTTTACTGCCATATTCCTAAAAATAATGTTTTACGTTATGTTTGCATAAAATACCCTCAAAATAGGCCCTATGGGTAACTCTCACTCTGCTTCTTATGGATATTGATATGTATCACTGAGTTTCATGTTGTTTTTTCAAAGTTAACAATTTTTTTCCTTGATGCCCCATGAATAGCTGGTAAGGCAATAGATCTGAAACTTGAACTGAAGTCGATGATAATGCCTAAGGCGTTAGTGTTTTTGCCTGTACAAACTATATGGCAAGAGGGCTTCCCTTAACAGAAAGCCCAGATCAACACTAACATTTTTTGTTACATTTGGTGTTAACGCAAGATTTAACACAAAGCTTTGTGTTAACGCTAAAATCTTGCTGGGATTTCAAGTGCTGCAATAACACACATTTTATCGCTAACGCCAGTGGTACATTTTGTGTTAACGCGGTACTTGAACTCACCTGATGGCTGACTTCAAGTATGGTGGTAACACAGATGTTAATGTTAGTGTACCAGGGTTGGTTATACGACACATGTAGTGATGTGCATATGATATGGTATAACACACATCTATCCCGTAATATGAGTGTTTACACAAAATGTAACAGAAAATATTAGTGTTGTACAGTGAAAGGTGTTTAAAAGAGCATTATCCCCATATACTTTCGGAGGAGCTTAACTGCAACAGCGAGGTGTTAACACCATCCTGACTTCAGGTCACACGCTGGGTACCTTATTCAGATACTGACGACCCACGGCACTTAGATGAAAAGGTTTTCTGAGTGTAAAGGCCTTCATTTCAACAGTTTATTGATAATAATGATAAAATAATAATAATAATAATAATGATGATAATAATAAATATAATAATAATAATAATGATAATAATAATAATAATAGTAATAATCACAATAATAATCATGAGAATGACAATAACTCTAAGCTGCAGAATGATAATGAATTAAAACAAGATAAATTTAATTTATGATGATTTTCATTAGTCTAATAAAATATCTCATTTGAGTGATATGTGTCTGTAAATTGAAAGATGCTAATAGCTAAATATCCCCTTCTCACCATGTTGCTGGTCTTTACTATGACAATCATTGTTTGAGTGAGCAGGACACATATTCAGAAAATGTAACACCATTGCTAAGATCTGTGTTGGCCTACTTGTTAACAATTTGCTCAGTGTTGAGAGGCTGGGATAAATAGATCCGTTGGTGTGACCATGCGTGTTGATTCTAACACCATATTTGAAGTCAGCCATTGGCTGACTTAAAGTATGGTGTTAACACCATACAGACATATCTTATATATATATATATATATATATATATATATATATATATATATATATATATATATATATATATATATATATATATATATATATATGTATATACATATATATATATGTATATATATATATATGTATGTATATATATATATATGTATGTATATATATATATATATGTATGTATATATATATATATATATGTATGTATACATATATATGTATATATATATATTTATATATATATATATATATATATATATATATATATATATATATATATATATATATATATATATATATATGTATATATATATATATATATATAAATTGATAGCATTTAAAAACTGAAGTTATATTTCTATCATGAAATTTCCAACACTGGAAAGAAATGCTTTTAAGATGGCACTTTTTCATATTCTGGCCTATCTTTAAACAAAAGCCACTATCTCAAGATCAAAGCACCAAAACTCATCAATGATGACACATCAGTGATTAAACATGTTAATACGTAACATCATAAACAGTGCAAAAGCACACTTTTATGTTTCTTACTAGCCTGTCCTCAATATGCCAATATCTCTGTTATCTATCCATGATCAAATACATTTACATTAATATCAGATTTGACCCTTAATAACTGTAGTAGAACATCCAATCAATACGCAAATAGATATGATGTCAAATCATAAAAGTTTGCTAAGTTCGCCTTTTGAAAGAGGGGCAAGAGTATTCATTTCCCAAGTCTTGCGAGCCAAACAAAATCCAATTAATTGGATACTGTGTTCCTCCATTAATGCGCACATGTGAGTAACAGGTTAGAAAAAGAATCGAGAAGTGATATTGGTAATCTTCTATATAGCTGCGTTTAGGCTGTTACAAGTTTTAAGGCTAACACCCTATGATATTGAATGCACTCTGTTGTCTTTTTGTTACACCATGCCTGATTGGACGCTTGAGCAATTGCATGCCTGGTAATGATATTCTGAAGTGTTTATGCACTTGAAAATAGAATCAATACGCAGCATACAGCAATGAAAACACTAGCAATATAGGGTGTGTTATGGTCCCATTCTTTAAGGTAGGGAAACATTTCATTTATGTGGGGTGGGGGCGGGGTTGGCCTTATCAGAGTCTGTGCGGTTAAACAGAGAAATAGAATATGTCTCTTAAAATTGTACTAAAAATGATCCTTGCCTGGTTCCTGAAAACATGCTGTGACATTCATCCAGTTCAATTGCGAGGACTGCCTGTCTGGGGCATCATCCTTCTGTGGTAGTAACTCAATATACTTGGCTTCGATGCCACTGCCAAATAGGACATCGACAATGTAATATTCATTAACTGGTGGAGGTATGATCACTACCTGTAAAAGAAACAACTCGGTCAATCACCAATAATTCGATCTCATGATGCAATAACATCATGGCTATACCTAAGTACTCTGGACAATGATAAATCTACTTACTTTACTATTGTCCAAATGCAAGATTGACATAGATGAAAATATGATCCACTCCATTGTTTCTATTCGCATGTTGCTTTACATATCATATACATAAATAGCTAGCAGTATTTTGATTTGACAGTTGGTGGTGGTACCCAAGCAAATGCCAACATCAAAAAATGTTGAAACAAAAATTATCAAATAAGATCAGAGCATCCTCTGTTAGAAGATGTGAAAATTGTAAATAAACAGTCAGAGGTAAATGGGGCCTGCATGATGTAAGATTTGAAAGGGTGTGAAAGAAGGTTTAATCATTAATCTGGTGATAGATGAGTGCCTGTACCTTTTAAGTTCTGTTCTGGAATCTTTAAAGAGCGAAATATACTAAATACGCCCCCCCCCCCCCCCCCAAAGAAAAAAAAAAGAAAAGAAAAAATAAATAAACCTGAAAACGTTATTTACTTTTAACTAGAAATGTCCGGGAGGCACACTTGTGAAAATGAAAAAAAATATTATGCCAATGAAAATCTTTAATCTTAGGGATTCTTTCCTGCCAAAATGTCATTTGGCTATATTTGAGAGATTCAGTTGAAAACAGGTAGAGAGAGACATGTCTATTGTGTCTTTCAGTAGGATAGTCTACATAAGGGGTTCATCCACATTAACTTACCCCTGTCAGAAGTACTGTTGTCTTGTCATCATCCAAAACTCTGTATGTAATATTTTTGGAGTATAATGATTTCACTTGGAACTTGAGCAGTGTCACTACCCCTGGTACATTGACCATAAAGAGTACTTTAGGGTTAGTATCATTTGGTTTTGGCCTCCAAAATCTATCAGTGTTGTAAGACATCGGAGTTAATTTGTCCTTTTCAGAGAAAGTTGATGTTGTTATTTTGAAGGGTTCGCCCGGACTGCCATCCATCTCAATCTGAGGCACACAGACTTCAAGAGAGAATTTGACAAAGATTGAATTCATGAAACAGGTGGATGAACAACGTTATTACAATAAGGGGACACTGTATTAACAAAAACAGGGTCTAAACACTGTATCATTCTTCACTTAAAAGTTTCGTTACATAAGCAGTTTCAAGTCAGGAGGCCTATATGATTGATCAGTGAATTAAGGATTATTTTGAGATTTAACATACAGTCAAACCTCTATTAAGCGACCGCTCAAGGGAAATGTCAAAAGTGGTCTTTTAAGAGGTGGTCTCTTAAGAAGGG
>OZ012695.1:39580193-39592693 GCA_963942565.1 Maea johnstoni | reverse complement strand
TAGCATCCGAGTAAGTGTTATAGATTGCTATTAATCTTAATACATTACTTTTGAAATGGTATGCTGGAACGCGGATGTGCGATTATCACATCAGTATATGTTATGTTCTGTATAACATTGGTGTTGGTGTAGAATTTTTGGGTTCACTAAAATGACATGTATTGACTGCAAGCAGTTGTTATTGAGTCAGCCATATATTTATATATATATATATATATATATATATATATATATATATATATATATATATATATGAGTGTGTGTAGAGGGGGGGGGGGTATGTGTGTGTGTTTGTGTACATTTAGGCGCCAGTATTAATAAGCATTTGGACCTTTTTCTTGGAATTGTTTCAATCTCTGTCATTATGGTGAACAGTATGTTGACAAATGATATCTTTAGAAAATTTGCGAGTTATGAGGCTATTCATTTCATTGTGATTCATGTTCAATTTATCATGCAATAAACTTTTTGTAATTGGTACATTGGTGTAATTGAGTATCTCAATCAGAATGGTTTATTTCAGTATTTCACCACAGATTACTTTTTATTAATACTCATAGATAAACATTAGTTGTCTTATTTGCTCTTTAATCCCGTGGAAATGGCAATATGAACTGGCACTGTGAAAATGGTTACGTTTTCATAATTTAGCATTTTGTTAATATAAAATATATTATTAAAATACAATACATCATTTGAAAAACAAACGTTATATTTTATTTCATTATTAAAATACGTAATAATCATAATATGGTAAGATAGGTATGACCATGGTTCATCTCTACCTTTGCAGATTCGTAATTTAATGAAAAAGGAGCTCAAATCAAATTTATCATTTGCCTTCAACTCTTCACACAATAATGAACTTACCAACGCATTCCCTAAGTCACGTCGACGTCTACCTTGGCTTGGATTCAACTAATTAAGGGACATAAATTTATGGATAAGTTTTCTGAATAATTTAGAATTGGAATGATGAAAATAAAAACCTAATTTCATTTATTTGCTCAGGAATCTTGCTAACAGCGCGCTATTGGCATATCATTATCAATGTATAGCTGGAAAGTTAGTTAATCAAACCAGCTTATATGAAATCTATAATGAGAAGAAGCATTTTGAATGCTTAGAATTGTGTATGACACTGCATAAAATTACGATACAGAATTACATGAATGGGTGTTCTCTCACAAGGATTTTCCACATTGATGATAAAGTAACAGATTATAAAGACCGGGAACTTTGAGTTGCAGCTAGCACCCCCCTTCTCACCTGATCGTTTTTGTTGAGATAAAATGTTTAAGAGAATACATGACAACTTAATGTTTTAACCATTGGCATCCATGTATGCAAATGCAGAGCCCTTGCTTACATTGATGAGTGTTAACTTAGTACACCTTTTTACCATAAATATTCAAATGTTCCATACACAAGAGCATATATATATATATATATATATATATATATATATATATATATATATATATATATATATATATACATATATATATATATATATATACATATATATATATACATATATAAATATATATATATATATATATATATATATATATATATATATATATATATATATATATATATATATATATATATATATATATATATATCATAGTTCTAGCACATATTCTTCTGATGGCCATTGATTGCCATTCCACAAATGAATGACTTTTGAATGATAGGAATTGTGCCAATGAAAATATTAGGTCTTGCAATGTTTAAGCAAATATAGATTTCTGAACATTAGGCAAAAGTTCAACATGCTTATTCTATCTACTTACTCCATCTACTTCCTCCAAAGTTCCATCTGGCTTTATATATGACACTTTGAAACCTTCAACATTGTCTCCAGGTTTTTCAAGAGACACATCTCCCAGCTGAATTGGTTTAACACCTCCTGGATACAACTTCACAGACACCACTGGTTCAGGATTATAACTGGTATATGGGTTTGGTGATGTTGGTCTGAGATTATTTATATCATCAGGATTATCATCATTGGTTTCAACATTCTCCTCAGGAATGAGTTGTTCATTCTCCATGCCTTCAACTTCAGTGCACACTGAAAGGAAATTTGACAATAACCATAACTTGCCCTATCTAACTGCATGGACCTATTTTATAGATGACAACTACAGATAGATTAGCAGAGACATGACTGTTGATAGCATTTTAAACCTATTTAATTTCAACCAGGGTCTAAAATTCATTCAAATTGCATCGAGACAAATGAAATGGCCAATACTTCTCAAATGAGTATTGGCATGAGGAAATGATAGTGCATAATTGGTAATAAACTATTTCTATAGTTTTCAAATTGTTATAACATCACCACCTTTGCAGATACTAGGGATTTACTGAAAAACATCACTTCAATACCTACACTCTTTTTATCTAATCCTTTCCTATAGTTTACATTTCTGGAGTTCAGCTTGAAATGGAGATGGACAATTTTCATTAGCAGTATTGATGAATAAATTCAAGAGGTTACCCACAAAATGCAACAAAAAGAGTAAAACATTGATTTACAATAGAAAGTCAGAAAAGCTGAAAAGGTGCTGTTATTACCATGTTCAGGAGTTGTAGTAGTGCTAGGTGGTGGTGTTGTTGTCACAGTTGTTTTTGTTCCTGTTGGAGTGCTTGTTGTTGGCCCAGTTGTTGTTGTCTCAGGTGGTGTTGTTGTGCCAGTAACATGTGTTGTCGTCTCATGCGGTGTTGTACTAAGCACTGTTGTAGAAGTTATTTCTTTCAGAAAAAGACAATCACAGAACTTTATGGCAGAAGATGGCTCATGATGAATCGTATTTTGTACATCGTAAACTGTGACCATTATTTCCTAAACCTAAGATTACCTGGCCCAGTTATGTGAAAAATTTGCCAATGAGTTGGGTTTTACCAGGTGCTCTGTTTCCTGCACCACTTCAACAGGCTAGTCCTGGATAAGCCCAACTATGGTAGAAAAAGTGACAATGAGTAAAAATTCTAAATGTCTATCAGATATTGATCTGTAGGATCATGGTGACTGATATTTCTCCTCACAAATTGGAGTTTGGCATTATTGGCATAAAATTGAAACTTACAGTCATTCGCAACTACACTAAAGAAATCAAATTCAAATTTATTCAAATAACATATTTTGATATATAGTACATTTAAGGGAATGTTTATGAAATAACAATGTTCATACATGTGTAATAGCATAATTGTTTCTGAAATGGCTGTGATTATTGTGACACACTCAGAATAATACTTCTCCTAGTCTAACACTCTTGTTCCCTTTCCAACAATGGTTATCTTATCCCTGAGGTCTTGGTGTTAAATACATAAGTTTTCTATAACATATAGTTGAAACACCAAGACCTTATGGATAAGATAACCATTGTTAAAAAGGGGACAGGAGTGCTAAACTAGGATATGTATTATTCTGAGTGTGTCACCAGCACCATAGCCGCCTTAACACATTTTTGCCTAGAGATATCCTAGGCAAGTGCCACCTGGATTGATCATTCTCAAAATAACTTTGGAGTCAATCACAAACTCACAAAATATTTGAAGGAAAGGTGTGGTTGGATTTTGATCAACATTTCTCATTCAAAAGTTTTCTGAAATTTCCTCATGTTAGCGAGGTATTACCAACTTGGTCTGGCAGTTTCGAGCGCTACAGGCACAAATGAGTTGAACTCCCATGTCCAGACTCCCCTAACCTTGGCATTAACTAAATGCCCAACACTGCAGTAGTATTCGTGGGAGAATTAAAATTTCATACATAAATATTATTTGTCAAATACCGGAATGCTGTGTTGGTGCTGTATCATAGGGATTGGATGACAATTGATAGAAAGGGGACTAGAGTGCTGAACTAGGAGATACGTAATTTTGATTGTGTCATCAGCATCACAGCCTTAAGGGAGCTTTACATGGCCACAAATTTAGATAGTTTGATAGTATCATTCGCTACAAGGCATTCACAATTTTTGGACGTAACATGAAACCAGGGTTTCTGAGACATAATGTCTATAAACAGAATGCCTCGCATTTCAAATGGACTAGATAAGAGCATTTATACACTTCGTGGTCCCAAATATATTCTCCGAAAGAATATTTGATATAACCTGACTTAAGAAGTGATGAACCTGTTCACCACTTATAATTCGTTGCATTTGGGCCACTAATTGCTTAGGTCAAGATGCTGTATTCATCAAAAGCCCAAATTGATAATTGAAAATAAGTATACTAGTGGTATTTTTCTAAAGGCGGCTGTTTTAGTATATGCAGAAAATGAAAAAGACACACATGTGCCATGACAGAACACCACTGATTACGGGTGGCAACGCATGTTATTTAGGACCATACAGGGTATCAAATTAATAGTAGTTTTACTCACTTGAGAAGCAACCTTTCACTTGGAGTTTTATCTTCCAATCATCATCATTAGACTTTGAGATGAACTTCACTTTGATTGCATATGGTGTAAGACTTGGGTTGTAGAACAATGCAGGACCTTGACCATTGAAGAATGTCTGTTTGTAAAGAAAAAAGAATCCAAATAGATATCAATCAACTGCAGAGCTTTTCTTTGGTATACTAACCAAGATATGATTATGTATTTAAACTGCTAATACACACTTTGATATGTATGAAAATCAGGTAAGACTTCTTCCCCGGCTGATCTAAATCATTGAAGTATTTCAAATCAATGTTCATGTTTAAACAAATGTTATCCTGTTTTACTGACTTAACATGATATCAAAAGAGTGAAATAATCTTCTATAGGTAATTACTTGCAGATAAGATATTGCAGACTTTCATAAACAATTTCCAATGCCTTTTTTCCAAACTGATCCAAGGGCTACCTACATTAACTACAATCAATATGCCATACCCCTTTAGGTTCATATCCATCTTGTGGAGTGTCCTTTGAGTATACTCGGTACTTCAATACATTAGTTCCATCTGGTATGGATATCCACATAACTTCCCGTTGCAATGATCCATCATTCAGAATTATTTCCACGTATGGTTTTTCTTGCGAAGATGTCCAGAAGCCAGATATTTCAGATCTGAGTGTATCTATATCAGATGTGATGTCACTTGGGATGATATTTGAGTTTGGTATAAGATCATCACTTCTTGGAATGGCAGGTAACATCCCATCAACATATGGCGCATTCACCTTCTCACAAACTATAAATATATGAAGGGTTGCACTGATGATGATTGAATGTACCCTGTTGAACTTTAGATCCCCTTTTAGCAATAGATTATAACTGTCCCCTATTGGAAAGACTTTTGGCAATTTGTCATAGATTGTGTCGTTATTCACACATGACGTCATTTGATAGCTATTTTAGTACTGGTGAAAGCCATAGGGACTGTTTACAAGGATATTGGTCAAAAATGAATGCAACATTTTCTGAAATTATCATAATTTTTTTCAGGATGAAAATTAAAAAGTATTTTCAAAATTTCAGTTGAGACCTAGCACTTTGTAAATGATTCTCTTTTAACCAGACTCAGAAATGTGTATTGCTCAACGGGGTACGAGATTTTTGACCCATACTCTCTTTTAAAATAGGATTTCTGAAGGGCATAAGGGACTAGCTGAGGGATTCTTAAAATGCTGTACCCCAATCCAGGGCATGTACACTTCAGCAAATGGGCAAACTGACCATCTAAAATGAAATTTACCCTCTGACCATTAACAGACAAAATCTTATAGAAAATATGGGATAGGGTTGGAACTATTGGGTATAACACTCCAAAATTGTTGCTGAATGTCACAATTGACCACTCATTGAGGATGCTACCAATAACTTCCCGGTGTAAAATAATACGGTTCAAATTTTGGGGCTTCCAATCCCTCTCTTCCCTTCAAACTGTTATGATATTTGTCAAAGGTCTTAGTGAAGGGATTTATTGACTCTTACTTTGAGTAGAAAATAGTAATTTAAAGGGATAGGGGTATATCTGGTACTTAAAGGAATGAAATGATCTTCCATCTTGAAATATTGTCAGTTTTGTCAGAGGATCAGGAAAACTGACCCAATAAACAGAAAGCAATTGACAAACTTAATATTGACCTCTACTCCTCAATAAAGGATTTAATGACCCTTGCAGGAGTCCAGACGATATTTTCTAACTCAAAAGAAATATGGGACTTCTAGCTATACCATACCCTTACCTTTGGATGACGTGATGAGTTTGGTGCTTAAACCAAATGTGACATTATAAAATCTGGTAAGAGCATTTGTGCATTGAATTGTCCTTTTTCACAAGTTTCCCCACAAAGTGGAAAACCACATCTAATGTAAATGATAAGGCAAAGACAGCGACATACTCAGATTTACAATGGGGAGTGTTAGGTATATGGTGATGTGGTGGAGAGCTAGTAATGTAGAGCCCCGTATGGTGCGCATCTGTTAGAAAATAGCAGAAGTTGGTGAAGCAGACTCATGTCTGATGATGTCAACTTGAAAGGTTCTCATAGAAGTAGTCAGACATGCATAGGTTGTGCTATCTATGAGCTGGAAGATGTGATGCAGTGTCCCAGCACACAGGCTCTGAAGGAGTTCGTATTTTAAAAGAATTAGGAAGTCTGGGAGATTAGATCTATGACATGTGTAGCAAAGAACCACAATATGTTTTAAAAAAACAATTGAGGGTGCTGATGTAAATGATCTGACCGCACACTGGTGTATCTCTGATAGGAATAGTGTGAAGATGTGTGATTATGTGCTACGGAAGCAAAAGAGTCGGCCGAGTCTTTTTAAATGAAACATATGGGGCAAGTTTAACATGCAAGTAAAACTGACTTAGAATCAGGAGATACCAACATACTCCTGCAGATATCTATATATAGTTCAATGATTTGTTTGTGATATCTGTACCATTCATAATTATATCATGGTCAATAAAGATACACTACAAAACAATGGCATTCATCCTGGCTGCATGATTATAGGCATTTCTGTAAAAACTGACTTAGAATCAGGAGAAACCAACAAACGAACAAACTCTTGCAGATATCTATATTTTGAAGTATTTATCTTTTGTTTTTAGTTCAATGATTTGTTTGTGTTATCCGTATCATTCATGATTATATTATGGTCAATAAAGATACACTACAAAACAATGGCATTCAATCTGGCTGCATGATAACAGGCACTACTGCTGTAAATGCTTCCAAAGAAAGGTATCAAATCAATTTTTATTTGGTATGTAAATGCCATATTGGAAAAACTAACAGAATATCTATTTCAGAAAGCTCATCATTATCTGAAGGGTGTGTTAGCATTTAAAAATGACTATAAAAACAATAGTTATAAGGAAATACCCCCTCTACTATACTTCATAGAGTTTGATGTATTGCAGGACCTTAAACCTATCACAAATGATAAATGAAACGTTCAGATCATGACAGAAATTGGGATGAATATTCACTATTACTAGGGCCCAAAATTAACTGTCTGACCGAAAATCTTAGTTGTGGTTCTACTCATTCACTGAGAATTTGCTTTATCAACATCAAAAAAATAAAGAAAAGTTTATAAAAGAAATATTCTGTTTTCATATTTGGAGATCTCAGAAGTCTCACTTTTTTCAGTCATATTTTGACAAAATTACCCAAATTGTGTGCAATATGGATATATTTCATAATGTTAGATAATAATAGTTTCCATCAGTAACATTCAAAGTATATTCGTGTGAGATTTGCAGTATCTTTACTAGAGGATAGATAGAGTCAGATCCCAAAATTATCTCATTTTTAATCAATCTTTGGTAAATTTATCCCGAAATAAGCCACCATGGATACATTTCAAAATATTTACCATAGTAGTCTCAATCAATAACCCAAAATAAATGCATGTAATATTTGCACTTTCTACTCTGAAGTATAGGTTTTTCACATTTTCAGTCATTCCTTTTGATTAAATTATCCCAGCAATGTAGTCACTAAGGGGGTCTTTTGCAAACTTTACTGACATTAGTCATCAAAAACTTTCTTAGTATACCTGTATAAGATTTGCAGCTTCTACTCTCATGCCTAGGATTTCTTTAGTCAGATCCCAAAAATTACTTGTCTTATCCTTTATGTAGAAATGACCTCCCAATACACACCATATGTGTCAAAATTATTACATTAACTATATCAGTCTTAATCAGCAAGTCTAGAAGTGCATTTGAGCCAAGTTTGGTGACTCCATTTTTTTTCCGGAATTGTTTACTGCCATATTCCTAAAAATAATGTTTTACGTTATGTTTGCATAAAATACCCTCAAAATAGGCCCTATGGGTAACTCTCACTCTGCTTCTTATGGATATTGATATGTATCACTGAGTTTCATGTTGTTTTTTCAAAGTTAACAATTTTTTTCCTTGATGCCCCATGAATAGCTGGTAAGGCAATAGATCTGAAACTTGAACTGAAGTCGATGATAATGCCTAAGGCGTTAGTGTTTTTGCCTGTACAAACTATATGGCAAGAGGGCTTCCCTTAACAGAAAGCCCAGATCAACACTAACATTTTTTGTTACATTTGGTGTTAACGCAAGATTTAACACAAAGCTTTGTGTTAACGCTAAAATCTTGCTGGGATTTCAAGTGCTGCAATAACACACATTTTATCGCTAACGCCAGTGGTACATTTTGTGTTAACGCGGTACTTGAACTCACCTGATGGCTGACTTCAAGTATGGTGGTAACACAGATGTTAATGTTAGTGTACCAGGGTTGGTTATACGACACATGTAGTGATGTGCATATGATATGGTATAACACACATCTATCCCGTAATATGAGTGTTTACACAAAATGTAACAGAAAGTATTAGTGTTGTACAGTGAAAGGTGTTTAAAAGAGCATTATCCCCATATACTTTCGGAGGAGCTTAACTGCAACAGCGAGGTGTTAACACCATCCTGACTTCAGGTCACACGCTGGGTACCTTATTCAGATACTGACGACCCACGGCACTTAGATGAAAAGGTTTTCTGAGTGTAAAGGCCTTCATTTCAACAGTTTATTGATAATAATGATAAAATAATAATAATAATAATAATGATGATAATAATAAATATAATAATAATAATAATGATAATAATAATAATAATAGTAATAATCACAATAATAATCATGAGAATGACAATAACTCTAAGCTGCAGAATGATAATGAAATAAAACAAGATAAATTTAATTTATGATGATTTTCATTTCAAGTTTTTATTAGTCTAATAAAATATCTCATTTGAGTGATATGTGTCTGTAAATTGAAAGATGCTAATAGCTAAATATCCCCTTCTCACCATGTTGCTGGTCTTTACTATGACAATCATTGTTTGAGTGAGCAGGACACATATTCAGAAAATGTAACACCATTGCAAAGATCTGTGTTGGCCTACTTGTTAACAATTTGCTCAGTGTTGAGAGGCTGGGATAAATAGATCCGTTGGTGTGACCATGCGTGTTGATTCTAACACCATATTTGAAGTCAGCCATTGGCTGACTTAAAGTATGGTGTTAACACCATACAGACATATCTTATATATATATATATATATATATATATATATATATATATATATATATATATATATATATATATATATATATATATATATATATATATATGTATATACATATATATATATGTATATATATATATGTATGTATATATATATATATATATATGTATGTATATATATATATGTATGTATACATATATATGTATATATATATATTTATATATATATATATATATATATATATATATATATATATATATATATATATATATATATATATATATATATATATATATATATATATATATATGTATATATATATATATATATATAAATTGATAGCATTTAAAAACTGAAGTTATATTTCTATCATGAAATTTCCAACACTGGAAAGAAATGCTTTTAAGATGGCACTTTTTCATATTCTGGCCTATCTTTAAACAAAAGCCACTATCTCAAGATCAAAGCACCAAAACTCATCAATGATGACACATCAGTGATTAAACATGTTAATACGTAACATCATAAACAGTGCAAAAGCACACTTTTATGTTTCTTACTAGCCTGTCCTCAATATGCCAATATCTCTGTTATCTATCCATGATCAAATACATTTACATTAATATCAGATTTGACCCTTAATAACTGTAGTAGAACATCCAATACGCAAATAGATATGATGTCAAATCATAAAAGTTTGCTAAGTTCGCCTTTTGAAAGAGGGGCAAGAGTATTCATTTCCCAAGTCTTGCGAGCCAAACAAAATCCAATTAATTGGATACTGTGTTCCTCCATTAATGCGCACATGTGAGTAACAGGTTAGAAAAAGAATCGAGAAGTGATATTGGTAATCTTCTATATAGCTGCGTTTAGGCTGTTACAAGTTTTAAGGCTAACACCCTATGATATTGAATGCACTCTGTTGTCTTTTTGTTACACCGCTTGAGCAATTGCATGCCTGGTAATGATATTCTGAAGTGTTTATGCACTTGAAAATAGAATCAATACGCAGCATACAGCAATGAAAACACTAGCAATATAGGGTGTGTTATGGTCCCATTCTTTAAGGTAGGGAAACATTTCATTTATGTGGGGTGGGGGCGGGGTTGGCCTTATCAGGGTCTGTGCGGTTAAACAGAGAAATACAATATGTCTCTTAAAATTGTACTAAAAATGATCCTTGCCTGGTTCCTGAAAACATGCTGTGACATTCATCCAGTTCAATTGCGAGGACTGCCTGTCTGGGGCATCATCCTTCTGTGGTAGTAACTCAATATACTTGGCTTCGATGCCACTGCCAAATAGGACATCGACAATGTAATATTCATTAACTGGTGGAGGTATGATCACTACCTGTAAAAGAAACAACTCGGTCAATCACCAATAATTCGATCTCATGATGCAATAACATCATGGCTATACCTAAGTACTCTGGCCAATGATAAATCTACTTACTTTACTATTGTCCAAATGCAAGATTGACATAGATGAAAATATGATCCACTCCATTGTTTCTATTCGCATGTTGCTTTACATATCATATACATAAATAGCTAGCAGTATTTTGATTTGACAGTTGGTGGTGGTACCCAAGCAAATGCCAACATCAAAAAATGTTGAAACAAAAATTATCAAATAAGATCAGAGCATCCTCTGTTAGTAGATGTGAAAATTGTAAATAAACAGTCAGAGGTAAATGGGGCCTGCATGATGTAAGATTTGAAAGGGTGTGAAAGAAGGTTTAATCATTAATATGGTGATAGATGAGTGCCTGTACCTTTTAAGTTCTGTTCTGGAATCTTTAAAGAGCGAAATATACTAAATACGCCCCCCCCCCCCCCCCCCCCAAAAGAAAAAAAAAAGAAAAGAAAAAATAAATAAACCTGAAAACGTTATTTACTTTTAACTAGAAATGTCCGGGAGGCACACTTGTGAAAATGAAAAAAAATATTATGCCAATGAAAATCTTTAATCTTAGGGATTCTTTCCTGCCAAAATGTCATTTGGCTATATTTGAGAGATTCAGTTGAAAACAGGTAGAGAGAGACATGTCTATTGTGTCTTTCAGTAGGATAGTCTACATAAGGGGTTCATCCACATTAACTTACCCCTGTCAGAAGAACTGTTGTCTTGTCATCATCCAAAACTCTGTATGTAATATTTTTGGAGTATAATGATTTCACTTGGAACTTGAGCAGTGTCACTTCCCCTGGTACATTGACCATAAAGAGTACTTTAGGGTTAGTATCATTTGGTTTTGGCCTCCAAAATCTATCAGTGTTGTAAGACATCGGAGTTAATTTGTCCTTTTCAGAGAAAGTTGATGTTGTTATTTTGAAGGGTTCGCCCGGACTGCCATCCATCTCAATCTGAGGCACACAGACTTCAAGAGAGAATTTGACAAAGATTGAATTCATGAAACAGGTGGATGAACAACGTTATTACAATAAGGTGACACTGTATTAACAAAAACAGGGTCTAAACACTGTATCATTCTTCACTTCAAAGTTTCGTTACATAAGCAGTTTCAAGTCAGGAGGCCTATATGATTGATCAGTGAATTAAGGATTATTTTGAGATTTAACATACATGTATACCCTTTACCAATAATCAGATAAACCAGGACTGTCAAGGGCATCACTGAGCAGGAAAAGATGCCAGACATCACTAGAACTCTTATAGGGTCCCACACGAGCAGGGGCAGGATTTTGGCTCTTTCCTCTCTGCTAGTTTCATCAATTCACGGTCAAACACACATTCTGGGTCATCGATGCTAATACATTTGCTTGGTGGTAACCTTGAAAATTCATGTTTTAGCCCTCTTATCTTACCCATTGCTAAGTATATCTTTGATGCTCAGTGCATTCCTTACCACATGACTTTTCAGGCATTGGATTCTATACATAGACTTCATGGTCAAAGAAAGCAGGGTAGAGGAAAAGAATGATATTAATAATATTA
>OZ012695.1:39560193-39565193 GCA_963942565.1 Maea johnstoni | reverse complement strand
ACAGAGGTGCTTTGAAGCAGTTTTATTTAAGTACTAGAATGACAGCGCAGAGTAGCTTGCTCATAAGCATGTGTAATGACTAGGGCTTCATGGCCGCTAAGTGATAGAATTACTAAAACGACATGAAGATCATCAAAATTTAAAGTTTAAGTTGCAATGCAGTAGATACAAGTTACACCTTTGCCATTTTGTTAACTGCATGCAAATCAGGTTGGAATCAGAGCTGCTCTACTGCATCTCATATATATAATTTAAGAGTATACCATACAAAACAAAGTACTAAGTATGATCTTAATTGCAAAAGTTTATGTTGTCGCAATGAATTGACCATCAAAGTGACTATTGCAATAGAGTAGCTATATTGCATCTTGTACCCATCATATTTGCAAACAAACTGCTTAGGCTAGTGCAGGATTAGTCCAACTTTACCTCTCAATCCTCTACTAGATCATCTATATGGCAGCTTGTACTTATCATAGCTGCAACATAGCTGCTCTTTTCTCTCACTGGTGCTCTATTACAGCACTAATGCAACATTGTACAAATCTGTATGATTGTCACAGCTCTTTAGCAGCTCCAATATAACTTAATTACTGCTTTAGGGACACACTTGGCCTGCACTTAAGTTGCACCTTTTTATTTTGACTAAAAAAACACAGGAGCGGTAAATCAATGGATTGCTAACACTCACCTTCAAAGCAAGCATGGATGCTTATCTGAAAGTCTGCAGGGTTATCCCTATTCTTCTTGATGATGGTCACAATGACCTCTTTCCCGAATGTGTTGTCAGGGAAATAGAAAACTTCATCTGGGGGAAACACCTGCAAAAGAATGAGATATTCCACTTACAGTTTTTTGTATATGCCCTTATTTCTTGAGATACTTCTGGAAGCCAGCTTAGAATAGAGGGTATAGGTTTAATCAAGTAAGGAATTTCGTGTATTTTTGTCACATCTCTGCATTTAAATTAATTCGTTACTAGCCAGTTGTAAGTGATGAGGGAAACCTGAGTACTCAGTGAGAACAACTGCTTTACCACTCGTCGCTGCCAACATTCTCACAGCCCTGACCAGGATTCTAATCCATGCGTATAAATATATATATATATATATATATATATATATATATATATATATATATATATATATATATATATATATATATATATATATATATATATATATATATATATATATATGTGGTCACCGCGATCACCTTGTACCTGGGTCAATGACCATCATCAACAAATCTACTAGGCCCTAGAACATGGATATTCTGGGGTCAGTGGTATGCCAATCAATTGAGCAGGCCTTTGCGGTAAGAGTGGAAAATTAGTGCGGGAAGAGCAGTGGCTGCTTACCTACCCCCCAACTATTTACCCCAGTAGCCACATGTTAAAACACTCGAGACTTATTATATGTACTGTATATATATATATATATATATATATATATATATATATATATATATATATATATATATATATATATATATATATATATATATATATATATATATATATATGTATATATATATATGTACATATATATATATGGGCTCGATCAAGCTGTTACGGAATCACACTTTTGCTGTTCAAGCTTAGATATCTTTTTAATGGAAAAAGTTAGGAAATCATGCTTTATATGGTTGTGTAGGGCTTTGAAAGTTCTTTTAAATGGACTAAGTTCCAACTTCCACAGAAAATGATTTTTGGGTAAAAAAGTGAAAAAACATGCCTGTTACGGAATCACTCAAAATTACCATCTGTTTTCTACCACTTCAATCAAATACCACTTTCATGCTGTTCCTGCCACTTTTTTCCAAAAGTTTCTTTATCATGTGGTAGGTAAATTTGTTTTGCACAGATTCCACCACAAAGTTAGGTGTTGAGTAAGTTACAGTGAACTTTATTCAAGAAAGTTTGACAGATGGTCTTGTTACGGAATCACATTTACCATTTGTTACGGAATCACATTTTCTGGAACAGTCAATATCTTTCATTAAAAGAGTGCACTATGGTGAAATTTTCTGCTATAATAAAAAGTTAAGTTAGTGTACTGATATAAAGTCATAAATTTTACTGAAGGGAGCACTTAATTAGGAATTACATGGCAGCAGAGAGTGGGTTTTATACGTCTCTGATGGTAGGTAACAGATGACAATGTCTAGTGTTAGAGGGACCACTTCCCCACAAGGGCAATTGTTAGACAATTAACTTATATAAGCTGTAATTGATTTAACATTGAAGCTTCTTATAAATAGATCGTTAATCTGAAAAGGTTTTGAAAAACATGATGTTACCTTCTGCATTCTCAGAGGTAGATTTCACTCATACCTGGTCAGTTTTATATCATTTCCTGTACACATCAAGGATGTTGGTATACCCCAGACAATGTGGATTCTGTTTTTCCTCCACTGTCCCCTCTCATTAACACCCCTTATTGTTTAGTCTGGGGAAGGAGGATATGATTCGGGGGGAAATTGCATCTACCCTGATTAACTGAATGGGTGGCTTCAGGATTAGGGATGTAGAGGTGAATGGAGACATTGCATTTGCAGACAGGATGGAGGTGTCAGTCAAGGTACACATCTGTACACATACCAATTGATATCAAACTAGCTGAGTTATGAATGAATTATGAACATTTATAGTTAATGCCAAATTTGCTAAATACTTATAAAATAACTATGTGATGATTCTTTTTAAACATGCATTTGTGATCTTATTAACTGTTGGATATTTTTTCTGGAGTAGATCATACATGTCTATTGGGCGAATGGAGAACCCCTGGAAATTTGTTTTAAAAATCATTTAGACTGCTGGTCTATGACTGGCTTTGTATAACACAGTATCATATGAGTCTTCCATATGACTATATTGTATCTTTGAGTGATGTAACAAAATTTTGTTCTCTGAGAAATGTTTATTTATTGAATCCTTTCCCTTCTACAATTGTGACAAAAGTTTCTAAAGTGTCCTCAACAGTGTGTAATCTAAAACACTGAATAAATTCCTCTAAATTTAATGCGGGTGGTCAAGTTTTAAAATATATGCATAAATGAGACTTCGGGATCTGGGCTACATTTACCATTTGCTTAACTTCTGTTTTCTTCTTTACTTGAAGGAGAATCTCTGTTTCTGAGAAGGTATCTAAAATCTCTGTCGAAGAGCTTTCCTGTCCACCACAGATATAAATTCTCTAAAATCTGCTATTTTACAAAAGTCTTGAACAAATAGGGTTCAAGAATGATATAACTATAAGATAAGACAACCAAATGAGGGAGCAGGTTTTCCTGAATTTGAGGGAAAATAATGAATTCAATATTCTAAAATTCTGTACGCAACAGTTTGAATAGGTTGATATGGCCCATTATAACCATGAACATGCATGTACTTCTTGAAATAAATGCCTTATAAAAAGTCACTGAATTTAAACTAGAGTGAAAACAATTCATTTATATATTTGAAAATGTCCTTTTAAAGGGTTACTCACAAAATTATTTGGGTGTCCTGATAGTGATTTTTGAGGGAGTGGGTGGCCAAATGAGGCTGAGATGCCCTGCTGGCCAGCTTACTTTAAAATTGTGTGAATGTTTTTAAAAAGGTAGTTTGGTGCTATGACACATTTTGAATAATTGTACCTTTCTCAAAATTGTATGTGAGTTACTTGTTTATAAAGAACTTCATCTGATTTCCATGTACAGCTTAGTCCTTGTCCAAAGCGTTTTGATGCCTTATTGAAACTACTACTCGATAATGGACATATACTTTTTTTTCAAAATAGTGTGCACAATGTCTCATTCTAAATATGGAAACTACTAGTTAATACTAAACTTAAAGTTAAGATAACAAACTAGTCCATTTAAAGAATGTTCAAGACATCTATAGGCTTGAACCAGTCAATTTATCAAATATGTGATTCCGTAACGTTACGGAATCACCAACTTAAACCCCCACAAAAACACTGTTTGAAAATATATTTTTCAAAAGTGTGCCCCTCATAGTTAAATTAGTGTTAAAATGCTTTTTTCTATGAAGTTTCATGGTAATGATCCAATCTGAACATTTCCAAAAATTAAAAAAATGCTATTTTTCTGTTACGGAATCACATGTTACGGAATCACAGATCACCCTATTTTAAAATTCACCAAAAACACCCCAAAACATAATATTCAATCCTATATCTCTTGGCACAGTCTTCCCATGTATAATTGTATCATCTAATGCAATGTTGAAGATCATAAGATGGTTTTACAAGAAAATATGGTGGTTTTAACATTTTGTTAAATGTTATTGTCAGAAAAGCGTTGAACAAACAAACAAACACCCTGCAGTAAAATGTTCATAACTTTTTCATAAATGGGAATACAGTAAATCTGACTAAAGATCCAGAAACTTCAGAATTCTAGCTTTCCAAATATGTAAGATACATATTGCTACTATAAAATTTATATTTTGTCTTAGATGCTAACTTCAACTTGATCGAGCCCATATATATATAAATATATATATATATATATAAATATATACATATATATATTTATATATATATATATATATATATATATATATATATATATATATATATATATATATATATATATATATATATATATATATAAAAATATATTGTATATATATATATATATATATATATATATATATATATATATATATATATATATAGATATAGATATATGTATATCTTTCTATTTATCTATATATATATACATCACAGCCCTGACCAGGATTCTAATCCATGCGTATAAATATATATATATATATATATATATATATATATATATATATATATATATATATATATATATATATATATATATATATATATATATATATATGGTCACCGCGATCACATTGTACCTGGGTCAATGACCATCATCAACAAATCTACTAGGCCCTAGAACATGGATATTCTGGGGTCAGTGGTATGCCAATCAATTGAGCAGGCCTTTGCAGTAAGAGTGGAAAATTAGTGCGG
>OZ012695.1:39496228-39559993 GCA_963942565.1 Maea johnstoni | reverse complement strand
TATTTGAAAGGTTGATGGGATATCCGCATTAATCTTTTTAAATTCAAACTTCATGCTGTACGTTGCCCTATATGGTATAAGCACGTGAGGAAATTGTGAAGGCTGGAAGTCCTGGAAAGAAAAAAATAGTTTATATCAACATTTACAAAACAATTACTGTAAAACTGGTTAATTTGGCGTGGTTTTTTAATTTGGCTTTTTTGGCGAATGTTCATCAACGTGAAATTAAAGATCGCATAAAAATATTTCTACATAAAGATGGCGTTGTTCTGACTGCTCCAGACGCCAAAATAAATACAGGGAAAATACTTTTTTGAAAAAAAAAACCCAACTTAAGTACACCCCAAATTAACCAGTTATACAGTACAATCTTAACTAATAAGTCGGGCTATTGGTTGACAATTTAATGAACCATCAATTTGTCTTTATGCTGTAGAGTCAGGAAACCGCAATTTATCCTAAAGATTCTAGTGTTCCTAGGAGGTAGTGAGTGAAATGGTCAGATTCTTTATAATTAACTTTACCTAGTCTTTGGGGTTCAAAATGACGTAGGTTTCTGGTAGAGCTGCACTCACGGAGGAAGATCAACTCATGAGCTCACCACCCATTTGACTCGTGAGCGCATGAGCTCACGGACGTTCCAATTTTCCAAAGAAACACTTATTTTCCAGCCCAGCTATTAAGAAATAAATATTTCATTGGCGGAGATTTATTAACATTGCCATGTTTATTTAATTTTAAAACGTGCTGACGAGGTACAAAGGTCAGTATAACACCGCTTGAATGTATACAGTGGAGATTGTAAAGAAGACATGCCAGCGATAAGCAGTTATGTATGTTAATTATGTGTGTTAGGTGCTCTGTGTTACGTTTGTGTTCCCAACATTGACGAGCTCACGATTTGAACATTTCAGCTCGAGCTCGGCGAGTGTGCCCTAGGGCTCGAGCCACTCGAGTTTGTGAGTGGTGAGTGCAGCTCTAGTTTCTGGACATTTGCTCGTCAGGCTAGCGCACAAAAGATATGTCGTTGCATCCCTAGTTGAAAAGTGGTCTGCAAGCGACTGGTCGATTGGTTGACCAGGCATACCATGTTGTCTTGTTGAGATAATAAAGCCTGCATGCTTTTGAACAACATAGCTTTATATCAAATCTAACTTTACATATAAAATGTGCGACTGGCTTCTGCATTTGCAGTTTATATACGTTTGCACGGTACGTTGCCCAATAATCAATACTTATCACTTGTATTCCTTATATAGGTCTCAATGGTGACTAGGGAGAAGTTAATGGTTGGTAAACCTAAAGTACCTAGGAAAGCAGCTTTTCTCAAGTGACTGACAACTTGCACAAATAGCGCTAGATCCTCTAACCCGTCTTATGGTGAGGCTCCATTTGTCCAAGGAACGAGAATGTAGAGATTTTTGAAAAACATTTAAACCCTGTCATGTTGGTATTCGTTAGATAGCTCTAGTCGAGAGCTCTCAGATGAGTACCCATGTGCCGTGGTTTCATTCATTTAAAAAAATGTTTTTTGCATCATAGCGTATTGACCAATTCAGCCACCAGCAGCAAAAAGGCTAACGTTTTGCAGAGGTTAAAAGCAGAAAAAAACATCCCATGTTTATAAAACATGTTATGCAAAACATTTTTATACCCCGACTTTGTTACTATCATCTCAAAGCACAGTTTTATGAAGATCTAGTGCTGCAACTACCTGAAGCCTAGTAGATGACACTACTTACATTTTGACAGGCTTTTTTGTTTGTTAAAACATAAAAGACATAATTATTACATGTGATACAAATGCTTAAGATTCTTTAGAGACGATACGTGTTGGTACATGTGGTCATTATGTCTCTTATTTCCTTGTATATGTGTTACATGTGCCATTGGTTAGACATTATTTGCATACCTGTATTAAATCGTACATGTAACTACCATAACGATGATAAGTTCATTTATGATATTAGTTTCAGTGAGATTTCTCATCTAGGCACGCAGTATATGGATATAAATTCTCACCAGAAGTACAGCCGAATCGAAACTTCCAAATTGTTCATGCATGAAGACATCAACTGACTGAACATTACTCATGTCTGTTATGTCTATGACAGATACGAGAATGTCCTCCTTGAATGTGATTATAAAGACTGGTTCGACTTGAATTGCATTGAAGGCGTCATCGGAACCACAGCGAAGGTTGCTAATATCGTATGGGGTGTCTTCATTTGTTTGGATTTGTGTATCTTCAACCATCTCGGTGTTACTTAGAATCTCGAAATCGACACATGCTGAAAGGATGAAAAAAAGATGATAAACAGTTAGTTCCTAACTTTTTATTGTGCCTTTCATGAACACTGCTTTTGCTCTGAATATGTGCGAAAAGCTCCATTCACAGCATGTGAATAAATATTCTTTCCTGTGTTACTTCCTGCACAATTCAATGTGGGTCATTAGGCCCTGCGACAGTAAAAGCGGCTGCCGATGTACTCAAGCTTTTACTTTTGCCTTTTCCACTTGTAGTAGCATGTGTCAAATAAACACATTTGCTAGGTAAGGAAAAATGAAAATAAACAATAGGCTACCTTAAAGCTAAATAGTGATTGGCCAATCTTTACTAATAGGAGATACCGGGGTAGCTTCTTCACTATATGCAAAAAGTGAGGGGGCAAACATGGTTGTCTACATTTCAGAAACAACACATGCGAGATACAATTTAGCATTTTCAAAAAAGGACAACGATGGCAACCATGGAGTTTCAGAAAAAGGTATTTGAAAACAAGTTGAATTCTTGCATAAAAAGTGTTATCTGTGAATATGCAAACATTCCTGAAAGCTAAGTCTCCCTCCACTGTCCACCTGTTGCCTGTGACTTTGGGTTAGGTGGAGTTTTATGGGGGATGCCCTGGCTTTACTTCAAAGTATTCAAATAGCTATTAACAACTATGTCTTTTAGGGGGAAAACGTTGTGGTATGCAAAATTTAACCCTTTCGCAGAAGATTTCTGCTATAAAATGTGTGGACACGTGTTAAACATACCCGCAAATACCCATTGCTTCCAGAAAAACAAGTTGGCTTTCTCCACAAAAATGTTAAATGTTACTCTTGGTATAATTAAATTTCCTAATCAATTATTAAGGTGTGTAGTTATATATATATATATATATATATATATATATATATATATATATATATATATACATATATATATATATATATATATATATATATATATATATATATATATATATATATATAAGGAGAGAGAGAGAGAGAGAGAGAGAGAGAGAGAGAGAGAGAGAGAGAGAGAGAGAGAGAGAGAGAGAGAGAGATATGGAGCTGGGATAACAGTGAACCAGCCAACTGAAGGTGGCAAAGCAAACCCATATACTAACAAAAACCACTACCGAACAGCAAATGACTTGCCCCATCTGCAATATATATATATATATATATATATATATATATATATATATATATATATATATATATATATATATATATATATATATATATATATATATATATATATATATATATATATATGTATAAAGAGAGAGAGAGAGAAAGAGATATGTTCTTGCATCTACAAAGTAAGTGTAAAGGCATACTCACGAGGAGTGGTTGCTGCAAAAGGGAAAGTTATCAATCAGTTAATTGGCATATCAATAAATAATTTGATACTGTTCTCTCCTCTGTCAAATTTTCAATCAGGCTATTTATATAGTGAGAGTCAACCTAGAAAATATCTTTCTTTGGATCTACATACTTTTCTACTTGCCACTATCTACATATATATGTTATACATATATTCATATATATATATATATATATATATATATATATATATATATATATATATATATATATATATATATATATATATATATATGCATATATATATATGTATATATATATATATATATATATATATATATATATATATATATATATATATATATATATATACATATATATATACATACATACCTATGTGTGTGTACGTGTGTGAGAGACAGAGAGAGACAGAGAGAGAGACTTGACTTACTCTTGATTGGTGGTGTTGTTGTAAATGTTGCTGAAAGAAGTATTAGAAATATTAATATCAAAGAGCAAATACACCATCTAGATCAAAAGGAGCATATAGCCTGTCGCTTGCCGCACTCCTCAGTTATGGCTTACAGAAATGATCTGGTAACAAGATTGATATTGATATATTTCGTGGGGCAGCCATCTTGATCAGTCTCGTGCAAGCTTGTTGCATGGCCTGAGCACCTTCTCTGCCACCTGACGTCAAAATATGTGGTAACACCGGAGCCTGGCTTCCTTTTTGATAATACTTTTTATTACCTGCTTTCAATAACTGATCACAAATTTCCAAAACCACTGTTTTCTTCAAAATCTAAAATATTCACAGTAGGTTGAATTGAGAGATTTGGGGACGTGGAGGAATGCAATTATCTGACTTACTCAGGGACCTTTTCCTATGGATTCATGTGAACCTCTAGTCAATGGCACCAGGTTATCTATCTTATTTCTATTTTCATTATTATTATTTTCATTATTATTATCATTATCAATACTATTATTATCATCATCATTATTATTATTATTATTATCATCACCATCATCGTTTTTACCAATATCATTGTTACTACTACTACTCCTACTACTACTACTACTACTACTACTACTACTACTACTACTACTACTACTACTACTACTACTACTACTAGTACTACTCCTACTACTATCCCCACTTAAAAAATGTACTATGGCAAGATGTGTGTGAGAAGCCATCAGATATACACAAGGTCTGAGGCCAAGTGATATGCGGCTGCCTGAATGCAGGCATTGGCAACATGTGACATGCCCTTTGCACATTTATTCAAACTATGAGCCAATCAGGAACGCAGTTTCACTCTCCCAATGTTATTCAAAAGGACTGATGTCTTTTTTTGTTCTCCTAACGTGAGACATAGGTGCCATTGATGGCTCTGATAGATAGCATATGGGGTTAACTCTGTGGCTTGGCGTTTCCTCTACCTTGCTGTTATCTGACTATTTGGTATCATACATATGACTTCTCCGAAAGTTATAAAGTGCTACGGATAAATGACTGCAAAAAATGCATAGTTATTACACACTTAGCTCCCCCTTTCACCATTTTTGAACCGGGCACTGGGGGAAATAAAATATGTGGAACCCCTATCACCGAATTGATCTTTTCACGTTTCTGTATAATGTCTAATTTGAGGCTTAGATGGCACAAAGGAGTGAAAGATTAATTCGGTAAGATGGATACTGTATATTTTCTAATGTGTCTCTGTTGAAATTTTATAACCACTTCCTTTAGAATATTCCTTGAGAAAAGAGTATTTTCTGCTATTGTAATACATCTGCAAGATGTGTAGCCAAGATGTGAGTCAGAGTGGGGTTGTAAAATGTTCAAAAGTTGGCCTTGCTACTGCAACTAAACTGGCTGGGAAGAGGTCCGAAGACCAGTGTACAACTGTTGCACAACAAGTTCATTGCAAGGCGAAGTGCATTGCAAATTAGCCGTAGGCCTTTGTTCAGTTCTCTCAGACCATTGCACAACAGTCTTCAACTTGTGCAACACTTACGCAAAGGATCCTAGGCCAAATAGTACCCTATGTGTATGCAACCTTTGCAACTTGGCAAGACCATCGACGGCCAATTACGAGAAGGAGAATACAAGTGATCTTAAGTACTCGTAGCTCTCTGTAACTCAGGCTAAAATGTCTTCGCAACATGGGAATAATTGTCAATAAATGGGATTTTTTTCTTTTCAATTTGGTTATTTCCTCATGATGTACCCCTATCTGTTGAGGGGGATAAAACGTCTAAAACAACAGAGCGATCCAAAGTGACAATACGTGATCTTTTAACTTGGTGCACGATAGTCAGGGCATTTAACATAAGGCGACGGTTATTTGATTTATTGGTTCGCGGATCCGCCGATCGAAGTGGAATAGAGCCGACAGTAAAATATATGTATTACCCCCACTTTATTTTGTGCTCTGCCGCCGAGCCGTAAGTAGTTACCCCAAACCTACAATCAATTTACCATGGATGGTAATAAAACTACAAAACTACAAGAATATTGATACCAGAACAATACCATTACAATAGCAATGCAATACAGTGTTGTTGAAATGCATCATCTTCTCAAAAAATCACTCTTTTTTAGTACTAGCCAAAAGATCACTTTATTTTTTACCTCCCTCCCGACTGTTTGCTTACTTAGATGTGTGTTAAAAAAATATGAAAAACTCAATTTTATTTCTAATTACCTCCCTCCCGACCCTGTAATATTGGTCTGGGAAGGATCCGGGAACCAATAAATCAAGTAACCGTCGCCTAACAGCACACCTGGTCCTCAACTAGACATAGATAGGACTGCACATCAAGGCGTCATGGCTAAAGACAGCTTCAACACGCAGCCAGGTGGGTCATAAAAATCATCATCTTATCATCTTTAACAAGAACCAAGGATGCTACAGTGCAGACATTTAATTCCAGCAGTATATGCTATGGCAGCCCGGGCATAATACACGACCGCATGCACGATTGCCATCCAGTTTCCTGTGCTTGGATGCATGGATGACATCACAACTTAATAAAGCTTTAATTGGCAAGCTACGTGGGTCATTGGTGTACTTGGCTTATTTTCTTGAGATGTTATCCATGGGTGTTTAAATATTAACAACCAGGCACTGGCAGACATCGTTCGACTGGTGCAGGAATTGAATTTCTAACGCTATGGGGCTGAAATACCCATTAAAGAAATTCCATTCTCAATGGCCATTAGGAATCAACTTAATACCATATTTGGTAAAGATTGCCATATATGGAACATTGCACTTCTTTTGTTGGTTAGCAACGTGACCTAGAAATGTCACGTGGGAGCTTTCTGGCGGGAGCGTTGTATGCAGACACCAGTATTCCCTTAAAAGTTGTTATCATTTTATTTACTCTATGGTACCTAGCAAATAAAGAATCTCCCACTTAAGTATCGGATAACAGCCTTTCAACACGCTGTGAGAAGTTTTATCTGGGAACTATTTACTATTTATTTCCATAGTCATTTGGCTAGACGCATTGATATTGACCCAGTTCTGGTAAAGTAATTGGGTTGTGTCAACAAAGGCGGAAGCCAGTAATTTTCCACGATTATTTACTGTTTATTTATCTATTGGGACGTGGCAGAAAAAGGTTATTCAACTTGTGTGGTGGGGTAGGACATTTCTTACACTCGGGAATAGAATTTTCATCTTGGAACTTGCCAGAGGCTCATTCCAAGATGAAAATTCTATCCCCTCATGTAAGAAATGTCCTTCTACACCACACACGTTGAAGAACCTCTGTACTGGAGAGCTATTTGGCCAGTGCCTGGCAGACAAATGATCAACTGGTGCAGGTGGGCATTCATTAATACTTGGTAAATGTCCAACTGATATCTTATAGGTGCGTATAAGTGTACTTACTGTGAGGTGTGGTGGATCCTGTTGGCGAGGTGGTGGTAGGAGAGGTGGCAGAGGTTGTTCCTGGTGTAGTGCTCACTGTAGTGGTGGTTGTTGGTTTTGGAGTAGTAGTTGTCGATGGTTCGGGGAAGCAGGCCTTTATTTCAAGTTTGATTCGTACCGGATTATCAGGATTGACCCTTCGAACTATCTCGATAAGAACTTTGTATGCATGAATTCCCTCTCGAAATAGTACAGGCTGCGCTGGATTGAATATCTGTAAGAGTAACAATTGCAAAATGGTGAAAGGATTCAAAATTTGTAAAATAAGAGAGTACCCACAATCCTATGGCAATTGAAGTAAAGGCTGAGGTTCAGTGAAAGTTTCACATAAATAAATATGTCAACTTACTCGTTTCTTTTCGTGAAATCTTTACGGGTTAATCTGTTTACAACATGTAATGATGAACTCTGTTTCTCATACCCAGACTAAACTCATAATTGCATAGAGTTTCTGTTATGAGGAACGGACTTGGCGTATCTAGTGACAAAACTAGATGAAAACTTATTACTTTAATTTTGAAATATATATTGGCATGAATAATTATAATTAAGTATTTTTGACTCAGATGTGTACTATTTTAAGGATGCACTTTAAAATATCGCTTACCTCTGGCGTTGTTGTGATAGGATTGCTGTTGTAATAGTGCTCATCACCCGTCGGAGTGACATAATAGGATATGAAGTACTCTGCAACATTATTGTCAGGGTAGACAATGTCAATTGATCCCATTTCTGCAGGCTCGGATGTGACTGGGTTGCCTACCACAATAGTGATAACAAGAGAAGGCTTGGTACTTGTGAAGGGCGGTGATGAACCGAGTGGGCGCAGGTCAGTGGCTTCGACATCGTGGTCATTGGTGGAAATCTGGTTGTTTGGTATTATCTGAGGGTTGGCCATACCTTCGTCCTCAGTGCATGGGTGTTTAGGGGTTGTGGCTTGTGTGGTTGCTGAAATTGTGTAGAGGATCATGTGGTTCAATGTTAACTTGTTTCCTTTCATTTAGGCAGAATTGCCTTCGCCTATATATTGCTGTAGAGCGCAACAGTACAATGACTATACTGGATTGTGTTTGAGACCCTAAAAATGCTGTCCCAAAAGCCATGTGACCTAGGGCATTGCCTCTGTCTGCTTGCTGTCTCTCATCACCACAAAAAGTCACATCATACTCGAGGTAGTTGGTAATTATGCCAATTTATGGTTTGGTATTGTTTTCTGTAGCTACTCTGGTTTCCTTTACCAACAGAGAACTCTCAATATGACAGAAAAAGAGATGTTGCGCATAATCCCAAATACTACATTGGTTCTTATATTTTTCATGCCAAGACCAAAAAGTTCAACTACTAGGGTAAACCAGGAGTACGGGGTATTGCTTTTGGTGATATTACTACTACTGCTGATGATTGAATTTCAATATATACATGTACTATTTAAGTTCTTCTGGGAATGTGGCTTAACTAAGGCGTAAATATTAAATCAACATCAGATATTGGTTGGCATAGCTTCTCTCCTAGCTATGGTGCCATTCAGGACTTCGGGTAAGAGATAGGTAGTAACATAACTTACTTGTGGGCACAGGTGTGTAGCAAGTACTGATCACAACTTGCTTTAATGAAGGGACTGAAGTGCTACTCCGGGTCAGGCAGAGACGTATCTGTCGTACCTCTACATTTCCAGAAAGAAGGAATGTAGTTGAAGTCCAGATGCTTCCGTCATTAACACTGGATGTCTGGAATCGCAAATATAAAATCAACAGTTATATATGTTGTATAATATAACATAAGCATGTAATTAGCTTAATGTTAAACAATGAAGAATTTGATGCAGGTGGGAAAGTCATTCAGTTTGCACGCTGCCCATTGGATATGCTCTTTGCATCGACTGAGAAACTGTGCCAAATACAGCAATAAATAAACTGAAGAATGGTGAGCTTTCCTCTGGCTTTTCAATTTCCCAGGTAAGAATATGTTTCTTGTACATATTTTGCATACTATGTATAATTAGCTACTAAACCAATAATTAAATCAATCATATGGAGCATTACATTCTATGCCATGACATGAATTGTAGATATTCGACCAGGGCCAGTTTGCTAGCATACTAAGCTTCTTGTATAAGACACTTTTTGGGCTTTCGCCATTACCTGTTGTCCGTGCCCTATGCATCAGTCTTATACAATATGTGTCCAGTGTTAAAGGATACACTGCTTTAAAGAGATAATACCAGGTATTGTGTGTACAATCGAACCTTATTTGGGATATGCTATGATGAATTTTAACACTCAAAGCTGTACCTCTTAAAATCAAATTAAGATGTAACACTGCTTTCTTAACTAATTCAAATCTTGATCATACACATGGACTGACATGTTTGGACATAAATTTAAGATTTTGTATATGGTACACTAATATCTATTTGAAAAATATATTTATGAAACTTGACAGAATAGAAGAGCTCCACATACTAATGAGATTAAGTATCACATGTATATGCAAATGAAATATGAAGATTATTATGCAAAGATTTATCAGAAAACAGGAATTTCTAGGAAAAAAGAAGGGGGATGTGTGGATCTGCCTATGCATATCCTGCTTCTAAAATATGCCTTAGTCCTCTTTGAATCTGAAAGCTCAGCTCTTACTCTCTCTCCTTTTCTTCTTTCACCTAGAATAAATATGCTTTGTCATTTTTCTTCAACAATGACAAAGGACCACTTTTTGGTAATACGTTATGGCTCTAAATAACCTTAGTGTGTCGATGTGCCTGTAAACACCCATTCATTCATTCATTCCCACCAGTCGCAGGAGATCATTAGGCACGGATACTAATGACCCACTTCGACGCATGATAAAGCTATTTTATTCTGTGACTTTATGGCTTATCTATGTCAAGGTTGGGTAAAATATCTGGTCTGCCCACAAATTTAGACTAAACAGTAATTGTATCTACTGAACCTAGGTGCAACACATTTAGTAGGCTTCATCCAACAAGTAGTTACTCTTTTATTTTGGTTTAAAATACTCACACTGAGTGTTACCTTTAGATTTATCACATTGTTTGTGTATCCTAGGTGCAATCAGATAACATTTTAATTGCCAGAAACATCCATGGCGAAGAACACTTACCATAATTGGTGTGTAGGTGCCACTTTCATACATCGATAGTTCAACAAGACTCGCACGCTTAGTTGATAGTGATACTTCAGTAATAGTTGGTAGGGTACTTGACAGGATTTCAGCAAACCAACACATTTCACTGTCCCCGAAACTAGGCTTCCAATACGGAAAAGAACCTAATGAGACAATTACACATATGATGAGCTTTAGTCAAAACCTCCTGTATCATTCACATATAATGTTTATGTATCAATGTCAAAGTATATCTTTGCACTGCCAATTAGTGACACAAATATAGAACACCTTCTGAATGGAAAAAGGATTGGATATGATGTCTTTGTTAAGATGACATTTCAATCAGTTTTATGTTGCCATATTACAACGATAAATATATATATATATATATATATATATATATATATATATATATATATATATATATATATATATATGTATGTATGTATGTATGTATGTATGTATGTATGTATGTATGTATGTATGTATATATATATATATATATATATATATATATATATATATATATATATATTATTCATAAAATACTAGTGTATTACCAGAAAAATTAAACAGTATTTGTATCACCTGTATTTCTTCCTCCTTTATATAATGATATGTCTGCATTACTGGTACACCATTTACGTCTAGATGAACCTTGACAGTTTTTCATATTTTCAACTACTTTATTCATGCATTCAACTATTTATTCTGTGTTGGTTTCTTAATTGGTATATGCTATTTTGTGGTACATTCAAGAAGAGAACATACATACAGAAACCCCCCTACCCACCATAAAGTTTTTTGTCAGATGATTTCAGATTACCTCATACGAAGAAAACCAACAGAGGTAACATCCTGAAATAAGGTATTAGTTGTCTTAATAGTTATGCATCCACAATATCTCACCTGTTGCGCCATTAAGTGCATTTACTGGGAAGTAGTTTCCAACAGTAGATGTAGCTGATATGACAAGTTCAGAACGTCTGCTATAGTCGAGTGCTTCAGGTACAACGCATACTGAAGAATGAAAAAACATTGTATACTAAGATAATGCGCTATTTCTTAATGAACCTTATACTGATGATGAGATAAAGTACATACTGGAAAGATTGTTATAACGGTGGGATAAAATAGACATGAAAACAATTTGGGCTAATAGCAGAAAAATAGAACAGAGATCCATTAAATTGGAAAGGATTGGTTATAAGGAAGTTGAAAAATGAAAATTGTGACCAAGCATTGATTATCAGCTTTTACTAAGAACTGAATAACAATAATAAAAATGCAATATATTATTTCACTTGGGATTAAAATCTTTTATTCTAGGTTTATCTATTATTAGTACAGGTTTTCTACAGGTATTCAACACAAAACTACTAGCCGTGAATACAGTATGTAAACAGAATCTTTCCTTGCAATTATTATCTGTCATTTTATTCGTACTATAACAAGACTTACTTGGTTCATAGCAAGCAACGACCACCATATTGTTCAGCTGTGATGATTGTCTACCAGACGATGCCTTTGTCGTCAAAAGCTTTAAGTATTTAGATGCGATTCCATTTCCGAGATTGATTTCAATTCTTTGATAACTGCTTGTATTTTGTATAGGGATCACCTACAAGACAATACAGACCAATTGCGATATCAAATCAGTTGATTAAAATTCGGAGCAAAGGGAAACTGTTTGCACTACCGTTTTTTTAGTTTAAATAGTGGCAGTGCAAGGTTAACTATTGGTCAACGTATTTGTTTGCCAGAAGTGAGGTACTTAATAGAAGACTTTTAGTAGTATGCCTTGCCTCAATTTTCTAGTGCCAAACCAAAAAAATGCTGAGTATGATATCCATAATAGACATACAATTCTAGTGTTGAAAGAATTATGAACAATTCTTGTCCACTGCATTTTTGATAACCAGTGATTTGTAGTGACGTTTACCAACTATGTATTTATATATCTTTATTTATTTCCTCTTTTTAAGTCACTCCATATAATTATCATATCCATACAAAGGACATTGGATGTATGAATTGTTTTCATAAAATCCGGACATCACTTATTATTGTATCTTTTTATTATGCTTATTTCTATGGTTTACAATTTTACTTATAACCCTTTGATTGCAATGGGCAACTTGGAGAGGTTAGTTTTGTCATTTGCCAATAGGTGGCAGGCCGACATCAAGTGCAGCAGCAGGGAATGGCTGAAGCAGCATGTTAGTGGGGCAGCTAAGGCACGATTTTGGGCCAAATCGTGCACTTTTTGTTAGAAGCATGAAACTTGGCAGAAGTATATTACCATGCATACTGATAAATTCTGGATATGGATCCACTGCGCTGGACTTTGGATCCACCTATTTTTGGGGCATTTTATCAAAAAACTGTTATCAAAAGAGTGAAAATTGTAATAACAGCTTTAAAATATTTTCCTTCAGATAGAACTTCATGAATCTTTTCTGAGAGGTAACACGTATAGCCCTTCAAGTACTAATCAAAATAAGATGAAGACCCACTTAAAATGTTTGTTGGTTGCCATGGTAACGAGGAATTTTGGCAGGAAAAAGCCAAAAATATGTGATTTTTGTAATATTGCGTTTTAAACAGTAGTTCTTTGATAGAGTGCAATGAATCTGAAGTAAATGTATTAACTTCAATACCAGAAAAAAAAAGTTGAGTAAAAATATTCATTAAATAGTCTAGGTTGCCATGGCAACAGGACTTCATATTATGACAAGTTCACTAAAATTGATGATATTGGTATTTTCATATCAAAAATGCATCTTTAAAAATGTTATCATCACTTAATTTTAATCTAGTTAGTATGTACACTATGTGACACAATATTGAGAATATATTGAGTTTGTTATTCCCAAGGTTGCCATGGCAACAAGGTAAATTTCATTATAATGCCAAAAAAAGCTGAAAATATGCAGTTTGTGTTATACTGGATATTTAGAAGTTGTCTCTTTGATTAGTTGCAATAAATTTGGTGCAAATACAATTTCCCTATTACCACAAACAAAATTAGGATATAACTCATCGTGAATATCATTGGTTGCCATAGCAACAGAACATTTTCAATGGAGAAATGACAAAAAATAATGATTTTCTGGAAGTTTAGTTTGAACTGCACTATTTGTTTGGCAGCATAATTTCCTAAATATTTTCTCCAAGCTTCTAAATCAAACCCACAGGAGAATCTGTAGTATCTGGACACAGGTCCATAAGGCAGTGAAGGTCTGCCTTTGGTCTATGCCTCAGATTTAGATTTTGAGATAGTGATGGTGGATATGAATGGTTTTCATGGCAAAAGCACTGATCCAGATCTCCATCCCTCACTTGACATGATATGTGCAGCTGTGAAAATAAGGAGCATTACTGTTTCAGGGAAGATATCTGGTAGCCTTGGTATTGGAAACCACTCTTGTTGGAGGGGTACTTATCAGTGGGAACTTGGTTCTTCTGATATGGACACTAAATGGTGTTGTCCGTTTTACTAAG
Organism: Maea johnstoni; assembly: GCA_963942565.1. Classification (NCBI taxonomy): domain Eukaryota; kingdom Metazoa; phylum Annelida; class Polychaeta; order Spionida; family Magelonidae; genus Maea; species Maea johnstoni. The sequence continues at coordinate 39,545,813 of OZ012695.1, read as the reverse complement.
AATTCAGATACAAATACTTTGTACTGTTGTAACTTAAATGATGCAAGATATTATTAAAGTTTTAAATAAGTATGTTCATTAGAAAGATATTTTTACGCAGATATTTTTGAAAAAAAAAAGTATCTGAAAATCTTTTTTATTGACAAAGTTATTTTTATTTTTGTATTTTTATGTCTGTTGCTAAGGAGGCGGCCATCTTGTTTTCAAGGAGCAGAAATGAGCAGAAATTCATAAATACCTCCAAATTAACCCCTAAAAGTTACAGACATTACGTACTACACAATAACCCTTGAATACCATTCAGAAAAAGGTGTTGATGTTGTGCCCAAAATTATCTAAGTTCAAACAAAACACTTAGTTTAAGCCATTATTACGAAAAAGACACACTTTGGCATTTATTAGATTGCCTGGTTACCATAGTAACGGAAGAACGAACAAACCGTTTGTGTTAAACTAGCATACAGTTGTTGCCAATAAAATCATGTTTGCTAGTTGCATTTAAAAAATAATCAATATTATCAAACAAAACTTCCAAAAAATCATTATTTTTTGTCATTTCTCCATTGAAAATGTTCTGTTGCTATGGCAACCAATGATATTCACGATGAGTTATATCCTAATTTTGTTTGTGGTAATAGGGAAATTGTATTTGCACCAAATTTATAGCAACTAATCAAAGAGACAACTTCTAAAAATCCAGTATAACACAAACTGCATATTTTCAGCTTTTTTTGGCATTATAATGAAATTTGCCTTGTTGCCATGGCAACCTTGGGAATAACAAACTCAATATGTTCTGCATATTGTGTCACATAGTGTACATACTAACTAGATTAAAATTAAGTGATGATAACATTTTTAAAGATGCATTTTTGATATGAAAATACCAATATCATCAATTTTAGTGAACTTGTCATAATATGAAGTCCTGTTGCCATGGCAACCGAGACTATTTAATGAATGTTTTTACTCAACTTTTTTTTCTGGTATTGAAGTTAATACATTTACTTCAGATTCATTGCACTCTATCAAAGAACTACTGTTTAAAACGCAATATTACAAAAATCACATATTTTTGGCTTTTTCCCGCCAAAATTCCTCGTTACCATGGCAACCAACAAACATTTTAAGTGGGACTTCATCTTATTTTGATTAGTACTTGAAGGGCTATACGTGTGCGAAATTTGGTGCTTTTGCCAATAAATTAACGAATTTTCACAAATCCGCTGGACTATGAAGCAAGTATGGCAGACTGTCAATTGCACTGGTAAGTGGCGCCATCTCCTGAGTGACACATGAACTACGCCTGTTCTGGCTGCAGTCCCCAAATTGCCCATTGTAATAACGGATGTTGTCTTCTTACTAACTTCTGATGAGTTATGTTTTTAACACATAGAGGTTCCATCACTCATGGATGAAAAAAGAAGGTATCTTGGACGAGTGAGTGATTTTTTTCAACACTGGTAATACATGTGTGTTGTGACTTGCACCGTTTGCTTTCTTTAGAAACTGGCGCTAGATCGCATATGTGAGGCTCGTTTAAGTGCTCGTACACACCATTGTTGGGTCCACTGTTGGAGCAGCAGAAAATTCTCGGTGTTTACCAGGTCCAAATTTAGTGCTTTCAAAAGCACCTTTTGAAACATGTTCATCGTTCATTTTTGGTATCAACATTTAGGTAAACGCTAGGATTTTACGGTACATACATTGGCTATCAGTTTCCTGGAATTTTTGCAGGTTTAAGCATGTGCTGAGGAATGGCTAGTCATTCCCCGGCAATGGGCTGGACAAGAAACGCCCAGTCACGAGTCACACGGATTCACACCAATGACTGCGAGGTTGCAGGGGCAGGCACGTGGGGTGACAGTCAATCATATTTTTGGTGTACAAACAGATAGCGAAGGGGCACGCGCGCGGCAGCGGGCTGACTGTCAATCAAAAGTATCCTCGGGACTGAGCGGGAACACAAGCTTGTGGTCAGTCGCGTGTGTTATTACAAGTAATCAAGAAGTGATTAGTTACAGCGAGTCAGACGGGGCTCAAAAACCGAGGCGGTGAACGAAGTGTCAAGAGAGTCTTGGAAATATAAGATACAACAATATGCCTAGGGTATATAACTGTAAGGGGTGCCGTAAAGGACATGCTCCTCCGACCAGGAAAGGATGCAAAGAATTGAGGATCGCAAGAAATGTTGGATATATTGGTACAAATACGAGGTAGAATGGACTCTATGGATAACAAGTTTCAACAGGTGGACAATAGACTTCAACAAGTCAAAACGCGGCAGACGGAAGCAGTAAACAACACACCACAACCACAAGATGTTAGCGGAAACTTGAACGCTAATGACGAACAAATGGCAGTAAGCGAGGCGGCGAATCGAGCTGAGGGGAAGTCAGTCCGGCATCGTTAAGGAGGGATATTTCGCTAATGGCAGAAGCAGCAAATCGAATAGCTCAGCTGGGAATCGACAATGCAACCAAGCAGGATGAATCAGCGACCACTTACAGGAGGCGAAACGCGGGTAAGAAATCAGGGTCCCTTATGCTGGCGGCGGATGAGGCGAAGAAAACCATAGACTGGCCACATCTCCACGTCCGGAGAATGGTGACAGGCAGAAAGAAAAGTGTGCCATATGCGGAACTCATGGTGGAGGAGTTTGTGTGTGGTTTTTTGGGCATGATCGAGGCCCCAACCTACAGATGAGACTATAGAGAGATGACTCGGATTCTTCGTATCATCATGCAGGATACAATCGACTTTTCGTGGACCAGTGCCTTAGGGTTTTATGAAAATCTGGCGCTAGCAGTGGAGTACGAGGAGTTGGAATGGAATGATAGGGAGGCAGTGAAGGACGCTCGGGTCACGTATCCTAAGACAGTGTCTCTGGAAAACAGGCAAAGAAGGAAACCAGAGCGAATACTCAGAAGCCAAAACCGACTTTGACAAGGTGCTGTGCACTTTTTCAGCGCAAAGAGTGTCAGCTAAATAGGGATGATACTCCGTTCATGCATGCCTGCGCCTATTGTCGGTAGCGGGAGTATACAGGCATGCCGAGGTAGACTGTGGACGCAAGACAGCCGACGAGACAAAAAACGGGCCCAGGAGGGAGTAGCCTCTCTCCCTCGGACACAAAGTAGCAGGAGGCAGGGGGTCAACAAGGGCAGTGAGGTGCCTGGTGCAGGGCCTCGATGCAGAGAGGACGCAGCCGAGGTGAAGGTCGGGTCGCGGGTCAAGGACATAGCGGGCATGGCCACGGGTCAACAAGACGGCGAGGGGGCCGAGAAGTTTGGTGCGCGTGAACTTCCCCCTGGTGGCAATCTTCAGAAACATAGAGAGGGATTTGACGAGGGCGAGCTCGGCACATGTAGCAAGCCTGAGGTGGGAGAGCAAGTCGACGAAGGGGAGACGGTTTATGGAAGTGTATCTGGAGGTGGTACAAATGGGCCGGTACAATTTACAAGGGGCACGTCGTAGGGTGCAAAGCGGCCTCAACGTGAAGGCTTTGGCCAGACATCTGGAAGGCTATGGAGACAGCCGGCTATTGAATTTCTTGATGTATGATTGGCTGGTGTATTACTGCTTCATTTTCCATTGCAAATGCCATGATGTCTTTGGTTGGAATATTTTTCTTAAGTGGTCTCAATCTCTCTCCACAGAATATAGCATGGAGCTCATCACAGCACAATTTGTGTGGCCACAGCAGATAGAACATATGCATTGCTAGATGTAATCGCGTCAGTGACATTGGTATTGAAAAATTCTCGATCATGCTTTTTAATGACTTAATCAGGGTCCTCTGTCCTCCTTCATATTTTGTAATAATTAATGAATTAATTCCCTATTTTGTAATATTCTTAAATCATAAGTGATCCAAGCCACACTAAGATCAACAGAAGTGCTGCAAACCAAAAGACACAAAGGAAGTCATTGCTCTTTCGAAAGGAGTTTACTGGATTATAACCTATAGTCAACACAGATGTTATTGGTCCATCAATTCTATAGTGCGCTTTTGAACGTTGAAAGGGGAAAGCAGTAAGGGTCGGAGTGCGGCCTGTCTTGGAGTCTTACGCGTCTTGCACGCTCCTCGTCTTGACAAGACGCCAAAATAGGCTCGTTTTTTCAGGGAGTAATCATTATTTCAGTTTAACATTGAAAGTACTACTTGCAATACCGCTGATGCTGCTTCGGCAAGACGTGTTCGTACTTAACACACAAACAAGACCTACAAGACGCCTTCACATGGCACGCACCCATTTCAAGACGCGTTAAAAAAAAACGACAAGATGCATTCCCGCATAACAAGATGCCAAGACCTACAAGACGCATTCGAACCGCACGCTCCCATTTCAAGACACGTTCGGAAAAACAAAACAAGACGCCAAGACGCATAACAAGACGCCAAGACCAACAAGACGCATTCACACGGCACGCTCCCATTATATATATATATATATATATATATATATATATATATATATATATATATATATATATATATATATATATATATATATATATATATATGTATATATATATATATGAAGTTGGTCATCCTTTTCGTAATCCAGCAGTAAGCGAGACTATTGCGTACTTTCTCGTCATCCAGACAGAAGCACTTTGGTCAGATTTTGAGTAGGGGATATATAGGTACCTATCATGCACACGAAATAAAACCAGCTCATACAGTATTTTGAAAGATATGTGGTCCTTTTACTAAAACAGATTACTGTCAGTCGTACATAGCAGGTGCTCCATCTAAAAAGGTAGTCGTCTGATCAGGTTTAACTTAAACATAACTGAGGTGTGTTACTTACCCCATCATAGAGCACTGAAACTTTGTCGTCTGCCAACACTTGGTACTCAATTTTTTCCGAATAGATAGATTCCACGACAAAGTTCACCAACGTAACATTTCCAGGAACGTTTACTTTAAAGAGAACCCATGGAGCCGTATCCGAATAATAATGCCTCCAGAATGTATCCCGGTTGAACTCCATTGGGGTTGTTCTGTCTTCACTGTTGGTTGATACTTCCATTATGAATGGCTCATCAGGACTACCATTCATTTCATGTTGTGGTTCACACACTGAAATAGGAGGATCACATCATCATGAGATATGTATAGAACAGGATTAACACCTATTGAAGTCTGTCACCTGTATACTTATTTCTGTTATAAATAGAAGTGCTAGCCCATCCCACAATTCACGTCAAACAAGCTCCAATATTCAAGAGCTTTTTTTGTAGCTATTCAGCCACTTGCTGCCATCTGTATGATGTAATCTGGTGCAAACTAAATTGAAGGAGCTTTATTGTCAGGTATTTTATAAAACCATTTCTTGGCTTAGAAAAGTGTTCACTTTTAGATGGATAATTGCACATCCTTTAGAAAGCTGCATTCGTGGGCGAAATGACTCGATATTTACAATACTAGCATTGAAGATCAAATAGTTCAATTTTAGTAGTAGTAGTAGTAGTAGTAGTAGTACATGTAGTAGTAGTAATAGTAGTAGTAGTAGTAGTAGTAGTAGTAGTAGTAGTAGTAGTAGTAGCAGTAGTATTAGTAGTAGTAGTAGTACATTTATTAACCATATCATGTGTCATGAAAATACATTTATTTTAAGAGATAAGAATAGAAGAGGGGAAAACCAAACATAAGTACAATTTTAACAAAATCAATGAAACAAAAAACAAGCTGATGCTCATGAATACACAAAATCACGAGGGATTGCCTTTGTACCAAGTCCATGTAGGAGAAAGCAGTCACGGTGTCTGAAACTAGGGGGATTTCATAATTTGCAATCTTAACCTATTCCCACTTGGCTGTCAAGTATCTATTATAAATGACAAAGATCCAGTTGCCAGTGGTACACATTAATATCATTCGTTCAATAGCCTTGATTCCAACAGTAGTGCAACCCAATAGCCAAAGAAGAAGCTTGATTGGCTCATCTCTAAACCTCACACTCAAATGAGGAATGCAATTAGAAAATTCCCTTACACATGCATAAGGTGTTGCACACTCATTAGAGAGTAACAATCACACATTTCACATGTTCTGCTGCTAGGAGGTTGATCCTTTAACCTAAATCATTGTTTTTAACATACTAGTCTGGCATGTAATTCTTGAGACGCATTGACAAATATGAATCCACTAGGACCTGAAGCAGATATGTGTGCTACCATGTATGATACCTGGATCCCGTGAGCATTCTACAGAGCAAATCGTTATCTCAATGTAATGTGTAAAAGTCTCCCCAGTAATTATCATCGCATTCTCAAGTTTGGACCAGGTTTTTTGCTTGTTATGGGGCTTACACCATCTTCCGAAAAGCCCCAGCTTTTCACACGCATTTTAGATGTCAAATAAATGTAAAGCTATTCGGTTTGTAGTCTTGTATTCATCGAAATGTTCAGACGACCTTCCTTCCCTAGCAGGCCTGTACACACGGAAACCATTTCAATCCCCCCAGGGATATTCCAGAGCAGCTAGCAGCATATAGTACACAAGCGTTAAGCACTGCCTTATAAATGCTAGGTACCCATTTTGCAGAACAGATTTTAGATGTCCTATGTCCTCTTGGACCCGCCTCCAGGGAATAATGTAATCTTAACACTGACATGTTCGTACTCCTGTCTCTCAAACACATGGTCTGGTCCCAGCTCAAAAAATATTTAGAATTCTAAGAAATAAGGTTTACAGCTGTACTCACCAGGTGGCGTTGTTGTTGATGGAACAGTAGTTGTTTCTTGGGGCTTACAAACTTCCAACTGGAGTTGATGAGCACAGACCGTATTGTATCCTGATCTTTTGATCAGTTTGATTTGCATCGTTGAATACTGAAGCTTTACAACAAATACATCACCGACCAGAGAGTTTCCCGCTGATCCTGCAGCTGGTACAGGATACTCCTGAAATCAGGAAATAACACTTCATAGTGTGTTGCACATTCAAGGTTAGATTACCATGCTATGTAATTCATGTGCTCAACAACATCAACAATTTCTGTTCGCATATAAGATATATTGAAACGTATCATGAGCTGATTATAGTTCATAGTATTTTGAACATTCAAGTTTTAATATAAGTAATATATAAATTATGTATTCAACAAAATTGTCGCCAAATGAGATGTTTGCATTTAAGTAGTATCTACAATGGAATGCTCTTTTTAAATTAATTCAAGTCATTCGAGGGAGAGTACCAAGATGGCAAGCAAGAGAACCAAGAGTGAGAGATTGAGAGACAGGATTTCGGAAAGAGAGGCAAGAAACCAAGATGGAAACATGTATCAATTCTGTGCTGGTAATGATATGTGGGTTAGATATTCATGAGTTCAAATAGGTTTCACAGAGGATGTTATCACAAATCAGAAGGGCGCATGTGTGCATGACCTCTATCTTGACCTTAGACATGTATATGTGTTTAATTACGTATCCCCTTAACCTCTGAGTCTCTGCTGCTGGTTTTCATACATGTCTATTTATTTGTCAATGATTAAGCTAAAACTACATTGAAGTTCTTAGATCCAAGGAAATTATATCGCATTGAAAACAGTATTGATTGATATCATTTTTGCCAAAGATACCAGGTTATAGTTTCTAAATTTCAAGACTAATAAGCCACTAGAAGAACGAGATGTCGGACCACATTCACTAATAATGATACTACTTTTAAATGCATTTTCAATTGTTGTGAGTCTACCTTTTGCACAGGAATGCTTATGATAGCTTTGCAATAATAAGTTAAATCAAACACGATGTCTAAGGTCAAGACACAGATCACGTACACATGTCATTTTCTGATTTGTTATGTTGTCATCTGTGTGAGCCATCTGGATATTAATCTCACATATCATTATCAGCATTTTGTTTCATTTTTCAAAATCTTGCCTATCTTTCCAGCATCTTGTTTCCCAGCCTTTGAATCCTGGCAGGGACATGTTAGACAGTTGCCAGTGACTTGAGGTCAGGAGACTTTAGGTGGTGGCTTTGTATATGTATATGTGTGTGTCTGTGTGTGTGTGTTGGTGAATGTGTGTGTGATATGTACTTCTACATAGTAAATTGCTAACTTCAAACTCACCTTAATATCTACCTCCTGACCACCATCATCAAAGAATGATACCTTTACAGTGGATACCATATTTCCAGGAAGCGTCAGACTAAAAGACTGGAATATATTCTCGTCGCTGATTGGTTGAATATGCACTTTAATGAAATAGTCTGTGTCAAGGTCATCTGCACACCAAGGCGGAGGGGTGTCCGACCAAAGTTGTTCCTTACTTCCTTCATTGCTAGAAACTTCCAAGTCGATGAAGGGTTCTGGGCCATTAACATTGACAGCATCACATTCATCTTAAAGACGTAAAGGATGGAATATAACATTGCATCATGCAAGTCATCAGAAATAGCGAGGTATTTGATATCAGTAAACTGAGGATTAAAACAATCATGTTTGACAAAGATCACTTAAGATTACAATGCACTTCCTGGAACAGAAATTGTTTTATAGTAATAGAAAGCATATTTTATATGAGAATGAGAGTGAAGTTTAGGGTGTCGCCTACGGCTCTAGTAGTGACGATTTTGATACCATACGAAAGTTCATGTTTCCATTTGCAATCGGCTGTACCTGTTTACTTTTATAACATGGTCGGCAACTGTGAACATATACCATAGGGTGTCAAATAACTCTTTATTTTTCGATTGGAATGTTTCCAAAAAGCTATTCTCTTATACGTAATTTTATGCACCCGTGTTACAATTCTTTAGTGAATATTGCCTGTAATGTATGTTTGACAACGTAGTGTGACTGTGAAAATATAGTCATCCTTAAAACTTCACGCATGCATACTTCCCATTGAAAGGTTTCCTCCCAATCAATTATATCTTATACATCTAGTTAACTGAATTATGCATTAGGTTTAGGTACATTGATAAGAAGTATGGTTCTTCAAAAAAGAAATTCAGGAGTCATATCACTGAAAAATGACTATTTGGTGTCTAAGAGCATGAATGAGTTGATGCAACTAAATGAAAGTTTCTACTTACACGGAGTTGTCGTTGCTGGAGCTGTCAGAAGAAAATACAGAATGTAGGAATATGTTACACTATATATATATATATATATATATATATATATATATATATATATATATATATATATATATATATATATATACATATATATATATATATATATACATATATATATATATATATATACATATATATATATATATATATACATATATATATATATATATATATATATATATATATATATATATATATATATATATATATATATATATATATCATGATTGGCAAAATTCTAGGCTTTTGATTGGTCAATTGGCCCATGGTATGAAGCTGTGTTGTGAACTTCCTTCAATTTACCTCTCAGAATCTTATATTAACCTCTCAGAATTCTATAAAAAGTATTCTTATATTAACCTGCTGCTTTTAGGGTAGGGAGAGTTGAGCATTGCATCAGATGATTATGCCCATGATGCAATTCCCAATTCTCCCTACCCCAATAAGTGCATGATGCAATCACTAATTCTCCCAAATATTGCAAGATGGCTGCCCCTGTGGCAGACAGTTCTCTGCCGCTAGAACCAAATCAATCCAAAAAGAGAAGATTAAAACTATATTTTATTACCTATGTAGAGGTCGAGGGGGCAATCATGAGATTAATTCGTTATCAACTGTTTTGGAGTATGATACAACTTATATCTCACAATCAGAGGGTGGTATCAACCGAGGCGCAGTCGAGGGTGATACATCCCTCTGATTGTGAGATATAAGTTGTATCATACTCCAAAACAGTTGATAACTAATAATATATATATAATTGGGGGGTTATTTTTTATGATTTACATTATACACATGTCAATGCCGATCCATATAACATATATCTCTAGCTATTGTTTATGATTGATGAACATTATACATATGAGAATCTTCAAATAACTTCTTAATCAGATGGATTATTTGCCAAACAGGTATAATAACAGCACTTGTAACATTTCTTTTGCAGATATGTATCATATTTATGCTAGATGTATGTAAGTTAACATTTTAAAAACATATTGCCTGCTGTACATTCGAATAGGTTGATTTTTCATTTTTCTTTATTTGGGAGGTGGAGTAGAGAAATTGTAACTTCTTAACAAGTTAATCCATGTTTACATATTGTGAAATATGCCCATTTTAGAAAACATTAGTATTATCCTGTTAGGTAATGTCTTGGAAACGGTGGCCCAATTACAATAGAAATCCTGCAACCTGTTCATGATGCTGTACCCCAGACCTCTATTATCTGCAGCATCAATAGGAACATGCCCAATCCATGCACTCATTATGAAGAATAAGGAACATTTTGTGCCAGTTATGTGGCTAGGACTAGTCTGTTCTGTGTGCATCTGGTGAATGGTTTGTAACATAAGCTGCCTCATCACCATAGAGTATATAACAAATACGCAATCAATGCCATGTACGTCCCACACACCAACCACGTGTCACAGTAGTATAGCGGTGGGTAAAGATAAATCAAGAGTCTGTCCAGATCAGACTCAATGGCGCAGTGGCAAGATTGCCAGCTGTAGTGGCGGGAGGCATGGGGTACAGAGATCATTCCCATGCTAAGACTAGTCCCACACACCAACCACGTGTCACAGTAGTATAGCGGTGGGTAAAGATAAATCAAGAGTCTGTCCAGATCAGACTCAATGGCGCAGTGGCAAGATTGCCAGCCTGAGTGGCGGGAGGCATGGGGTACAGAGATCATTCCCATGCTAAGGCTAGTCCCACACACCAACCACGTGTCACAGTAGTATAGCGGTGGGTAAAGATAAATCAAGAGTCTGTCCAGATCAGACTCAATGGCGCAGTGGCAAGATTGCCAGCCTGAGTGGCGGGAGGCATGGGGTACAGAGATCATTCCCATGCTAAGACTAGTCCCACACACCAACCACGTGTCACAGTAGTAAAGCGGTGGGTAAAGATAAATCAAGAGTCTGTCCAGATCAGACTCAATGGCGCAGTGGCAAGATTGCCAGCCTGAGTGGCGGGAGGCATGGGGTACAGAGATCATTTCCATGCTAAGACTAGTCCCACACACCAACCACGTGTCACAGTAGTAAAGCGGTGGGTAAAGATAAATCAAGAGTCTGTCCAGATCAGACTCCATGGCGCAGTGGCAAGATTGCCAGCCTGAGTGGCGAGAGGCATGGGGTACAGAGATCATTCCCATGCTAAGGCTAGTCCCACACACCAACCACGTGTCACAGTAGTATAGCGGTGGGTAAAGATAAATCAAGAGTCTGTCCAGATCAGACTCAATGGCGCAGTGGCAAGATTGCCAGCCTGAGTGGCGGGAGGCATGGGGTACAGAGATCATTCCCATGCTAAGACTAGTCCCACACACCAACCACGTGTCACAGTAGTATAGTGGTGGGTAAAGATAAATCAAGAGTCTGTCCAGATCAGACTCAATGGCGCAGTGGCAAGATTGCCAGCCTGAGTGGCGGGAGGCATGGGGTACAGAGATCATTCCCATGCTAAGACTAGTCCCACACACCAACCACGTGTCACAGTAGTATAGTGGTGGGTAAAGATAAATCAAGAGTCTGTCCAGATCAGACTCAATGGCGCAGTGGCAAGATAACCAGCCTGAGTGGCGGGAGGCATGGGGTACAGATATAATTCCCATGCTAAGGCTAGTCCCACACACCAACCACGTGTCACAGTAGTATAGCGGTGGGTAAAGATAAATCAAGAGTCTGTCCAGATCAGACTCAATGGCGCAGTGGCAAGATTGCCAGCCTGAGTGGCGGGAGGCATGGGGTACAGAGATAATTCCCATGCTAAGGCTAGTCCCACACACCAACCACGTGTCACAGTAGTATAGCGGTGGGTAAAGATAAATCAAGAGTCTGTCCAGATCAGACTCAATGGCGCAGTGGCAAGATTGCCAGCTGTAGTGGCGGGAGGCATGGGGTACAGAGATCATTCCCATGCTAAGACTAGTCCCACACACCAACCACGTGTCACAGTAGTATAGCGGTGGGTAAAGATAAATCAAGAGTCTGTCCAGATCAGACTCAATGGCGCAGTGGCAAGATTGCCAGCCTGAGTGGCGGGAGGCATGGGGTACAGAGATAATTCCCATGCTAAGGCTAGTCCCACACACCAACCACGTGTCACAGTAGTATAGCGGTGGGTAAAGATAAATCAAGAGTCTGTCCAGATCAGACTCAATGGCGCAGTGGCAAGATTGCCAGCCTGAGTGGCGGGAGGCATGGGGTACAGAGATCATTCCCATGCTAAGGCTAGTCCCACACACCAACCACGTGTCACAGTAGTATAGCGGTGGGTAAAGATAAATCAAGAGTCTGTCCAGATCAGACTCAATGGCGCAGTGGCAAGATTGCCAGCTGTAGTGGCGGGAGGCATGGGGTACAGAGATCATTCCCATGCTAAGGCTAGTCCCACACACCAACCACGTGTCACAGTAGTATAGCGGTGGGTAAAGATAAATCAAGAGTCTGTCCAGATCAGACTCAATGGCGCAGTGGCAAGATTGCCAGCCTGAGTGGCGGGAGGCATGGGGTACAGAGATCATTCCCATGCTAAGACTAGTCCCACACACCAACCACGTGTCACAGTAGTATAGCGGTGGGAAAAGATAAATCAAGAGTCTGTCCAGATCAGACTCAATGGCGCAGTGGCAAGATAACCAGCCTGAGTGGCGGGAGGCATGGGGTACAGAGATCATTCCCATGCTAAGACTAGTCCCACACACCAACCACGTGTCACAGTAGTATAGCGGTGGGTAAAGATAAATCAAGAGTCTGTCCACATCAGACTCAATGGCGCAGTGGCAAGACTGCCAGCCTGAGTGGCGGGAGGCATGGGGTACAGAGATCATTCCCATGCTAAGACTAGTCCCACACACCAACCACGTGTCACAGTAGTATAGCAGTGGGTAAAGATAAATCAAGAGTCTGTCCAGATCAGACTCAATGGCGCAGTGGCAAGATTGCCAGCTGTAGTGGCGGGAGGCATGGGGTACAGAGATAATTCCCATGCTAAGACTAGTCCCACACACCAACCACGTGTCACAGTAGTATAGCGGTGGGTAAAGATAAATCAAGAGTCTGTCCAGATCAGACTCAATGGCGCAGTGGCAAGACTGCCAGCCTGAGTGGCGGGAGGCATGGGGTACAGAGATCATTCCCATGCTAAGACTAGTCCCACACACCAACCACGTGTCACAGTAGTATAGCGGTGGGTAAAGATAAATCAAGAGTCTGTCCAGATCAGACTCAATGGCGCAGTGGCAAGACTGCCAGCCTGAGTGGCGGGAGGCATGGGGTACAGAGATCATTCCCATGCTAAGGCTAGTCCCACACACCAACCACGTGTCACAGTAGTAAAGCGGTGGGTAAAGATAAATCAAGAGTCTGTCCAGATCAGACTCAATGGCGCAGTGGCAAGATTGCCAGCCTGAGTGGCGGGAGGCATGGGGTACAGAGATCATTCCCATGCTAAGACTAGTCCCACACACCAACCACGTGTCACAGTAGTATAGCGGTGGGTAAAGATAAATCAAGAGTCTGTCCAGATCAGACTCCATGGCGCAGTGGCAAGATTGCCAGCCTGAGTGGCGAGAGGCATGGGGTACAGAGATCATTCCCATGCTAAGGCTAGTCCCACACACCAACCACGTGTCACAGTAGTATAGCGGTGGGTAAAGATAAATCAAGAGTCTGTCCAGATCAGACTCAATGGCGCAGTGGCAAGATTGCCAGCTGTAGTGGCGGGAGGCATGGGGTACAGATATCATTCCCATGCTAAGGCTAGTCCCACACACCAACCACGTGTCACAGTAGTATAGCGGTGGGTAAAGATAAATCAAGAGTCTGTCCAGATCAGACTCAATGGCGCAGTGGCAAGATTGCCAGCCTGAGTGGCGAGAGGCATGGGGTACAGAGATCATTCCCATGCTAAGACTAGTCCCACACACCAACCACGTGTCACAGTAGTATAGCGGTGGGTAAAGATAAATCAAGAGTCTGTCCAGATCAGACTCAATGGCGCAGTGGCAAGATAACCAGCCTGAGTGGCGGGAGGCATGGGGTACAGAGATCATTCCCATGCTAAGACTAGTCCCACACACCAACCACGTGTCACAGTAGTATAGCGGTGGGTAAAGATAAATCAAGAGTCTGTCCACATCAGACTCAATGGCGCAGTGGCAAGACTGCCAGCCTGAGTGGCGGGAGGCATGGGGTACAGAGATCATTCCCATGCTAAGACTAGTCCCACACACCAACCACGTGTCACAGTAGTATAGCGGTGGGTAAAGATAAATCAAGAGTCTGTCCAGATCAGACTCAATGGCGCAGTGGCAAGATTGCCAGCCTGAGTGGCGGGAGGCATGGGGTACAGAGATCATTCCCATGCTAAGACTAGTCCCACACACCAACCACGTGTCACAGTAGTATAGCGGTGGGTAAAGATAAATCAAGAGTCTGTCCAGATCAGACTCAATGGCGCAGTGGCAAGACTGCCAGCCTGAGTGGCGGGAGGCATGGGGTACAGAGATCATTCCCATGCTAAGACTAGTCCCACACACCAACCACGTGTCACAGTAGTATAGCGGTGGGTAAAGATAAATCAAGAGTCTGTCCACATCAGACTCAATGGCGCAGTGGCAAGATTGCCAGCCTGAGTGGCGGGAGGCATGGGGTACAGAGATCATTCCCATGCTAAGACTAGTCCCACACACCAACCACGTGTCACAGTAGTATTGCGGTGGGTAAAGATAAATCAAGAGTCTGTCCAGATCAGACTCAATGGCGCAGTGGCAAGATTGCCAGCCTGAGTGGCGGGAGGCATGGGGTACAGAGATCATTCCCATGCTAAGACTAGTCCCACACACCAACCACGTGTCACAGTAGTATAGCGGTGGGTAAAGATAAATCAAGAGTCTGTCCAGATCAGACTCAATGGCGCAGTGGCAAGATTGCCAGCCTGAGTGGCGGGAGGCATGGGGTACAGAGATCATTCCCATGCTAAGACTAGTCCCACACACCAACCACGTGTCACAGTAGTATAGCGGTGGGTAAAGATAAGTCAAGAGTCTGTCCAGATCAGACTCAATGGCGCAGTGGCAAGATTGCCAGCCTGAGTGGCGGGAGGCATGGGGTACAGAGATCATTCCCATGCTAAGACTAGTCCCACACACCAACCACGTGTCACAGTAGTATAGCAGTGGGTAAAGATAAATCAAGAGTCTGTCCAGATCAGACTCAATGGCGCAGTGGCAAGATTGCCAGCTGTAGTGGCGGGAGGCATGGGGTACAGAGATAATTCCCATGCTAAGACTAGTCCCACACACCAACCACGTGTCACAGTAGTATAGCGGTGGGTAAAGATAAATCAAGAGTCTGTCCAGATCAGACTCAATGGCGCAGTGGCAAGACTGCCAGCCTGAGTGGCGGGAGGCATGGGGTACAGAGATCATTCCCATGCTAAGACTAGTCCCACACACCAACCACGTGTCACAGTAGTATAGCGGTGGGTAAAGATAAATCAAGAGTCTGTCCAGATCAGACTCAATGGCGCAGTGGCAAGACTGCCAGCCTGAGTGGCGGGAGGCATGGGGTACAGAGATCATTCCCATGCTAAGGCTAGTCCCACACACCAACCACGTGTCACAGTAGTAAAGCGGTGGGTAAAGATAAATCAAGAGTCTGTCCAGATCAGACTCAATGGCGCAGTGGCAAGATTGCCAGCCTGAGTGGCGGGAGGCATGGGGTACAGAGATCATTCCCATGCTAAGACTAGTCCCACACACCAACCACGTGTCACAGTAGTATAGCGGTGGGTAAAGATAAATCAAGAGTCTGTCCAGATCAGACTCCATGGCGCAGTGGCAAGATTGCCAGCCTGAGTGGCGAGAGGCATGGGGTACAGAGATCATTCCCATGCTAAGACTAGTCCCACACACCAACCACGTGTCACAGTAGTATAGTGGTGGGTAAAGATAAATCAAGAGTCTGTCCAGATCAGACTCCATGGCGCAGTGGCAAGATTGCCAGCCTGAGTGGCGAGAGGCATGGGGTACAGAGATCATTCCCATGCTAAGACTAGTCCCACACACCAACCACGTGTCACAGTAGTATAGCGGTGGGTAAAGATAAATCAAGAGTCTGTCCACATCAGACTCAATGGGGAGTGGCAAGATTGCCAGCCTGAGTGGCGGGAGGCATGGGGTACAGAGATCATTCCCATGCTATGGCTATTCCCACACACCAACCACGTGTCACAGTAGTATAGCGGTGGGTAAAGATAAATCAAGAGTCTGTCCAGATCAGACTCAATGGCGCAGTGGCAAGATTGCCAGCTGTAGTGGCGGGAGGCATGGGGTACAGATATCATTCCCATGCTAAGGCTAGTCCCACACACCAACCACGTGTCACAGTAGTATAGCGGTGGGTAAAGATAAATCAAGAGTCTGTCCAGATCAGACTCAATGGCGCAGTGGCAAGATTGCCAGCCTGAGTGGCGAGAGGCATGGGGTACAGAGATCATTCCCATGCTAAGACTAGTCCCACACACCAACCACGTGTCACAGTAGTATAGCGGTGGGTAAAGATAAATCAAGAGTCTGTCCAGATCAGACTCAATGGCGCAGTGGCAAGATAACCAGCCTGAGTGGCGGGAGGCATGGGGTACAGAGATCATTCCCATGCTAAGACTAGTCCCACACACCAACCACGTGTCACAGTAGTATAGCGGTGGGTAAAGATAAATCAAGAGTCTGTCCAGATCAGACTCAATGGCGCAGTGGCAAGACTGCCAGCCTGAGTGGCAGGAGGCATGGGGTACAGAGATCATTCCCATGCTAAGACTAGTCCCACACACCAACCACGTGTCACAGTAGTATAGCGGTGGGTAAAGATAAATCAAGAGTCTGTCCAGATCAGACTCAATGGCGCAGTGGCAAGATTGCCAGCCTGAGTGGCGGGAGGCATGGGGTACAGAGATCATTCCCATGCTAAGACTAGTCCCACACACCAACCACGTGTCACAGTAGTATAGCGGTGGGTAAAGATAAATCAAGAGTCTGTCCAGATCAGACTCAATGGCGCAGTGGCAAGACTGCCAGCCTGAGTGGCGGGAGGCATGGGGTACAGAGATCATTCCCATGCTAAGACTAGTCCCACACACCAACCACGTGTCACAGTAGTATAGCGGTGGGTAAAGATAAATCAAGAGTCTGTCCAGATCAGACTCAATGGCGCAGTGGCAAGATAACCAGCCTGAGTGGCGGGAGGCATGGGGTACAGAGATCATTCCCATGCTAAGACTAGTCCCACACACCAACCACGTGTCACAGTAGTATAGCGGTGGGTAAAGATAAATCAAGAGTCTGTCCACATCAGACTCAATGGCGCAGTGGCAAGATTGCCAGCCTGAGTGGCGGGAGGCATGGGGTACAGAGATCATTCCCATGCTAAGACTAGTCCCACACACCAACCACGTGTCACAGTAGTATAGCGGTGGGTAAAGATAAATCAAGAGTCTGTCCAGATCAGACTCAATGGCGCAGTGGCAAGATTGCCAGCTGTAGTGGCGGGAGGCATGGGGTACAGATATCATTCCCATGCTAAGGCTAGTCCCACACACCAACCACGTGTCACAGTAGTATAGCGGTGGGTAAAGATAAATCAAGAGTCTGTCCAGATCAGACTCAATGGCGCAGTGGCAAGATAACCAGCCTGAGTGGCGGGAGGCATGGGGTACAGAGATCATTCCCATGCTAAGACTAGTCCCACACACCAACCACGTGTCACAGTAGTATAGCGGTGGGTAAAGATAAATCAAGAGTCTGTCCAGATCAGACTCAATGGCGCAGTGGCAAGACTGCCAGCCTGAGTGGCGGGAGGCATGGGGTACAGAGATCATTCCCATGCTAAGACTAGTCCCACACACCAACCACGTGTCACAGTAGTATAGCGGTGGGTAAAGATAAATCAAGAGTCTGTCCAGATCAGACTCAATGGCGCAGTGGCAAGATTGCCAGCCTGAGTGGCGGGAGGCATGGGGTACAGAGATCATTCCCATGCTAAGACTAGTCCCACACACCAACCACGTGTCATAGTAGTAAAGCGGTGGGTAGAGATAAATCAAGAGTCTGTCCAGATCAGACTCAATGGCGCAGTGGCAAGATTGCCAGCCTGAGTGGCGGGAGGCATGGGGTACAGAGATCATTCCCATGCTAAGACTAGTCCCACACACCAACCACGTGTCACAGTAGTAAATCGGTGGGTAAAGATAAATCAAGAGTCTGTCCAGATCAGACTCAATGGCGCAGTGGCAAGATTGCCAGCCTGAGTGGTGGGAGGCATGGGGTACAGAGATCATTCCCATGCTAAGACTAGTCCCACACACCAACCACGTGTCACAGTAGTAAAGCGGTGGGTAAAGATAAATCAAGAGTCTGTCCAGATCAGACTCAATGGCGCAGTGGCAAGATAACCAGCCTGAGTGGCGGGAGGCATGGGGTACAGAGATCATTCCCATGCTAAGACTAGTCCCACACACCAACCACGTGTCACAGTAGTATAGCGGTGGGTAAAGGTCAATCATGAGTCTGTCTAGACCGGACTCAATAGCGCAGTGGCAAGATTGCCAGCCTGAGTGGCGGGAGGCATGGGGTACAGAGATCATTCCCATGCTAAGACTAGTCCCACACACCAACCACGTGTCAAAGTAGTATAGCGGTGGGTAAAGATAAATCAAGAGTCTGTCCAGATCAGACTCAATGGCGCAGTGGCAAGATAACCAGCCTGAGTGGCGGGAGGCATGGGGTACAGAGATAATTCCCATGCTAAGGCTAGTCCCACACACCAACCACGTGTCACAGTAGTATAGCGGTGGGTAAAGATAAATCAAGAGTCTGTCCAGATCAGACTCAATGGCGCAGTGGCAAGATTGCCAGCCTGAGTGGCGGGAGGCATGGGGTACAGAGATCATTCCCATGCTAAGACTAGTCCCACACACCAACCACGTGTCACAGTAGTATAGCGGTGGGTAAAGATAAATCAAGAGTCTGTCCAGGTCAGACTCAATGGCGCAGTGGCAAGATAACCAGCCTGAGTGGCGGGAGGCATGGGGTACAGAGATAATTCCCATGCTAAGGCTAGTCCCACACACCAACCACGTGTCACAGTAGTATAGCGGTGGGTAAAGATAAATCAAGAGTCTGTCCAGATCAGACTCAATGGCGCAATGGCAAGATTGCCAGCCTGAGTGGCGGGAGGCATGGGGTACAGAGATCATTCCCATGCTAAGACTAGTCCCACACACCAACCACGTGTCACAGTAGTATAGCGGTGGGTAAAGATAAATCAAGAGTCTGTCCAGATCAGACTCAATGGCGCAGTGGCAAGACTGCCAGCCTGAGTGGCGGGAGGCATGGGGTACAGAGATCATTCCCATGCTAAGACTAGTCCCACACACCAACCACGTGTCACAGTAGTATAGCGGTGGGTAAAGATAAATCAAGAGTCTGTCCAGGTCAGACTCAATGGCGCAGTGGCAAGATAACCAGCCTGAGTGGCGGGAGGCATGGGGTACAGAGATAATTCCCATGCTAAGGCTAGTCCCACACACCAACCACGTGTCACAGTAGTATAGCGGTGGGTAAAGATAAATCAAGAGTCTGTCCAGATCAGACTCAATGGCGCAATGGCAAGATTGCCAGCCTGAGTGGCGGGAGGCATGGGGTACAGAGATCATTCCCATGCTAAGACTAGTCCCACACACCAACCACGTGTCACAGTAGTATAGCGGTGGGTAAAGATAAATCAAGAGTCTGTCCAGATCAGACTCAATGGCGCAGTGGCAAGACTGCCAGCCTGAGTGGCGGGAGGCATGGGGTACAGAGATCATTCCCATGCTAAGACTAGTCCCACACACCAACCACGTGTCACAGTAGTATAGCGGTGGGTAAAGATAAATCAAGAGTCTGTCCAGATCAGACTCAATGGCGCAGTGGCAAGATTGCCAGCCTGAGTGGCGGGAGGCATGGGGTACAGAGATCATTCCCATGCTAAGGCTAGTCCCACACACCAACCACGTGTCACAGTAGTAAAGCGGTGGGTAAAGATAAATCAAGAGTCTGTCCAGATCAGACTCAATGGCGCAGTGGCAAGATTGCCAGCCTGAGTGGCGGGAGGCATGGGGTACAGAGATCATTCCCATGCTAAGGCTAGTCCCACACACCAACCACGTGTCACAGTAGTATAGCGGTGGGTAAAGATAAATCAAGAGTCTGTCCAGATCAGACTCAATGGCGCAGTGGCAAGATTGCCAGCCTGAGTGGCGGGAGGCATGGGGTACAGAGATCATTCCCATGCTAAGACTAGTCCCACACACCAACCACGTGTCACAGTAGTATAGCGGTGGGTAAAGATAAATCAAGAGTCTGTCCAGATCAGACTCAATGGCGCAGTGGCAAGATTGCCAGCCTGAGTGGCGGGAGGCATGGGGTACAGAGATCATTCCCATGCTAAGACTAGTCCCACACACCAACCACGTGTCACAGTAGTAAAGCGGTGGGTAGAGGCTAGTCCCACACACCAACCACGTGTCACGGTAGTATAACGCAGGTAAAGGTAAATCAACAGTCTGTCTAGACCAGACTCAATGGCGCAGTGGCAAGATTACCAGTCTAGCTGCTGGGAGGCATGGGGCCCATAGTTCATTCTAATGCTGAGTTCGATTCTTCCATAAACTGGAGAAAAACACTGAAAAACTTTTCTTACTATCTATTTTCTATCGCCCTATCAAAAGAAGAAATTACCATGAAGAGCCTCATATTTATTTCATATCATCTGTGTCGTCTCCTTATACAAAAAGGTTTTCCCTGCATGTCTGATCCACCCTTTAAAATGGGATGGCGAACCCTTTTTAAAATAAACACAGCCCCGGATCTTCTCATATACCCTATTCAAATTGTTGAAATTGAAACACCTACCCATTAATGACAATAGTTCTATGTTGCAAATGTGCAATATCCGTAGTAAAGGGCAATGTTGTGCATTTTCTTGTGACACTATCTTTTTTAAATAGTCTTATCAAAAAAGAAATAGGGATATCCATTCTCTAACAAAAAGTGACATATGTGGTACTAACAGTTCTGGAAGTCACAAACTAACATAGTTTCATTCAGAATTACAAATTGCTATTTAATTTATATTTAAAATGTATTACAATATGTCTAAATCAGTTTTCCTTCTCACCATGACGCTGCTCATAGGAGAATTTAGGGGATCATATCCTGCTGCTTTCATATTGCAAGAAATCAAAATCACTTAGCCTTTAGGACTTCCCATCTCGTTGAACTCAATCATAACAGTACATGGCTGGGTACTAGAGTAAAGAGCAGTTAGAAAAATATGTATTTCGGTATCACCGATCTCTGTAAGAATGAGGCATTGGATATGCATCATTATCATCAGCTACACTGTGATACTCGTAGCTGATTGGTCAATTGCTGTTGGGTACTGGATTGTATTTCATTGCTTCTCATTAAATGGCAATGCTAGGATCCGGATAAGTGTTTTATCCCCACTCTCAAAGTTTTATCCCACTTCGCCATGGCAACTATGGGTTTGACCTCAAGTTTACAGGTCACGGCCTTGTTTTGAACCCTTGACGACGAAAAAGAAAATGGCGGACATTCCTCTTCATACCGCCGCCTGACTCGATTCTTTTGCCGTTTAAAACACTATTTGCGCATGTTAGTCTGCCAACATGGTGTATACATGGAAATAAAGATGGCAGAAAGTAATTAAGATGGATTTAGGTTGGTATGTTGTTCATACATATGAGAAATAATTGCCGTTCGGTCGGAGTCAGGTCTGACGAAAATCTCCGTTGCTACATAGCCTGTCGGACTCGAGTCTGGCAACCGCTTTTTTCATTTTCTTTGTGACCAATCGCATGAATTTGCCATCCAAACTTGGCAAATCCCTTTTGAGCACTAAGTTGTGTATAGATGAACGTACGTTTTTTCTCCACTCTGCATAATGTTAATTTTACCCATTAGGTCCCATTGTGTAATTTGCCCATTGCCAACAATACAAGTATGTTGGGAGGCTTGGGGGGGGGGGGGGGGGGAGCTGATGATAAATTCGTTATCCTCCTTGTAAAAAAGGGATACGGCCTGGTATCTGCGTTCACCCAGTCGTATCGCACTCGGCCTCCGGCCTCGTGCGATACGGCTGGCTTCACGCAGATACCAGGCAGTATCCCTTTTTTACAAGGAGGATAACTAATATTATTTGTTCTGTATCAAAGGGTTATTTGTATGAGCATTATGATATGTAATACTAATATTTACCGGTTGTTGTACTTCCGCAATTCCATTCATCACTGCCATCCTTACATTCAGCCTTCCCATCACAAGGCAGAGCACAGATGACTGTACCTCCATCATTACACGTAATCCAACCATCTGTGCAATCTGAAATATATAACACGAAACTAAGCATACGTTGCAATACATCCAGTATTACGATATAATGAAACGAAATTAAGCATACTTTGCAATGTATCCAGTATTACAATATAACACGAAATTAAGCATACTTTGCAATACATCCATTATTACAATATAACACGAAATTAAGCATACTTTGCAATGCATCCAGTATTACTATATAATAATACGAAATTAAGCATACTTTGCAATACATCCAGTATTACCATATTATAACACGAAATTAAGCATACTTTGCAATACATCCAGTATTACAATATAATAACACGACATTAAGCATACTTTGCAATGCATCCAGTATTACAATATAATAACACGAAATTAAGCATACTTTGCAATACATCCAGTATTACAATATAATAACACGAAATTAAGCATACTTTGCAATACATCCAGTATTACTATATAATAATACGAAATTAAGCATACTTTGCAATACATCCAGTATAACAATAAAGTAACACGAAATTATGCATACTTTGCAAAGCACCCAGTATTACAATATAATAACACGAAATTGAGCATACTTTGCAATACATCCAGTATTACAATATAATAACACGAAATTGAGCATACTTTGCAATACATCCAGTATTACTATATAATAATACGAAATTAAGCATACTTTGTAATACATTCTGTATTACAATATAATAACACAAAATCAAGCATATTTTGCAATACATCCAGTATTATAATATTATAACACGAAATTAAGCATACTTTGCAATACATTCAGCATTACTATATAATAACACGAAATGTAAGCATACTTTGCAATACATCCAGTATTACGATATATTATCACGAAATTAAGCATACTTTGCAATACATTCAGTATTACAATATATGTAATTTAGACTTCTCTTCATAGAACTAAAAGATCAGGCCTCGACCACTCCAATAGTACTTTGATTGCCTGAATCTGCACATAATCCAGCCAACGGTGGCCGAGCAATAGTAACTACTAAAACTCATACTTGTTTTGAATTGTTTTTATGTGTATTGGATTTGAATTATGAATGTTATTAATCGTCCCTATTTCGTCGTCTATATTTTACACCCAGACATATGTAAAGCAACACACAACAAAATACAACGCTCCATGTAATCTGGGACTAGAGGACATGCATGTGCATGATAATGAAGGAATAAAGTCAAGAAGGACAATTGGCAAAACGAACACAAGAAGCAATGCGTTATAAATAAGGTAAGGCAGTGCTTGATCACTTGAAACTTTACACAAACTGTTCTACATGTTATACATGAGATACGTTGTAATGTCTTAAAGAATTCCTACTTTTTTTTACTCTCCGAACATGTATATCTTATAATGTCTTTTAAACTTTTTTTTTTGGTTTATATCATATCACTACGAATGTAATTCAAGTTGTCTGACCATAGGTTTGCCGTCCGGTTACTGTCGGGTTACCAAAGGTGTACCCCAATTTTTCTTAATAGGGGAATAGCCAGCTTCTTTAATATGCATTTTATACAAATGAACCCCCGCCCCATCAGCCCATAGACTAAATCGTAATTCGTCACAATTATACTTACTGCAGTTGACTTCATCAGAACCATCGCCACAATCGTCATGACCATCACAGCGATGGGTGATTGGCACACAGATTCCTGTCTGACAACGGAACTCTCGCAGAAGAGGACACTCCGTTGCTGAAAAGTGAAGGCATTCATGTGTCAGTACAGTCAAACTATTCAGGATTTCTGGCTATGGATACTAGTATAACATAAGTATGGTGAAGGGTGACCTATGACGAAAGAGGACACTAAATCTGAATATCGCAAATTCTTTCTACAATACAACAAACAGAACTCTTTTGGATTTGAAAATACTTCCAAATACATATATACCACTACATTGAAACCTCATGAGGGAATTTTGAATTTCAGTTATTGTCACTTTTTGCCACTTATAAATCATTGTTATACAAATTGAAATTTATTCTCCTCTCTGCCGCTTGTTAATATTGGCCATGCATGAAAAAAGGGGGAAAACAGGCACCAATCTATCTTGGTGTTAAAAAGAATTATTAAATATTGTAAATTTGTTGCCATATCAAGCTAAATAGAGACCAGACAGTTGTAAGCGGTGGAGGTCATTGACAACTTTCTCACATGCCCCAGCCTGGATTCATACCAGACAGTGCTGAGAGACACGAGCAGTCAATGACAATGCCTTAGACCATTCGGCCATCAGGGCAGACCCTCCTTATGAGGAGACTAATTCTCATCCTCAAAGACTAGAAAGGAAACTGGTTTGTTAACAGAAATAAACATGCCTAATTAATAAAAATTAACTGACTCTAGCCAATAAAAAGCCACATTTTATCGCAAAGATGGCTTCTTGATGAACATCAGATTAAACTGATTTTAACTCAAATCCACATGTCGAGACCAAAAAGAGAACTTTTATCTGTCTAGTAACCGTGTACGTCTTATACAGGTGGAAATGCTCCTAGCCGCGTTTGTGACACCCCTTCCCCTGAATAAACGTTTCATAATTCATTTATTTAAATGTACAAAAGGTATTCAACAGACTATCTCGTACCTGATCTGACACTGATAATGAGACATCAATGAATTATACGCATATCATATAGAAAGGTTACCTTCGCATCCCTCTTCGTCAGAGTTATCACCTTCGTCACAGTCTGGCTCCCCATCACATAAAAACGCAATAGGAATACACCTTCCTGTCCCACACTCGAACTCAGTACCATTAATGCAAACGGGTGGTGCTGAAAAAAACATGAACAATAATATGCTAGGCAAATGGAAACTATGAAGAAAATTGGTAGCAATTTATTTACATCATTATTATTTTTCTTTATTCTAAGAATCGATAAGTGGTCAGATCATTTTCTTCAAAAGTAATGTACAACATGCACAAGAAGCACAATCATATGTTCAATCTAGGAAAAAAACTCCTTTTACAAAGACGAATAAGTATATGTGTTGGTGGCATGACATCTTTAAACATCAAAGTATAAAGGGTAATTGCTAAACGACACCATGTCGTCATAAAGCTATACTTTAAAACTATTCAATATATATATATATATATATATATATATATATATATATATATATATATATATATATATATATATATATATATATATATATATATATATATATATATTATATATATATATATATATATATATATATATATATATATATATATATATATATATATATATATATATATATATATATGTATGTATAGAAAAATATATAGATAGATACATGTTTATGTACGTGTATAGGTATATACACATATACATACAATGTATATCTATTTATCTATCTACTAGTATCTATCTATCTAGATGGGTGGATGGATGGATGGATGGATGGATAGAAAGATAGATAGACAGATAGATTGTTGTGTGTCCATTGGCTACTCTTACATTTATGATATATCTTACGATGGACATTACTTACGACAGTCAACCTCATCCGTTCTGTCCAAACAGTCCACCATTCCGTCACATAAGTAGTTAATGGAAATGCACTCAAGGGATGTTTGACACTGGAAGGTGCCTGGGGGACAAGTTGTCTTATCTGAAAAACAAAATGTCATAGTGACAAGTCTTATTGGTTTTACAGTGGAATACAACTGGTGACCGTGTGGTCGCTATCTGAAGCTGTCTCCTATATTGTTTTTGAGATGTTTTTGGTTCAACATTTTCCACGTTAAATTCACACATTTTTCCGATTAAGGACATTTTCTCCACAATAAAAATTTAATGAACAAGGGGGTCACCATATTAAGCTCAAGATTGTTTGTATTTTTTTTTATTTTCTATCTTTTTAACTTGAAATTAACACTGAATATTTCAAACATGAAACTCATTTAGAAATTTGAATATTCAGCTGATTTCCAGACTTTCTTATATGATTCTTCGCAAGGATATTGATATGAACAGAGAGTACCCTGACTGTTATAACTCCTATTCACAAGGCCTATTTTGAAAAGGATGCGTATTGCACATTTGCCAATTGCAAGTAACTTATTTCTAAGGAATGTTTACAATAATGAAACCATTAATAGCTGTAAATGAAATGCAAAAGCCTTGTTCAAGAACCAGTACCCTTCATAAAAGGAACATAATTCTTTCTTTTTCAAGGAATTGTTTAATTTTTTTTGCTTTCCTAATGTTATGACGTGATACTAAAATACACATAGGAAGACCTCCAACATGGTGGAGTGCATTATTTTCCTGCAATATCTATTTAGATTACATAATCATGATATGAGAACATTGTATGAAAGAAGCCCATTACTTACTGCAATTCTTCTCATCTTCTCCACCTTGGCAGTCGGATGAGCCATCACAATACCATTGTAGGGGAATGCATTTCTTATCGTCACATTCAAACTCATCACTGGTACAATTCTTCTGGATGCACTTTTCACCTTCGCAAACCAATTTGGCGTCTATGCATGTACTGCAAACACAAACAAAATATGCTGTTAACACAAAGAGCCGCTATATCTCAAATACCAGTACAATGTCCATATAGATCAATAGTTTTGAGTTTTTGATACATTTCCATGTATACTAGTTGTTCATTGACCCCTTTAGAGTACCACTCAATCTGTCTATCACTAAGAGACCCTCCTGATATTGTCATCTTGACCTCTGAAAAAAACAAAGAAATTATGGTGTGTGCGTGTGCTTTTTCTTGGGGGGTGGTTAGAATAACACATGCTCTTGTCAGAAAGATGCCGCTTAAATAGTCATGTCTTCACTGTCTTCCACGCCCATAAAATGGATTAACTTTAAGTTGAATGAAGCATATAGCCTTATCCCAAATAATCTAACAGATGTGTTACTTCAGCTACCAAGCGATCACGCAGTGCTGTGTGTTTTTATATCATGATTGAGAGACCGTTAAATGGAGATCTTTTGAAACTTACACAACGTGGACATGTTATAGCCATACACACAAACCGCACACCCCTCCCCCTCCTAAGTTGAACAATTTTTTGTTCCTACTCTCTAAGTATTTGAAACCTAATACATTCACCAACTTGATTCCCCCAAAAGGTCTACTTGGAATTGCCAAATGACGGACTAGATACAAATTACAACACAAATCAATGGAATACTAGACACTGAAAAATAAAGAGAGAACCAGAGAACCGGGTAATGAAAAATATCATATACAAAGTAAACCATTAATCAATTGAAAACACTGTGTCACAAAACGTTTTTTCAAAACTGTTAAAGGTATTCTAGTGGGTCCGATAATACTGAAGACAAACTGACAAGTGTGTGAAATATGAACATCCAGCACAAACATCAAACACCCTCTCCCTAATTAGGATACTTCGCACAGCTGTTGTCTTAAGCATGATATGTACCATGAGAGCCCAGTCTGACTTTGCCACGCTATGCATAACAATAGTTGCTGTATGCTGTAATTTGATTCAATATGTGTTATTGCTAAAATAGGACTTAAGTTATATGAAGAAATCAGTGTGCATATTATACGTAGTCATGGAGGTGGCCATTCGAAAGATACTTAATGCAAAGCCAACGATTGAACGCCAAAGCCAAAGCCACCTCTGAAGTGTGGCCTATGGTTGGAATAATGGAAAAGAGAAGTCGTCTTTGGGTATTGTCTTAACAGAGGTTAAAGGTCAAAATAGTGTAATATGTGCCGCAAGATTCGGACGTTTTCCTAAATGTTGATACCAAAAATGATCTATGAACATGCTTCGAAATTTGGTTTTGAAGGTATCAATTTTGGGGCTGGTAAATACGGGTAATTTTCTGCTGCTCCAACAGTAGTCCTATCAATGGCGCCCATGGATTTGAACAAGCGTCACGAACGTGATCTGGCGCCAGTTTCTATGGAAAACAAACGGTGCAAGTCCACTGGCACAAAATCACTCACTCGTGCAAGATACCTCCTCTTACCATCCACGAGTGATGGAACCTGTATATCTGTCTCTCCGGGGGCTGGTCATTCTCCACCACTGTCTGAGTCATTGCCAACCTATGTTCATGCAAACAGCACAACAGTGTAAGCAATATAGTATGGTCTTATCACATGGCATTCGTCTTTTGCCAAGGTTCTGAAGCACTCACCAGTTTTGACAGTTCTGGACAATCGATACTCCTGGCTGAACGAGAAGTCCGTGAACTTTACATGGACAATCCCCTGCATCGATACATCTCTCACCTGAAAGAGATTTAAGAGATATGATCTTTTTAAAAATCAAAACAGTACCAATGACGAATAAATCCATTTATGCTTGGGAGTTACTCTAAAAGTTGAGGCCTGGATTTGTGATACTTATGACTATAACTTGGGTTTTGAGAAAAATATTTCACAGAACATTCGAAGAACAGATGTTGATAGTGTCCTGGTTAATATTTCCTCTACAAATTTTTTCTGAACTTCTTCTTTTTTCGGGGAGATTTCATTAAAATGCCGTTCTGCTTCTGTGCTTTTGATCATCGATGGATTAAACCTATATGAAATATTATACTTGATTTTTTTTGATAGTTTTGATTGTGCTTTCCTATGGATCATGACCTATGTGTAACAAAACGTCCCTTTCCATTGTATATTTTCCAACTGATATTTGAACTTATGATTGATAAAATGTGATGAATTGTGTTCATGTTTGCCTATTGGCATTATGATGAAAAATGACAACATTGCCTCATCGTAAAAGGTTACTTAGCGTTCCATATTCTCAAAAACATGTTTTGAAAAAGAGATTCAACAGACCTTGTTACTGTTTGTCTATAGGATGATAATAACAAAAACTACAATATCAGTATATACCCTATAAGGAGTCGCTTACCGTTCTATATTGTATAGTCTTCCTGGCTGACAATTGCACCGTTTAGTATATGTTGTATTAAAGTATTCGACTTGTAGATTGCACTTATTTTTACGTATAGGATAATAATGAAAACTGGTAAAGTCATCTGTAATAATAGAGAGTCACTGACCATTCCATATTTTTCCTTGCTCACAATAGCAACCTTTAGTACAGGTTGTATTAGTTTATTCGGTTTGTAGATTGTACTTATTTTTACAGATGGGATAATAATGAAACCTGGTCAAGTCATATGTGATAGTATAGGATCACTTACCATTCCATATTTTCCTGTTTGACAATTGCACCCCTTAGTACATGTTGTATTAGAGTATCCGACTTGTAAATTGTACTTGTTTTTACATATGGGATTATAAAGAAAACCGGTCAAGTCATCTGTACTAATATAGGATTACTTACCATTCCCTATTTTTCCTGTCTGACAATAACACCCTTTAGTACATGGTGTATTAGAGTATCCGACTTGTAAATTGTACTTGTTTTTACATATGGGATAATAAAGAAAAACGGTCATCTGTAATAATATAGGGTCACTTACCATTCCATATTTTTCCTGTCTGACAATAACACCCTTTAGTACATCTTGTACTAGAGTATCCCACTTGTAAATTGTACTTGTTTTTACGTATGGGATGATAAAGAAAACCGGTAAAGTCATCTGTAATGATATAGGGTCACTTACCATTCCATATTTTTCCTGGCTGACAGTAGCACCCTTTCGTACATGGTCTATTAGAGTATTCGGTTTGTAGATTGTATTGATTTCTACGTATGGCATAATAATGGAAACCGGCAAAGTCATCTGTATTAATAAAGGGTCACTTACCATTCCATATTTTCCCTGGCTGACAGTAGCAGCCCTCGGTACATGTCGTATTACAGTATGAAGCTGGTTCGTCACCCACATTCTCACATGTCTGGGGACACGGGGGACCACATGGTAAGTACACCTTGCCATCCTCACATTGGATCGCTGCAAAGAAATGGATTGTGTTTTATATTATCCTTTCATATAATGCCCCTACCGCCTTCAAATGATGATTATAAAGTCCTTGTAGAAATGACAACGATGTAACAGGGATGAAAATGTTTGAAATGTAATCGTTGCTGTATATTAAAGATTCGTGTAATGGAATGAAAAATCTACGATGTTCACCAGGTTAGATATTTCAAATGCGAAGTAGATTAAAACGTCGCATGAACATTTGAAATCTGTATGGCATGTGTATGTTGGTTGGTATCTTTAGCTCTCTTCATTCAGAAATGTCCAAATGCTTATCTTACAATCAAAACAGTAGTCTATAGGACCGCAATTTTGCTATCTTAATTTCATGATAGAACAGGGTATGTTACTAGACTTAAAATTAGGTTCAAAGAATAATCAAATGGTTTTATCAGTATTGAAATATTTATTGCTTTGTGATAGGTTTACGTAGCTATTACTTGGCAGGAAGTATGAATGCTAAATTAACGATATTCAATTCATGGCCCAGGGTTCGACATTCCCAGGGGCATATGCCCCTAGATTTTGCTGTGGGCCCCTAGATTTTTCAGACTAGGGGCCCGAAATAGTATATATAATGATACAGAAATCCTGTTAAACTTATCAAAGGATCTTTTCGGGCCCCTAGCCTGAAATCTAAGTGTCAGACCCTGCATGCCCTAAATGTGTGGTCAGGGAATATCACACGAACACATGCCTGATTACCACTCAGATACTTGAGTATAGACAGACTACACGGAATTTCGTTTTTCTCCCCTTTTTCCACATTGCGGCTAAATCGTGACTAGCCAGTTGTAACTGATGGAGGAAACTGGAGTTCCCCGGCAAAAATCACCGCCTAATCGCAAGACACTGCTAACTTTCTCACATGCCCCCAGAGAGTAATGTATTGTATTGTATGTTTATTGACTGTACTGTACTGTACAAAATCATATTGAATACAAATTATATGAAATTATAACATACAAATAAGAACATGGGATTAATTCAAAAAATATAATAAGACATTGTGACACTATCACTAGCATAGTGTAGAAACATACATCATGTCATCAGAGAGTAATGTGAGACAGCTAGTAGTCAGAGGGAAAGTTTTAGACCACACGGCAGGGAAGGCAGGCCCCTGTCAGCTAGACTATATGCTTGTGATATTACGGCTAAATATTGCATTCATAAGCAGCTAAGCAGCCATGAATATGCGTGTCTCATTATCTCGCTGGACATGCCAGGGCAGCCTTTCTAGTATCTACTAGTTGCTGGCAGGCGACTGGTCGACTGCTACGGGAACTAACTACATGTACTGTAGACTTACGGCATAGCTCCTGGTATCTCCATTTGACATAGATGCCTTTTTTGACACACTCCTCGTTAAAGTTGGCAATAGCAGTACACAAACACTCGCAGTCTCCTCCCTTGTCACAACTGAAATATGTTACATGTAAATTAAAGAAATATAGTATATTAGTGAGATGAAGTAGTATGACGTACTGAGGCTGTGAAAACAATAGTTTTCTCCATATTTAACAATAAAATGATGTTCAAATTACGAATAAGTACATACTCTACTGTAAGATAGTGTAAATACTGAACCATCTTCTTTATCTGTAATACTGTGGCACAAGAGCTGAATATATGATTAAAATTAACCAGATCTCTATTTGTTGGAATAGACTGACTGTCCATACCATCATAAATGGTTTTATAGGAAAAAAAGTCAAACATTGTGACATTGTTAAAGAACGATGAAAAGGCATGATTATTCTAGGTGAAAGAAGAAAACAAGGGAGGGTTAGAGCAGAGCATTAAAATCCAAAGAGGACCAAGGGATATTTTAGATACTGGGTATCCATAGACAGATCCACACATCCTCCGTATCTATAAGGCGAGCAGGGTGCCACACCAGGGTTCCCCAGGTGGTGCCAACTCCTATTGCGCACCATAAGGTGTGGCCCTTGCGGGGTGGGATCCAGCGGAAACAAGGGGTAGGCTGGGTTAACCACTGGTAGTGCAGATGCAAAAATCAACTTACCTGCATGTGTCATAAAGGCAGGTATCATAAAAAGGCTGTGGGTCAACATGCTCCCTGCATGGAGCAAAAACCTCTCCTGTAGTTATGATTGCGCACATTTCTGTAGCCCAGGCCCTTCTTTGGGGTACTTCCTGTAATTGTATAAAGGCGAATGTTATAAAGTTGTATTTGACATGAAATGAATACGAAACTATTCGGAGTGATCTCTCACTATTGGGCGACAGACAGTATTCATCAAAGCTAGATTCAGTGGTGAGGTCATCTATGCATCCAGGCACAGGAAACTGTGTGGTAATTGGGAATGCGCTCATGTATTATATTCGGGCTGTGCACACACTCAGTGCAGGAGTTAAATTGCCAGTACTGTAGATAATAATAATAATAATAATAATAATAATAATAATAATAATACTTATGATAAAGGGCCTGTGGTCTAAGGCGCCGCCACTGACTGCACGCTGTCTCTCACCACTGCCTGGGTTCAAATCCCGGCCTGGGCATGCGAAAAACTTGCCAGCGACTTGGGGTTAGGTTCTTTGCCGGAAGCTCCGGTTTCCTCCACTTATTAAGACTGGCTAGTCACGAATCAGCCACAGTTGGCATAAATGTGACGTAAAAAGGAATTCCAAATCCAAATAATTATGATGATAATAATAATGAAATAATAATAATAATACTAAAAGAGATGATGGTGAAGACCTACCACACAAGGTTCTTCAGGGGCATCGTTGTCCGAGTCTGGACAGGTACCATCGACCTTATACGCCATAGCGAACTCATTCACTGTGTCAGATATCGGTCCGCCGTTAGGAGCCTGGAAGTCATTCTCTGAGTTCCCATCGAAGTTACCACATAGACCTTCTAGGTTCCCTCCATAATGGTCATGGCTTGCTTCAACATAGACTCGAGTGCCTACAAAGTAAGCAGTGATAAGACGCAGGCTGCTCCTTTTTTGACAGATAACCATTGAAATCAATTAAACTTTGTGGGAGTATTGATAATGGATATATAGAACTGAAAGTTTTAAAATGCACAATTATGTGGATTATACTACTAATATAGTTTGAATTTGAGTGCACTGCATGTATATTTGCTTTTTTCCCAGTACTCCATAACGTTATAATGCACTAACATTCTAGTAGTAGTAGTAGTAGTAGTAGTAGTAGTAGTAGTAGTAGTAGTAGTAGTAGTAGTGGTAGAAGTAGTAGTAGTAGTAGTAGTAGTAGTAGTAGTAGTAGTAGTAGTAGTAGTAGTAGCAATAGCATTAGTAATGACAGTAGTAGTAGTAGAAGTAAAAGTAAAAGAAGAAGTAATGGCAATAGCATAAGTAATGATAGTAGTAGTAGAAGTAGTAGTAGTTGGAGTAGCCGCTGTTGTTGTGGAAGAAGAAGAAGTAGTAGTAGTAAGAGTAGTAGTAGTAGTAGTAGTAGTAGTAGTAGTAGTAGTAGTACAGTTATTCGTAGTAGTAATAGTAGTAGTAGTAGTAGTTGGAGTAGCCGCTGTTGTTGTGGAAGAAGTAGTAGTAGTAGTAGTAGTAGTAGTAGTAGTAGTAGTAGTAGTACAGTTATTCGTAGTAGTAATAGTAATAGTAGTAGTAGTTGGAGTAGCCGCTGTTGTTGTGGAAGAAGTAGTAGTAGTAGTAGTAGTAGTAGTAGTAGTAGTAGTAGTAGTAGTAGTAGTAGTAGTAGTAGTGTTTTGCAGTCCTTCAACATACCTCCATCCCACCTGACTGTGAAGCCCATTTGCTCTATTTGTACTATGGTGAAGAAACCAGTGTTGTAAATGACCACATTGTTCCTTTCATACTGCTGTGTTGCATCTACAGTCTGGTTATTAACACGGGCTGACTTCCCACGCAGCAGGGTAATCGTCAGACCATAGACTATGATCTCTACCTGCTTAGTACACGTCATCCCTGTTATACCACAAGGTACATTTGTCACTACTACGGCGAAACTGTCATCCATCAGTTTGGTCAGGTAAAACTCGCACTCCCCTTGAAATGTGAAACTTTTGCCATCATACGTATTGTAGTGGGGATCACCGACGGTCCAGCAAACACCTAGTTAATAATAAGGTAAAACAGAAACATTGATTAAGGAATAATAAGTATGCCCACCAGGATGAGGAAGACAGTTATTATCATGATGACAATGGTGAAGATAATGACTTTAATGACAATAATTATAGTAAACACATACTTGGTTGGATCCTCTAATATGATCTAAGCATATGTATAAGGGTTAACACAGATTATAACATACTCCGTAAAAAAGAGGTTTCAGCATAATCTGTCAATTATTGTCCCAATCTTCCCATTTAGGTAAAGTTATGGGTAACTTCTTTATTAAATGTATTTTTACATTGTTTGTTAAGTGCGTTTAATGAAAAAACCTTGCCTTACTGTCTGAATCACGCTCAGATATTTGTATCAAATTTGGACAGAGGCAAAGGGGACTAGTATTTAGTAGTGTTTCCAAGCAAAAAGATATGTGTGGATTCCTTTTTTACTTGGAACAATATTACGGTGATGCTTCAATGACAAAAAAATGTTCCAAATATCGAGGCCATTTCAAATCACTTCGGATTAAAAGGACTGCCTACAGCGTGTACCTACCTGGACAATCCAGATGTTCAAGGATTTCCCAATATTTTCCTTTGCAGATGCTACAAGATAGATAATGTATCGTACAACCAATAATAAAATAATCATTCATCAATTAAGGTAAGGATCTTTCTTGGATGCTTCGGTTAGGCGCTAGTTTTTCCTTTGCACTATGGCTAGTCATGATTTAGCCTCAATATCAAAGATAAAGGAACGCTGAATGAAAATCCCAATCCTTATCTAGATTGATGAAGAACAATTGGCATATAGTATCATATGGTGCATTTTCATAATACATGTACCAATAAAGCAAACAACATTTCAATCAGATGCATCTGGGAATGCTTAATGATGTACTAATTAGTAATAGCTCTCGCAGTGCTGAGGCGAAACAGCGCCTATAACTAGGCATATGAGAAGACACACTGATACCTTGAAAGGATTTTTGCCGGATCTTGTCAGTTTCAGGAAGTTCACTTGGACAAATTATGTGTTGTGTGTGATCTCTATGACAGATAATGACGTCATGATGAGACGTATGGATTACAAAGTTGAAACTTTGTGACTGCTGTTGAAGGGGAATGCAGAACTTTTGACTGCCAATGATCACGCAACACGCCCATTTACGCAACAAATTCGCACGCAACATTATAATAGCGGAAAAAGCTGCCACGGCGGTGGCTTCAATGTTCACAGCATAAAATAAATGATTCGCCTTTCTGTGGGTCAATTTTTATGCGGTTTAGATCGTTAGAATGGACACGATTTATTCTACGTATCTTTTAACAATTTTAAATCCATTGCGAAATGACGATTTGCGACATGTTTAATCAGTAGTATATATATGCATATCTATATACATATACATATATATATATATATACATATATATATATATATATATATAATATATATATATATATATATATATATATATATATATATATATATATATAATTAGTAGTATATATATGCATATCTATATACATATACATATATATATATATATATATATATATATATATATATATATATATATATATATATATATATATATATATATGTATATATATATATATATATATATATATATGTATATATATATATATATATATATATATATATTTATATATATATATATATATATATATATATATATATATATATATATATATATATATATATATATATATATATATATATATATATATATATATATATATATATATATATAATATATATATATATATATATATATATATAAATATATATATATATATATATATATATATATATATATATATATATATATATATATATATACATATATATATATATATATATATATATATATATATATATATATATATATATATATATATATATATATATATATATATATATATATATATATATATAAACATATATTTATATATATATATATATACATACATATATATATATATTTATATATATATATATATATATATATATATATATATATATATATAGAGAGAGAGAGAGAGAGAGAGAGAGAGAGAGAGAGAGATATAGATTGATAGATAGATAGATAGATAGATAGATAGATAGATATAGATATAGATATAGATATAGATAGATAGATAGATAGATAGATAGATAGATAGATAGATAGATAGTTCAAGCGCTTTCCACGTGACCGCATTCACTGAAAATACAGTGAAACAAACACTCACTACTTGATGCAGCCCTGGACCAGTTCTTCTCCATAAGGATGGAATGCTTCGGCGTGATAGCAAGGGCAGCGGCTGGGGTCCACACACACGTCCTGTTGACGAGAAAAACAGTGGTTGGGGTGAGCAATAAAAAGGAACTACAAGCTACTTTTTTATTTTGTTTAAGCTTTTAGTTAAGTTTTTAATTTAGTTTTTACTCGCAACATACCTACTTGATAGTATGAAATTGCAGTTCTATTCAACATTTTGTACAGAGAAAGTCTTGGCCTAAAGTAGTATCTGATGTATAGCTTTTTTAAATTTATCTTTTAATATTGAAGAAAATATGAGAAAGAGACTCAACATAATATAATGATTACACTTCGGAATGAGATAAAAAGCGTACCGGAATATTGAACCATACCAAGTTATCAAAAGTCTGAACAAGGAATCTAAAATGCCTTTAGTTAGAACCTTATTCTATACCCGGGTCATTTTTAAAATGTGAATATCTGAAATCTGAGTTGAATGAAGACAAAGGTACTTATGATATCCTATAGGTTAAATCTCAGAGTTACCAAATAATGATAGGCTTATCCATAAGTTGCTATATTGATGTGATATGGAGCCTTTGAAGAACACATCTGCCTGTGTTTCGTTGTTTTTTTGCAAAATGTCAAGTCTCACCATTTATTTGAAAATAAGACATTAGCACTTGATCATGCATGTATTTGGCAGGGTTCTACCACAATATGCGATCTGCACGATGGGTATTTTAAAAACATTTCCATAAGCCTAAAAACAGCACGTGATTTACATAGTAAATGTTGATTTTCATGTCCTGTCATAATCCAAGGTAAGTGTGGCATAACCTTGGAACCAGAGTTTTTCGGAACTAGGGTTGGATGCCATGTGTCGGCAGTAGAATGGGTGTAGTAGGGGGGGGGGGGAGGTTGACTGTAACGTGTTCGTGTTCGGCGTTCATTTACACTACAGGTCTGTAGTGTAAATAAACGCCGCTATAGCTACGCGTCGCCACCGTCGCGTTCTATAATTAGCTTCCAATTACTTGTGACGTCATCAAAACTGTAAAATCGCTAATTTCACTGATTTAAAAAAGGTTATTTAATTTCCTAAAAGTGTATTCTTAGTACAATTAGTCCATTGAATGTATCCATGCTGTTTGACCAAAACAGAGTGGACGCTATCATACATAACTGGAAGAACCAAGTTTTCTGTAATGAAACAATCCAAGGGGTTCCACAAAGGCATTCGACGTGTTTGAAGCCGCCTATCGGCGGGTTCCGGAACCTCGCGTCTAGCGGGGGTTCATATTTGTTATATTCCATAACATTGGCTAATCATGTGTGATCACCAATCATAGGGAATCTTTTGTTTTGATATACATAATCAAGGGCCTTTGTTATTGTAGACAACAGCAACAAAACACTTATAAACGTGTTCACAAAACAATAAATAATTTCACAGAGTAGTTCATGAATGGTTTTCAAAAGAACCTAAAGTCTTTTTTTAAATGGTAAACAGACCAATATGTTGTAAATAAGATAAATGCTGTCTTGATGAACTTTCTCAAAGAGTCCCTTAAAGCTACTTACAATAAAATGTCTATTTCTGGATTCGATGAAAAATCAGCACAATCAAATATAAAATGTTTGACAGTCAAAAAACAAAGACTATACATTACGGATGGTCCTAACACTTAATGATTGTAGAACTCCCAGGTCACAAAACCAGCTTAGTATGAATTGCATGTAATTTGCTTTTAAAAGTTTTATCCCACTCGGACTGTAATATGCACCTTAAAAGGTTAATGATGTATTTTTTTAGATGGCCACATGAAATGGGAATAATTTTATAACCCTTCACAATAAATCTACCTTGGCTGCAGCATATGCTTTCTCATTATTTCTAATAACA
This sequence comes from Maea johnstoni, assembly GCA_963942565.1. Lineage (NCBI taxonomy): Eukaryota > Metazoa > Annelida > Polychaeta > Spionida > Magelonidae > Maea > Maea johnstoni. The sequence goes on along the minus strand of OZ012695.1, from coordinate 39,507,064 downwards.
ACATGACTGGGAAGCTAATGAAATAATATGCTTTACTCATGGTCCTGTATGAGCCAATGGAAGTGTTCCAGCATGTTAAGGACAAAGGGTCTTGGTCCTAAGTGGTATAAACTTTGAATTGGAGAATATAGTTTAATTCTTTTTATCATCATACAATGTTAAACTTTATCAAGAGCACGTTATATAGCAGGAGAGACTTATCTGAAAGGCACTCTATAGACGAATGGTTGTCAATGATTGCCGCTGCAGCAGCCTCCTCATTTTGAACAGGGCCATGAGCATGAATTAAGTCATAGGCTATGTGGATATTAACTTAACTATGCGAACTCTTGTATATAAAAGGATCTATTTAATCCCCAACTGCATATGAAAGAGTGAGGTTGATAATAGGAGTCAGATATGTCTATGAAGGCGTTTCCAATTCCTTGAAAGCTGCTACTTCAGTTGCACGCTTTTTTCTTAAGAGGTCAACGAGGAGCTCATTTGCCTTAACACAAAGACTTGCTGCAGGTGATGTTCAAAGGGCTCCCAGAGGGAGCCTCAAACACTGATTCTAAATTGGAACCAACATTGCTGCTGCTGTGTATGAAAAATGAATATACATTTTGACATTTCTTTTTTGTTTTGCCATAAGGTTTGTGTGGCAGAATGAATAAAATTGGGCTTGTATTTAATCAAGGTTTTACTTACCTCATTGTTCATAACCTGCCCTTGTGGGCAACCACAGCCAGCAAAGGTGTCCTGTCCTGCTGGGCAGCTGTCAGGTATGTCAAAATTCAGACATGTCGTCTTACAGGCTGTTGTCTGTCCAAGGAAGACTTGGTTCTTTGGGCAGACCACATGGTCCTCACAGTTAGCTTGACCACAATCCCAGGTTCCATTGACGCAGGTGCTGAAATTGAAAAGGAATAACACCATGATTCATCTTGTTCTCATAATGTGGCATGTCCTTCGCACATCTATTCAAAGGTGCTAAAAGGAGAACCAAAGGTGTCAGGGAGTACCATTATGCGAGAAAGAGAGCCAAGAGAGAGAGAGAGAGAGAGAGAGAGAGAGAGAGAGAGAGAGAGAGAGAGAGAGATTCAGAAAAGAGAACCAAGATGGCAAGCTGTATACTTTCCCAACTGGTGACGGTATGCGAGTTAGATATCCAGGTAGGTTACAAGAGTGACTGCCTGGAATAGGTTCATTACATATCATGAGATGCAATTTCTCTGCTAATGTCAGTGTGAAAATTTACACCATTTCATTTGATTGATCATTTTTCCTCTCAGTTTCTGTTGTTCTGAAATCGGAAGAGGCTGAAACGCCAGAAGATTTGCCAAAGCCTGATTTGACAAATATTCCCTCTTCCTCCTTCTTCAGCAAATAAATAATTGAATAAATGAGCACCCTGATAACAGCAGAGAAATGGTTCGCCACCTCCTGTTTAAGGGTGACTAAGACATATACGAAGGAGAGTTTTTTTGTATATGCAGACGACATATAGCGTCAATGATGAAATGAAATGAATATGAAACTCTTCAAAGTAATCACTCCCTGTAATTGGGCGACAGACAATAAAGAGTAAGAAATGAAGGTTTTCGGTGGTTGCCCCAGTTTAAAGAGGAATCAAACCCCTACCCGACCCAGCCTGGGATTCAACTCGGGAGCCCATGCCTCACAGCATTCAGGCCGGCAATCTTTCAGCTGTGGCATTGAGTCTGGTTAAGATAACCATCTTGGTTATCTTTTTTCACAACTTGGGACTCTTCCTGACATCACGTCTTTATCTCTTTCACTCTTAGCTCCCTTCGTTTGCAATATTAGTACTCTTTCTGCCTATGCTGGTACTCCTTAGCATATCTTGAATAAATGTGCAAGAGACATGCCATATAACAGTGCACATTTAAGGGTATAACTTGTCATGTGAATGCCATTGTTAATTTCAAAGATAAATCTGTAATAAGGCATCAACTATACATATGTGGGTCTGTATAGTATGTTATGTGTATATGCATACATATATATATAGAGAGAGAGAGAGAGAGAGAGAGAGAGAGAGAGAGAGAGAGAGAGAGAGAGAGAGAGAGAGAGAGAGAGAGAGAGCATCAGCAATACAGGCAGTAACAACAAACAAAACACCAACGAAAATGCATCTCACCATGGTGCACACCCTAGATTAACAATTGTTCCTGCGTCAACAATAGGATCGTCCATGTTGAATTTGTTGTAGCATGTACATTTAGGGATATCTGTGCAGTAGCCCCGGTCATCTACGACCATGTCTCCATCACATTTGCAGCCAGCGATACACTCATCTTCACAGTTGACGGATTGGATCTGCAGGTCTCTGCATGAGCCGCTACAGGAAGATGCACACTCTGTGTACTTGGAGTTCACATCACAACCTCCAGTGTACAATTCTATAAGTTAAACATATAAAATACGGTTAATTCCAAGTGAACGACTCCATAGACTCTTTCGTTCGCAACATTAGTGCTCTTTCTGCCCATGCTGGTTCTCCCTAGCATATCTTGAATAACTGTGCAATGGGTTTGGCATTTCACAATGCACATTGGTAGGTATAACTTGTCACATGGTACCATTCTTATACCAATACGGATACTGCAATTCCCCAGTGTATGACTCTGTGAGTAAAACATGTTAATGATACTGTAATTGCCCAGCGTTCAACCCTGTAGGCCTTGCATATAAAGATATTTCACGTATCATGTGTACCACACTGTAGGTCGAGTATGTATAATGTGTTGTAGATACTAGGTGTACAACTCATTAGATTACGAATACAACGATGCTTTAGATGAGAGATGCTGTACATATAGGTTCATTAACATATGTATGTTCGTAAACTAGGTAACCGGTTCGTTTGTTGTCCGTTGGCTTTAGCAGAACTAGGTGAATTGTGAATTTGATATAGAAATAGAAATATCAAATCAAATAATCTAGATAGAGCCAATGTTCTGTTGCCTAGGGCAATTGAGTTATCATTTTCAGGACATTCCTCCCATTCATTTACCCGTTCACATCTAAAGCTTTCACATGATGTGATATATATTAAATTTTCGTGAAAACAAAGCAAATTTGGGGGAAACGTTTAACTAATTGTGCTGTACGTGTTCTGTTTGACAACCTGTTTTCAAATAAATGTGTAGTGAGAGATGTTCAAAGGTGTCATATCATGTGGGCGCTCAAAGGCAAAAGGGACCATGACTGGTACAAATTAAGTGTTGTGGGGTGTTTATGGTACAGACATTTAATTCCTGCTTCATTCGACCGAATCTGCAAGTGCCGTGTTGCACAAACACCCATGGATAACATGCCATAAAATTCAAGCACATCAATGACCAATGTAGCTTGCGAATCAAAGCTACGTTCAGTTGTGAGGTAGGTCATCCATGCAATCAATGTCTAGATAACTGGTAAAGGCAATCTGGCGTGTGGTCAGGTATTATGCCCGGACTGCCCACGGACTTAGTACAGGAATTAAATGTCGGCACTGTACACTCTAGATGTGAATGGGTTTAACAATATACAAATATGACAACCCTGTGGGGTGTACACCAGGAATAACTTCCCCGAGAGAGGATTGTCACTCGAGGGCTTAGCCCGAGGGCGACAATCCTCTCGAGGGGAAGTTATTCCTGATGAACACCCCACATGGATGTCATATCTTTTTTATTATACCAAACAAAATGCAAAACACAAAAGGGGAAAAAATTACAAACAGAGATTTTGGATAAATACTCGTCGTCTGCCTTGTTGAACTAGTTTCACCGGTAGGTCACTCGGCAAACTCTGTAGGTGTTCGTCGGTATTTATCGGGCTAGCAGTAACTATTCTTCGTGCTAGCGGTAATTATTCTTCAGGCTAGCGGTAACTAATCAATTAGTACCTAGCTGTTAAGGACAACAGTCTGTTGCGATGGAGTCAGGAAAACATGACGATTAATCCATGGCCCTTGACCAACCAGAATCAAGAATCTTCACGTGAGGTATAATAATGCATGATGATAGTTTCTACTCACCACAGTTGAAAGAGTTGTCGTGCACGGATAGCCAGTCTACCAGAATGCCTTTCTGTGCACACTCCCTGGCCATGGCTGCTACCCAGGTACACGAGGCCAGGCTGCTCAGTGGATCCTGTGCTGCACACGTGTCAGCCTTACACTTAGCCAGGAAGGTGCTGTAGTGTATCTTCAGCCTGCATGCAGCAAAGATGTCATCCATGATGGTGGTTTTACATGCCTCATCAGCTGCAGCAATAATCTGTTGAGGCAAATTTGTATATATATCATACTTATATGCGCTATACATGTAATAATATATTTATATATATATGATGTATACATATATATATATATATATAAATATATATATATATATATATATATATATATATATATATATATATATATATATGTATGTATGTATATACACACACACGTATATATATATATATATATATATATATATATATATATATATATATATATATATATATATATATATATATATATATATATATATATATATATATATATATATATTTCAGTAATAATACCGTACCCTCATTCGCTCACTTAAACTATGGTGTTAACACATATGTAAAAGCCGCTGTTAACATTTAAAAGGGACGGTAACACACTACAGTGGTGTAGCATATATTGGGTGTAGCACACAGCTATCCCTAACAGGTGTGTCAAAATGTAATAGAACATGTAAGTGTTTATCAGTGAAAGGTGTTTAAGATAGTATGTTCCCATATACCTTCTGAAGACCTTAATATGGCTTCTGGGTTTTACTCGGGAATATAGGGTCATTTCGAGATTGTTACGTATGTAAAGGCCATCATCCTTTTCCCCATAATCAGACCAATTGTGAATGTCTAGGAGTGAAGGACGATCTATTACAGAAGCTCCCAATGGGCTTGCACACAAGCAGGAAATGTTTTTGACCCTTTTCTTTATATCGAATTTTACCAAAACGATTGATTGTCTTTATTTTACTATTGTGAAATTTTAAATCTCCTTTTTTAAATCAGTTTGAATATGCTCTTAGTTTTTCACCCATAACACCTTACCCCTTGCTGGGAGGGTAATCTTTGAAGCCCAATATGTTCCTTATTAAAATACATCACAGGCAATGGGTGATGTACAGAGGCTAAATGGTCAACTAAAGATAGTAAATGAAAAAACGTGTGAAAAATCAATCCCGCATGAAACGTTAACTCATTTAACATTCAGAAAGGTGGGTAAACCAGATACTATAGTATTTATACTCACATCATCGCTGCCTGCGTTGCCACAAGGGTCATTGTCCTGAGGTACTGATACGCTGTTAGAACAGAGAGCGAACGATTCAAAGAATGATGGCACTGAATCTGGTATGTTGTCTCTCCTTGTCAGGTCATCTGCAGTAATACCATTATGAAGACCGCACAGACCATGAACCTTTAAGTGAAAGAAAAGCATTATGTCAGTATCTGTTTTTGTATTAAAGTGGTGTCGTCAGCGTACTTTCGCATGGTATCACTACTGTCAGTATCTTCATCACCACTAAAAATATCATCATATTCAACATCATCATAATCAAGATCATCAACAACGAAATTTTACATCACCATAACTACAAATAGATTCATTAACATAATCTTCACAATCATCATAATTATCCTAACATATTCACAACTACAAATTCAACTGTGTCCTTTGTTCATTTTTCACTTAGATATGATACATGATATTTTGTTTCCACGGTTAGTTTAACGTGCTTCTGTACGACGTGGTAACACTGGTACCTAATCTAGGTATACCCTTGTGATCAGAGCAAAAGCGAACAACTTACTGACAACTCCCTCAGGTTTAATTGTGCCTCAGCCTTAATGATACGGAATATCAGTGTTCTTCCTTTCTATCTCCCTTTTCTGCTTTTGTCTTTCTGCCTTGCTCCTACCTTAATTATTTATCTGAATTTAATGTCACAATATCACATCGCAGCCAGCAATGCGATGTATTTGATTGTTTTACCAACCCTGGAAGAGCAAGTGTTGCACATTTTTTGAATGTGCGGTCCAGCCTGCTATCCACCCTCAGTCATCCGCATCCCACTCGGCTCCACCTCGTGAAATGGGGATGACTTCTGGTTGATAACAGAATGGACCAAACTTTCAAACAGGGCATAACTAATGCAACACAGCTTCAGAGCAGTGTATGTATCTTGTATTATAGTTAACTGCCTTCCAGCAATCACAGGCAACGAAAGGCTTGGCTGAACACTCTTGCTCAATATCCTGGGTAACACCTTTGTGATTTAGGCAGCTGAAGCAACAAAGGCTCAGAAGGTGTGCGGTATGTCATACTGCACACTTTCATACTGCACACTTTTATATTGCTCACTTTTATAATGCACACTTTCATAATGCACACTTTTATAATGCACACTTTCATAATGCATACTTTTATAATGCACACTTTTATAATGCACACTTTTATATTGCTCACTTTTATAATGCACACTTTCATAATGCACACTTTTATAATGCACACTTTCATAATGCACACTTTTATAATGCACACTTTTATAATGCACACTTTTATATTGCTCACTTTTAAAATGCACACTTTCATAATGCACACTTTCATAATGCACACTTTTATAATGCACACTTTCATAATGCACACTTTTATAATGCACACTTTCATAATGCACGTTTTTATAATGCACACTTTTATAATGCATACTTTCATAATGCACACTTTTATAATGCACACTTTCATAATGCACACTTTTATAATGCACACTTTTATAATGCACACTTTCATAATGCACACTTTTATAATGCACACTTTTATAATGCACACTTTCATAATGCACACTCCCATATTGCAAAATTTCATAATGCACACTTTCATAATGCACACTTTTCGAGTCCTGTGATTAATGGAAGGCCCTAACTAACTGTGGCACAAAGATGCTAGAGGTGATTTACCTTGTGCAGGAAGAAGGGTTCCACAGTCAGGTAGACCCTGTTGTGACCATCATAGAGCAAGCGGACACCAAAGAGCTTGACCATGAGAAATAATGACGTCGCCCTCTTGACGTAGACATGCTCGTTGTTGAAAGGACGGTTGCTTAAGCCATTTTGTAATTCGTCGTTGATGTATACGGTGTACCTGAAATTTGAAATTACACAATACATTCAAAACACATTGAATTTAGTTGTTTTGCGTTAAGGTAAAATTGATAACTGATATTGAAGTATATTTCGTTGTTGGAAGTACCATATGCAAAGACATGATGCTTACTGGCTCTCTCCACTGTCGAAATTCATGTATTCGAATCTTGCTCACAGCATACGAGAGAGCTGTTAGTGACTTGGGGTTAGCTTCAATATGGCAGGGAAAATTACAATAAACAAAATTCCAAATAGGAACTTATTCATAACCATATTGATATGCAAACATTTAGCTGACTCGATTTTCATTACATTTTGCACGTAAAGAAGCAGTCAAAAACTATATTGTTATACCTCACCCTATATTAAAAGTCATACTCACGCTGTCAGTCAGAAAGAGTGTAATAATAGCCGCTTGTTAGGCCTATACAATGTTCGGTATAACAACGCATGTCTTGTTGGTGGATGGTGCAGATTATAACCCCTCGAAGAAATTATTTCCTCTCAGTATTATAATCTGCAGTATCCACCAACAAGACAGGCAATAGCTGTTTACTATACTATACTTACCCATTAATGAGTTGTATGACTGTGTCCCAAGCCTTGATGTAGACAGTCTTAATGCAGGGCAAGTCAGAGCCGGAAACACACTCTTGCAATTCAATGGCGATGCGCACGTTAGCTCGTTCATCATCTTCATGTTCACTGAGTGGCTGAAGGGCAATAAATGTGTACGGTCAATGTTTCATACTACTTCCTTTTTAAATTACACCTATACGGACTAGTCTGTTCAGTATGATCAATGTTTCATACTACTTCCTCTTACAATTTTACCTAGACGGACTAATCTGTGCTGCATTGCTCTTGGTGAGGTAACTTATTTGATATCGGTATATGTGTGTGTGTGTGTGTGTGTGTGTGTGTGTGTGCATGCCTCTATGTATGTATGTATGTATGTATGTATGTATGTATGTATGTATGTATGTATGTATGGATGGATGCGGGTATGTATGTATGTATGTATGTATGTATGTACGTACGTACTGTATGCATGCATGCATACATGTATGTACACATATATGAACATATGTATGTATAAATATATGTGCCTATTTATGTATGTATACATTATATATGTATGTTTGAATGAATGAGATGCTTAATTACCTCCATAAGTGTGTGTCGGCAGTATCTACCCCTGTGAGCGAAACTGGTCCCGTCAAAGGTTGTCATATGCCCAAAGCCTATATACTTGCACGTAGAGGCGCAGGTATCGTGGGTACAAGACCACCGTCCTTTGTCACATGTACTGAAATCAAGCAATTATTCAAGCATTCTGGTGATTCTCTTCACAAAAACAATAAACATCAGATGATTGTAAGATGATGTTTGATGGCGAGACGCTTTGGCGACCAGTTTTACCCGTTGACAATATTTTAGTGCTTTACAAAAGGTACCGTATAGATATAAAAAAGCATATATAATACGTCTCTTTTAATGTTAGATTTTTGGTGATCCTATCTTATAAAGGTTGAAATGTATTTCTCGTGCAATGCAATAGAAAGATTGCTCGAAAATAAATGATTCAAGGGCCACCATTGACCCAATTGTGTTACTTAGAGATCTAATTACGCTACCTTTAAGATGGTAGTATAATTTGGTCATGTCTATTTTCTTTTCAATAATACTAATGCAGTTGTGACGTTTTGCCTCCTGCGTCATCATCTACTGCGGGTTTTGGGCCATTAAATAAATCTATGCATGTAGTGATGACACATGTCGCTAACCGAAACTGGCCATATCCAGGCACTGTATACTCACCACTGATTGCAGCCTATCCTTATTGTCTTTCCGGTTTCGTATTCATCTCTGTCGTACACACACGGACAATCATCATAAAGCACGCACACACCTTTGTGTAACACCGTCCCATCCGGACAAACGCAGCCTGAACACAAAATGAAACAAATAGTCTACAACTTGCATGGAGATCATGAGAACGTAATCATCCCTTAAAGAACCTGCATTTACAGGAAAACCCCGAAGACCCACATAAATTACTCACTGATAACTATAGTAGTCTATTATAAACACCAATCGACTTGTTTATATCTAACAATATTTGATTGTGAGCAAACATATTGATATAGTTTGCTTTGCATGGGATAAAGTAAGGATTTCCAATTGATAATCAATTTAATAGGATATATATATATATATGTATATATATATATATATATATATATATATATATATATATATATATATATATATATATATATATATATATATATATATATATGTATATATATATATATATATATATATATATATATATACAGTCAAACCTCTATTAAGCGACCGCTCAAGGGAAATGTCAAAAGTGGTCTTTTAAAGAGGTGGTCTCTTAAGAAGGGGTTGAGGGTCTGAGCGAGGTTATGAAAAAACAAAGAATTTCCAACAATGACCTGGAATTATTGAGGTTATTATGTTTATCTGCGTTTGTTGAATTTTTTTCATTAAGATTTTAAGAATAAACAATTCAGACAAATAAAAGTTGAACTATATCATTAATTGAGGACCCTCAGAAATGATTTACTTCCAAATTTTTACCGATTATTTCATTATTTTATTGTGCCCTTTCCAATATACAAGGCATCTAGGCACTCAAGTGGCCGTTGAATGAAGGACCATTTACTCGTAGGGATAAGATTTCATGGCCGTTGGTCGCGTCAAGCAAGTGGTCGCTTAATCGAGGTTAAATATACAGGGAATAGCCTTGGGGGGATTTGAAACGGTCGTTCAAGGCAAGTGGTCGTTTAAGAGAAGTGGTCGCTGAGGCAAGTTTGACTGTATATATATATATATATATATATATATATATATATATATATAAATATATATATATATATATATATACTGACAACAGGACACGGAACAACACTATATTACTTGTCATGAGTAAATGAGTAATATCGGACTCACCAGGTATGCATTCTGTCGTGCATTCTATTGGCAGGACGTTGTAGAGAGTCGTGCAGGTACGGGTACACGGCGAGGCGCACTCTGTGTACAGCTTACCGGCAGGACAGTCCTTTGCTGGAAAACAATACAATACACTAAAGTTAGAGTACAGTAGAATTGTATATAACCCTGTTGAAATGTGGCCCACAACTCTGCAACCCTATTTCATTAGTTTCTATTTTATGTACACACAGCAGAAGTGTACAAATAGTGAACTTATGTAGGTAAAACCGTTGGAAAAAACAAAAGGATAACTATCCTTACTTAGGTGAACGATTAGTCTTAGTATAACAAAGAGACCTTGTATATATATATATATATATATATATATATATATATATATATATATATATATATATATATATATATATATATATATATATATATATATATATATATATATATATATATATATATATATATATATATATATATATATATATATATATATATATATATATATATATATATATATATATATATATATATATATATATATATATATATATATATATATATATATATATATATATATATATATATATATATATATATATATATATATATATATATATATATATATATATATATATATATATATATATATATATATATATATATATATATATATATATA
>OZ012695.1:39475743-39496028 GCA_963942565.1 Maea johnstoni | reverse complement strand
TATATATTATTTATTATATATATATATATATATAGTTATATATATATATGTGTGTGTGTGTGTGTGTGTGTGTGTATATATATAAATATGTATATATATATATATATATATATATATATATATATATATATATTATATATTATATATATATATATATATATATACATATATATATATATATATATATATACATATATATATATTATATATATATATATATATATATATATATATATATATATATATATATATATATATATATATATATATATATTCTTGATAACAAATCGATATATTTAATGATAGGTGACTGAAAGCTGTCGTTCCTTTTGGGTTTCGACAACCCGTCACCGATTATTTTCATAGTTTTCCCTTGAAGTCAAATTTGACTCTTACCTAATTCATACTTTCAAATCCAATGCTTTATCTTTTCATTTTCCCATTGCCAGATATTCTTTTCCAGATGTTCAGTGACATATTTTCTCGGAGGCAAAATGTACATACCTCCACACCTACGCTATCAAATGGTCGATTTCATATTTTTAAAGTTGACTGAAATTTGTCATTCCTAATAGATCAGATAATCAGTCATCAATTAGTGTTATAGTTTTCAATATATTGCTCGAATATTGCTCGATTCATCACGCTCAGTTCAAATTGAGGGACACTGTGTGCCCTCTACAGGCTATTTGTGTTTAAGGCCTAAAAAAATGTTTGTTTCCTGTAACGGTCCGAAAAAAATAGGGTAGGTAGGTCGGGTAAAAATTGCATTATTTTTTTTGGTCAAAAATGTGTGTTTTATGCATGTTTTACGTTGATTGGGTGTTGGATGGGCGATAAAACTTTAGGGTAGGGATTCATTTTAATAAAAACGTGTTAGGGTAGGGTTACAGGAAACAAACAACTTTTTTTAGGCCTAAGTTAAGTTTCTTTAAGCGAGTGTGGTAAGCAGTGAGCCGGCTCATAACCCGACTCCATCATTATGATCCGTGCTAACTGACATGAAAACGGCTTCCGAATTAACTTCCTATGACCAAAGTTCATTTCGTTCTCTGATAACGCTGTTTTTGGGAAATATGTGCATTACTCAGGATGGGAAACATAGGTGAAATCATATACTGCTTTTTCATCGCTCAGTTATACCTTAGATGAATAGAAGAATAGATATGTAGCGAGAGACCAATTACTGTATGCGATATAGTGAAGACCTGGCTATCCCAGGGGTCTCGAATCTGGCTTCAGTGTGACGTCACTAGGAGACAAAGCCCAAACAGGGCTCTCGTATCGTTTACATTACAGAGAAAGCTACACACTAACATGCGCATTTCGTAACGTTTGGGCTATTCGCCGCAGCCTGATTGTTTAGGTTGACCGGCTGGTTTCATATCCTCTTGTTTTTATTCATCTAAGGTTTTACTCAGTTCGCTTTATACTAACATCATCTGAGGTCTTCTCACTCCCTCCACGATCCCGTTGTGCAATTTATACAATGACGCGCAAAACGTCCAAAACAATCGCTTCAATTTCAACGAAAAGAAAAATGAACTGTTTTGACAACAAACAGTCGGCTGAACTAATGAAAAGCTTCTAAGAAAGAAAACATCAAATAGGCAGAGAAATAACGAATATCTTTAACAAAGTCTGTGTAAAGGGATGGAATCATTTAGGTTTACGATTATCATTCGATAGGGTTATGTCCAAAACGGTAAAAGAGAGGAGAAACATAAAATAGACTAGTATCCTTTCTTGCTGCACGTTCTATCTATCTTAGAGTTGTACCGCAGCAAACCAAACATTCGATACCACGAATAATATGTTGGGTGGACACTCAAATAGCAATGGTTTTTACCATCATCGCACGTGTTTATCCGCATTTATGAATTTTATCAAAATTAATCTTTCAATAGTTGCTTTGTTATTCTTTAAAACATTCTTCATTCTTGAATGCTTATGGGGACTTTATAGGACTTTATAGGGACGTTATGTGGTCCATTGTGCCCTTCCCATGTAAACTATCCTTCTAACTGCTCATTTGCATAAACCGCATCCTATATTCCTGCAGTGCAACCCTCAACTACACAACCTACAACTCACCAACTCATTTGACAAGTGCTTATGATATATAATTACAAAACTTTGTTGAAAATGCATGTGATTTTTATAATATGGTTATATATGGTTATACCAGGAACTATATAATTTAAGTCTATACTCCTTGGTTATACTTACTTTGAACTTGGTACGGCAAGTGCCTATGATACATAATTACAAACCTTTGTTGGGAATACATGTGATTTTTATAATATGGTAATCTATGGTTCTACTTACGTTGAACTTGGTATGGCAAGTGCCTATGATACATAATTACAAAACTTTGTTGGGAATACATGTGATTTTTATAATATGGTAATCTATGGTTCTACTTACGTTGAAGTTGGTATGTCAATGAGAAAGAAGATAAGAAAGAGAGCCAGAGGCCCGCCGGACCCCACCATGTTAGATGCCTCGCTAAGTGGAACTTTCTCTCGCGTTGGTTTCTTGGGGCGTCGCTATTACAAGGAAGGGTGAAGTCTTCGTGTTGTCTCTTCTGAGTCTGCCTCTAAACTCATACAGATACAAGCTTACGTGTCCCTGTCTTTGAGATTTCACCGGCATCACCAGTGACGTCACGACTTGCTGATTGGCACACACCAATATGCATTGTTTCACTATTGCAACTTTATTTCAAACCAAGAAAATAATTGGTGACACAAGCACTGATTTATGAAAAACATTTTCAATTTTTTCTATTTTCTTGAAAAAAAAAAAGAATTATACTTTGATGATAATTTCTGTATGACGGCAATGAGATAATTTCCTGATCTTACCAATAATGCTGAACAGGCTAAAAACAAAGTACTTCCATCCATCAGGTTGTCGATATTATGGATCGAACAAGTTAATAGTTTTTGTGTAGTTGACATATGTGCAACATTTGATTCGCAGACATAAGTCAGCTACATGAATCGGTCAAAACAAGCTTGTGCTTATGACATTTTTATGGTAATAAGGTTGTTTTTTTGTGCATTGTAGTGAAAATAGAAATATATGACCGATAAAATATAAATCATAATATCAATCAAGAGGACAGTTTTAGTTTTAACTTGATATGTACAGCTAGATAGTTAAAATGTATAAGTACTGATATGTATAAATAATGATATGCAGGGTCTTAGCCGATTTTTGGAAACAGGGTGTCCAAATAGAGGTTTCATAGACTTTTGCGTGTCCAAAGTGTAGTACAAAATACATACTTCTAATAAGATAGACCCTATACCTTTACAGATTTTGCTTTTTTAGGCCAGATCCTGCTTTGTGTGTCTTATAAAAGTGACACTACAGCTTCTACATCTTCTATCTTCTAAGAAAGGTCATCTTAAGCAAATTCTGACATAAACTTTTGGGTGTCCAAACTGTCAAAAAACAGTGTTCTGCGTGTCCAAATGACACGCTGGACGCATTACGGCTAAGCCCCTGATGATATGTTGTCAGGATATTTAGCATATATTATTTTAAATCATCAAGAAGCGAGCATTTTTGTTTCCCTCTCTCTTCCCTTTCGTTCACGTCCGATCTTTTTGTCTTATTCGTCTTCTTCCTCCTCATTATTCCCACGTTCATCATCATCATCATCATCATCATCATCATCACCATCATCATCATCATCATTACCATCATCACCTTCCTCACCATCATCATCATCACCAGCATCATCATCATCATCATCATTTGCTTCTTCTTTCATGTTCAGTTCTTCTTCCTCTTCTCTTTTCTAAGAATAATGGAATTTGGAATTTCGTTTTTCGCCACTTTTTCTGCCATATTACGGCCAAGTCGTGACTAGCCAGTTGTAACTGGCGGAGGTAACAGGAGTACCCCCAACCAAAATCCACTGCCGCCTCACCCCGAAGTCACTGGCAACTTTCTCACATTCCCCTGGTGGGATTAGAACCTAGAGAGTGGTGAGAGACAGCTAGCAGTCAGTGGCAACGCCTTAGACCAGACTGCCGTCAGGGCAGGCACAACTAAGAATAATCTACTATTTTACGATTAATTTCCATATAACAATGTATATAAAAAATACCTGAAACATTAACGACACGTAATTTTCTTTAAAAATAATCAATTGTTATTACATAATTACACGACAACATAATTGTCGTAGTGAAAGTGTATAAGTACTGATTTGTATTCTAATTCTATTTCCGAAATATATCTTCAGTACTGCCTCCTCCCATTATATCATTTTCACACACCTTTGATGCGCTCTGTCCATCATATAGGATTACAGTGCAATCACGAAACAGCCTTTAGCTTTAACATTACAGTCTAATTTGTCTTCTTCCTCTTCTTCTACTACTACTACTACTACTACTACTACTACTATTACAACAACAACAACATCTACTACTACTACTACTACTACTACTACTACTACTACTACTACTACTACTACTACTACTACTTCAACAACAACAACAACTACTACTACTACTAAGTAGTAGTAGTAGTAGTAGTAGTAGTAGTAGTACTACTACTACTACTACTACTACTACTACTACTACTACTACTACTACTGATGCTGCTTCTTCTACTACTACTACTACTACTACTACTACTACTACTACTACTACTACAGGGCGTTCCATTAAATGCAATCCTCCCCTTTTCCCATTATTTCTTCAAACAAGCTTAAGTAACATCATAAATGACTTCATGGTTAAAGAGAATGATATCTTAGAGATAAACTGTTATAGTTTCAACCAAATCTGATCACCCATGTCAAAGTTGTGAGGCAAAGTTTGACACCTATATCATTGCACTCGCACGCAATGTAAAACCTATGGTGAAGATTGGTTTTGAGTGTCCAGCCAGAGCCGCATGCAAAAAATAGCAGCCTCACTTGCCTGCTCACTATGGTGGCCTGCATTGGAAATTTACCTTGTGTTGGAGTGAAATGATAGAGGGGTCAAACTTTGCCTACCAGCTTTGTCATGGATGATCGGATTTGCTTGAAATTGCAACAGGTTATCTCTAAGATATCATTCTCTTCAACCATGAAGTCTGTTTTGATGTTACTTGAGCTATTTTGAAGAAATAATGGTTAACGTAGAGGATTGCATTTTTTGGGACGCCCTGTACTACTACTACTACTACTACTACTACTACTACTACTACTACTACTACTACTACTATACTGCTCCAATATACTGCGACAACACAGACGCAGATTTGAAGGTAAACATACACAAATGGCAAAACCATATACATTTCCGCAAATTCCATGAATCAAGTTATTATTCATGGATTCGGTTCTAAAAAAGGTCATGTTTCATGTGACTGGCATGAGTGTATCACGTGTTCCTGTTACAATCGTTTTCATGTCTCAATCAAATCTAAAAATATTCCGGAATGAAGAAAATCAAGCCTTGTTCTCGCCAAAACTAAAATGTTGATGTATAACATTAACCATTGTAGCTCTGTCTCGAAAGAGTTCATTGCTCACAATTATAGATCAGTTTATAACATGAAGAAGTCCCTGGCACAATGAAAATATTCCATATTTTTTTTATAAGACCAACTGTTACAGGCTTATCCCATACCCACCACGTAGGCCAGCATTGAATCAATTGAGTGCATCAAAAGCGCTTATAGCGTAATGGACATATTGCCATTTATATATATATATATATATATATATATATATATATATATATATATATATATATATATATATATATATATATATATATATATATATATATAAATGGCAATATGTCCATTATGCATACATATATATATACATTTATATATAGATATATAGATATATATATATTTATATATATATATATATATATATATATATATATATATATATATATATATATATATATATATATATATATATACATACATATATATATACATATATATATATATATATATATATATATATATATATATATATATATATATATATATATATATATATATATATATATATATACATATATATATATAAATATATATATACATATAAATATATATATATATATATATTTATATTTATATATATATATATATATATATATATATATATATATATATATATATATATATATATATATATATATATATATATATATATATATATATATATATATATTTATATATATATATATATATATATATATATATATATATATATATATATATATATATATATATATATATATATATATATATATATATATATATATGGTCAGTGGTACACTTATTAGTTTAAACTTTCAAATATCCGTATTTTCAAACTTCCAAAATTCTATATATCTAAACTTCAGTACTTTCAAACGGGTTTGGATATATGAGATGTTGGTCGTTTTTACAAACTTTCAAACTCTCATAATACTTTACACATTTACACTATTGCATGTTTAGAAAAGCCGCAAAATGGCACACTTAATAAATCATATTTCCAAACCTTTCCTAGCGGTACGAAAGTAGTTCTGTTACAGCGTTATTTTCATATATAATATATTGTATATGAAATAAAATCAAATGTTACTTTTCAAAGGAAATTGCCATTTATAAGAACAAAGGATAATTTTCGCAAGGCAGTAAGAATAGTGGAGCCACCCACTTGTCTAATCTATTATTAGAAACGGCAACTTCTAAAATGCGGAACTGGAATCTATGTAAAACTCTTGTCGATATGATAGACCAAGTATGAAAGAGCAAATAAAGAACTTTACTTTCAAGACCGTCTTTTAGGGAGGGTAGATAGAACTTTATTTGTTCCCGACTAATTCATAGGGAGGATAAATAAAACTTTATTTGTTCCTGACTTTTATCCGACCATTCTAGTGGATAGATATCTATCAATATATATATATATATATATATATATATATATATATATATATATATATATATATATATATATATATATATATATATATATATATATATATATATACATATATATATATATATATATATATATATATATATATATATACACATGTATATATATATATACATATATATATATATATACATGTATATATATATATATATATATATATATATATATATATATATATATATATATATATATATTTATATATATATATATCAATATATATCAATATATATCAATATATATATATATATATATATATATATATATATATATATATATATATATATACACATATATATGTGTGTGTGTGTGTGTGTTTGTGTGAGTGTGTATGTGTAATGAAACTAGACGTTCTCTGATATAATGGCCCTACATTGAGAAAAAATGATTTTACAATCAAAATAACCTATTAGCCTATTCATGATTCTAGTCTGGATCTATACCCTGGGAAATAATTTTGATTAACACATTACTATTGACAAAGTACTAGTAGGTAGGCTTTTTGCCATGCAGGCATGGATGAGTTATATGTTATGCTGTGGAATTAAGGGATATGTACTTTCAAGTACCAAGTGCTCATTTACGTAAAATTACTAGGGTTGTAATTGCACAACATGCAGTCGACTATAAAGACTATCATTTAAAAAATGTTAATGAATCAAAGGAATCTTAACACTTATGCTGCTTTTAGCTAATTTGACCACTACAAAATGATGCGAAAATCCTGAAAAATGATTGATACCCTGGCACATAGGTACTCATCTGCGAGTACTCAGAGATAGCTATCCAATGAATACCAATATGACAGGGTTTGGAAGCTTTTTATGGTCTCAAGACAAAATGAATCATACACAACAAACAATACATATCTATATAAAATGATTTTTATTTGTCCAAACATGTCAATCATGTTCCTCTATTACAAGATATCATGAAAAACACATTCTATACAGATCATCATAGCACCTCCATAAATATTTCAAAAACATTCAAGTATTATACGATATTTGAATGGAGGTTCTGTACCATAATCAAACAGAAATATATTCCACTAATGCCTTTTACAAACATGTAGGGTGTCGTCCAAATGTCTGTGGTGAGTGTATTAGTCCAAAAATTGCACAAAATCATGCAGAGCAATAAATATGATAACAATAACAATTTCTGTCATTTTTGTTTAAAAGGTGACTATCCATTTGAGGAAACTGGAGTACCTTGTGAAATTGCATCCCCTCACCGTAAGTCACTGACAACTGACAATATTTCAACACTAGCTAGGGTCCTGCCCAGATAGCCATGTGATCTAATGCGTTGCCAGTGACTGCTTGCTGTTTCTCCCTACTGCCATGGTTTGAGTCCCAGCTGGGGTATGTAAGAAAGCTACCAGTGACTTGGGGTTATGGGATCGATCCTGAAACCTCAACCACTTACAACTGGCTAGTAACATTTAAATCAAAATTCAGCCCTAGACCTTGTGCAGTGATGATGCATAGGAAGCTGGTGTGCAATGCAAGTCATTGATGTATCCTGGCTTTTTTGTTTCAGAGAACAGAGAGTTTTTTTTATCACAGAGAGGTCCACTTTCTGATAAGAACCTCATGCTGGCCTGAAGAATCTTGTATAAAGAGGTCCTTCCTCCTAATAAGGACCTCATGCTGGTCTGAAGAATCTGGCATAGAGAGGTCCTAGTTTCTCAATGTTGTTGTGGAGAACTGACTGAAGGACTGATAGGTACTGTGGATCGCACTCTGAAAACAAGAAAACATCAAACTGTAAAAATTGTACAATACTATTTTTAGAATTACATTTCAAAATGACAACCCATTTTCCATCTTAATATTCTTGTTAAAGAATAGAATTACCTTACAAGTGGGGTTGTTAGAACTTACAAGACCATTTTCATTGTGACCTTTATCAACTGTAAAAAACTTAAGGGTCAGAAGCATATGAAGATATTAAAAGAACTACTTATCTACATGATAAACTTGATTTGAAATTAATAATCTTCTGTTACTACTCTGAGTATGTTTCACATAAATTTCACATGTGGTAAATGACACCTTATTATCCCATTTAGGCCTAAAGTGCACAAAAGTGTCATGTTTCTGGGGTATATTTTCACACCAGGGTATTTTGGAAACATTTGAAGGGTATAGAAATAGATGATCAAAGATTAACAACTCCCCTTGATTTGGGATGGATACCTTTAAGAACACAAAACAGTACAGCACGGTATCGGTACCGATGGTTACAGTACAGCACTGTAACGGTACTGTTTATGGTACTTTATTGCATTATTACCTGAAATCTTTTGTAGTAAATTGTCATGTTAGGATACTGGACAATCCCTAATAAATGATAACTTCCCAATTGTTAGTAGCGTTAAAACTATCTTTAGAGAATGAAGCAGTATGATATGGTACTTTTTGAAATAATACTGGTACCAGTATCAGTACCTCTTAACAGTATGCAACTATAACCTTGATACTGCAGAAAAGGTGACAATAGAAATGTCAACTCACCTCTGGGTTTATTCTCATCCTCTCTGTTCAAAGGGTTTTCCTGGAAAATATACAAAATTGGTCTCAACTAATTTCAGATATTAATTGGTAGCAATAGCCACGGTGGAAACAGGAGTTCAAACACTTGAATAAACTCCATTCAGAGATTATGGCAAAACGATGGAAACACTTAGCTGGATTGGGTAAACAGCTATGATTTCTGAAGTAAGGAAATGTAAATTTTCAAATATCCAAATTGGTAATTACTCATATACCGTACTTTCGCGTGTATAAGATGCACCCAAACATAAGACGCACCCCTTATTCAGATTAGTTTAATGATAAATTCCTTTTTATTTGAGTAAATATCTAAACCAGAAATGTATATGAGAACCAATCTAACACTTTTTAAAATAAATCTACTAAGTAATGCTCTATTCTGAGGTTATCAATATACATATGTGTGTACAGTGTCAACGTTATAATTATCTAAGGGTTCCATTTTTTACCTAATGACTTTGAGAATCATAGTGACAAAGTTTATTCTGGCTATCTCAAGCACTGATCCTGAAGTCATTCAAATGGTTGGTAAATTTGTAAATGCTATATTTACTCAGAGATCTGAGAGTGTCCATATAAGTGCGTGTTCATATTCTCTCTGTACATGTTTCAATATCTTTATACATGAAGTCAGATTTTTCATGTTGTACATTAATGACTTATAACTTTGTACTGTTTGTTCTGAGATCAATAAAATCAATCAATCAATTAACATAAGTGCCATAACTCCAGTTGTCATAACTGTGAGTCATACTTTTAAAGGGTAACCTGCATGCATAGATGGGTTTACTTCAAAATTTCAGATTTGCATCCTTCCTACCTTGATGTATCTCCAGACATTGAGTAAGAGAAGAAAAACTTCATATGGGGAGACAAGGTGAAAAACCTCTCCTATATAACACAGGGGCTGGGGTAAAAGTCCTCCCTGAAAGGTAAACCAGCATTAAGACATAGAATACAAACATTGGCAATATAATTTAATATGGCAAGAAAAGTTTAAAAACGTCTTATATTTTACACAGGATCAGGGTCTTAGCCAGGATTTCAAAAGTGCCTGTCCAAAACCATACTTTCAAAATTACTGCCCGTCCCGATTTAGCTACTAATCTACTTCAAAGCCTCATACCAACTACATTTATAAAATAGCCTATTGTGTCGAAAAAGGCAATTTACATTTCTGCTATGTCCTAGGAGATGGTTTTTAGGGATATATTTGGTTATTATCCAAAAAAGTCAAAATTGAAAATATTTCATAGAAATTTTTGTAGGAGTGTAGCAGGCCTAGTAGGGATCTATGAAAAAAGCCAGCATAGGATTTTTTGTTTCCATTCACCATGCAATGACATTTATAGTGGTTTACAGTAGCCATGCCAAATGTTCTGCTTGCAGAAGCAGATGCACCAAATGGCAGTCAGAAATTTTCAAATTTTAATCTTGCTACTTTGTTAAATTGCCCGCAAGGCAATCTAGAACAAGATAGACGCCAGTGGCGTCAAGAGGTTGATTCCGTGTATGTCTTTTTGTAGTTAATCATTTGCAATTTTTTGTTTTTTTAATATTTTGCTATTTTGAAATTTTTCTGATTTTTGTGTTTTTTCGTTAGTGGTTACAGTGGTTTTGCTTTTTCTGTTGGATTGACTTATTTAAGTGTTATGTATATTTGGTCGTGATCTGAGTAATACGTTTTGATGACACCTGTTGAATGGTATTCTGTAAGGTTGGTGTGAATGTGATCTATTATGGTGTTTTGTTTTGTTGTTGGGTTGTTTATGAGTTGGTTTGTTCCTATACATTTGCAAATTTTTTCTGTGGTATTTATGTGTTTGTTTTGTATGTTAATGTTAAAGTCACCCATAAGTATTTTTTGATGTTTTATTGTTGGTGGTGATATTGCTGAAAATGTTAAAGTCAATCACTGATGCATGTAACAAACTGACTGGCTGCCTGCAAATAACACCACATCAAAATCAAACATGTTGCCAACAGCCAAAAGTCCACTCCCCCTTAACAGAGGCTTGTGACTCTCCCCCACAACACAAAATGTTAACACATAAGCTAAGTATATACAACAAAGCCCATGCATTAAAATAAGTGCCGGCTCTCAAATATTAAAAAAGACCAACAGTTAAACAGCCAATAAAAAATTTCATCATAACCTAAAATTCAGCACGCATAAATAAAATGCAACTTTTGACAAACTAAACTAATCACTAAGCCTATCCGCCAAATATAAACATGAACATTTTAACACACATACTTCAGAAAAAGAGAGCGATGGGGGGCGGGGTTAAAAATTTGACATCTGACATATCATCAAAGTAACACAAAACATTTACATGAAGATGGCCAAACACTGCCTAAAAGCAAACATGAACAGGGATCAACCTTATGTACCCTTTAGGGGCATATGCCCCTGGTTCATGTGATATTGCAACCAGATGAAAAAATATACGAGCCAACTTTGTGAATGGACATTAAATATAAGTTTGGAGCATTTTAAAACATTTTCCTTTTTCTTTAAATTCTTTATCTTTTTATCATACCTAATAGTGCCAAAAAATACATCTGAAACACATATCCTTCAATTTTTTCATAAGAATTCTATCTAAAACCCTCCCCCAAATATTTCCCAAAATTATAACCCACTCCTAGCTATCCAAGAAACTATGACAAACCCACCATCACTCATCCAGTAGATCACCAAACATGAATGGGAAAAGCCCACATCCTGCACTGCAAATGAGAGTCAACAAAACCCCACCAATAGCATGCTTGCCACAACTTACTTGCTGCTGCCTGAAGAACATTAGTCCGTGACTTACCTTTACATGAAAATGACCAAACACTGCCTGAATGCAAACATGCACAAGGATCAACCTTATGGTCCCTTAAGGGGCATATGTTCCTGGATTATGTGATTTTGCTACCTGATGATGAACTATAAGAGCCAAGTTTGTGAATGGACATTAAATATCAGCTTAGAACATTTTAAAACAAATTCAAATTTTTTGAACTTCTTTATCTTTTTATCATACCTAATAGTGCCAAAAAATACATCAGAAACACAAACTATTCAATTTTTTCCCTGGAAAAATGCTCCAAAACCCCCAAACCTGGACAGTTAAAACATTTCCCTTCCACTGAAATTCTTTATCTTTTTATCATACCTAATAGTGCCAAAACATACATCTGAAACACATATCCCTCAATTTTTTCAAAAGAACTCTATGTAAAACCCTCCCTCAAATATTTTCGAAAAATATAACCCACTCCTAGCTATCCAAGAAACTATGGCAAACTCACCATCACTCATCCAGTAGATCACCAAACATGAATGGGAAAAGCCTACAACCTGCACTGCAAATGACAGCCAACAAAACCCCACCAGCAGCATGCTTGCCACAACTTACTTGCTGCTGCCTGAAGAACTTTAGTCCGTGACTTACCTTTACATGAAAATGGCCAAACACTGCCTGAATGCAAACATGCACAAAGATCAACCTTATGGTCCCTTAAGGGACATATGCCCCTGGCCATGATCTTCCGCCACTAAAGCAGGTCCAGCACTACCAGAAACCCAATATGCATGCAATAATTATGTACTTAAACCTAAAATAGACTGATACACACTTGTAATGCTGCTGATGATACTTACTATACAGACTTTTTAATCAAAAACCAAGTTTGTGAATAGACATTAATATCAGTTTGGAGCAATTTAAAACATTTTACTTTTATTTGAACTTCTTTATCTTTTTATCACACCTAATAGTGCCAAAAAATACATCTGAAACACATATCTTCCAAATTTTTCATAAGATTTCTATCTAAAACCGCACTTAAAAAAACTTCCCTTTTTTTGAATTTCTTTATCTTTTTATCACACCTAATAGGGCCAAAAAATACAACTATAAGAGCCAAGTTTGTGAATGTACATTAAATATCAGTCTAGAACATTTTCAAAAAAAATTCCCATTCTTTGAACTTCTTTATCTTTCTATCATACCTAATAGTGTTAAAAAATACATCAGAAACACAAACTTCTCAATTTTTTCACTGGGAGCATGCACCAAAATCCCCAAACCTGGACAGCTAAAACAATTTCCTTTTTTTTTAATTTCTTTATCTTTTTATCATACCTAATAATGCCAAAAAATACATCTGAAACACATATCCTTCAATTCTTTCATAAGAATTCTATCTAAAACCCTCCCTCAAATATTTTCCAAAACTATAACCCACTTCTAGCTATCCAAGAAACTATGACAAACTCACCATCACTCATCCAGTAGATCACCAAACATGAATGGGAAAAGCCCACATCCTGCACTGCAAATGACAGTCAACAAAACCACACCAGTAGCATGCTTGCCACAACTTACTTGCTGCTGCCTGAAGAACTTTAGTCAGTGACTTACCTTTACATGAAAATGACCAAACACTGCCTGAATGCAAACATGCACAAGGATCAACCTTATGGTCCCTTAAGGGGCATATGTTCCTGGATTATGTGATTTTGCTACCTGATGATGAACTATAAGAGCCAAGTTTGTGAATGGACATTAAATATCAGCTTAGAACATTTTAAAACAAATTCAATTTTTTTGAACTTCTTTATCTTTTTATCATACCTAATAGTGCCAAAAAATACATCAGAAACACAAACTATTCAATTTTTTCCCTGGAAAAATGCTCCAAAACCCCCAAACCTGGACAGTTAAAACATTTCCCTTCCACTGAAATTCTTTATCTTTTTATCATACCTAATAGTGCCAAAACATACATCTGAAACACATATCCCTCAATTTTTTCAAAAGAACTCTATGTAAAACCCTCCCTCAAATATTTTCGAAAAATATAACCCACTCCTAGCTATCCAAGAAACTATGGCAAACTCACCATCACTCATCCAGTAGATCACCAAACATGAATGGGAAAAGCCTACAACCTGCACTGCAAATGACAGCCAACAAAACCCCACCAGCAGCATGCTTGCCACAACTTACTTGCTGCTGCCTGAAGAACTTTAGTCCGTGACTTACCTTTACATGAAAATGGCCAAACACTGCCTGAATGCAAACATGCACAAAGATCAACCTTATGGTCCCTTAAGGGACATATGCCCCTGGCCATGATCTTCCGCCACTAAAGCAGGTCCAGCACTACCAGAAACCCAATATGCATGCAATAATTATGTACTTAAACCTAAAATAGACTGATACACACTTGTAATGCTGCTGATGATACTTACTATACAGACTTTTTAATCAAAAACCAAGTTTGTGAATAGACATTAATATCAGTTTGGAGCAATTTAAAACATTTTACTTTTATTTGAACTTCTTTATCTTTTTATCACACCTAATAGTGCCAAAAAATACATCTGAAACACATATCTTCCAAATTTTTCATAAGATTTCTATCTAAAACCGCACTTAAAAAAACTTCCCTTTTTTTGAATTTCTTTATCTTTTTATCACACCTAATAGGGCCAAAAAATACAACTATAAGAGCCAAGTTTGTGAATGTACATTAAATATCAGTCTAGAACATTTTCAAAAAAAATTCCCATTCTTTGAACTTCTTTATCTTTCTATCATACCTAATAGTGTTAAAAAATACATCAGAAACACAAACTTCTCAATTTTTTCACTGGGAGCATGCACCAAAATCCCCAAACCTGGACAGCTAAAACAATTTCCTTTTTTTTGAATTTCTTTATCTTTTTATCATACCTAATAATGCCAAAAAATACATCTGAAACACATATCCTTCAATTCTTTCATAAGAATTCTATCTAAAACCCTCCCTCAAATATTTTCCAAAACTATAACCCACTTCTAGCTATCCAAGAAACTATGACAAACTCACCATCACTCATCCAGTAGATCACCAAACATGAATGGGAAAAGCCCACATCCTGCACTGCAAATGACAGTCAACAAAACCACACCAGTAGCATGCTTGCCACAACTTACTTGCTGCTGCCTGAAGAACTTTAGTCAGTGACTTACCTTTACAAGAAAATGGCCAAACACTGCCTGAATGCAAACATGCACAAAGATCAATCATATGGTCCCTTAAGGGGCATATGCCCCTGGATTATGTGATTTTGCTACCTGATGATGAACTATAAGAGCCAAGCTTGTGAATGGACATTAAATATCAGTTTTAGAGCATTTTTAAAAAATTTCCCTTTCTTTGAATTTCTCTATCTTTTTATCACACCTAATAGTGCCAAAAAATACACCAGAAACACAAACTTTTCAATTTTTCCCCTGGGAGCATGCTCCAAAATCCCCAAACCTAAACAGTGCACCCCTGGCAAAACCTTACCGTCATGGTGCCAGCACAGGAATCTATTTGCACCTAAACATAAAATCCTGATGGCAGGGTTAAAGGTCTGCTAACTTCAGGACTGCATACTACACTCATGGTGAGAAGGGTATATATACTGACTGCTGAAATCGCGATAAAAATATTTACTACTTCCGTTTTTTTCAAAGTTGTTTTTTTACGATTGTGGGGAACAAAAAAAATCCACAAATGGGCAGGATGGATTATTTAGAGTCTGTTTTCTTGAAGTTGAAACTTTTTTTCCGGTTTTAGTGGCGAAATTAATAAGTAAATTTAGAATTTCGCCAGGGTTCCTAAATCAACATTCCAAAAAGCCGTTTTTGCCGTTTTTTTCCGAAGTCGCCATTTTTTTTCAAAAATTACAAATATAACCAACAAGTTATGATAATAGGGTAAAAGCCCTATTTGTTGCGAACACTTTGATGGGTCATTTGTAAATTTTGACCCAGAAACGGCGACGTGACAATTTATTGAAAAAAGTATGTTTTTTGTGTGAAATGCACACAATGCATATCAATGCCGTAACCTCGCTAATGTCAAAAAAATCAACTTCTGGTTGTAGCGAAAAGCTATTTTTTCGCTTCCAACCTGAAGTTGAATTAAAAAAATGATTGAATCAGATAGATGAGGATCTCATCTATCCAGGTAGGTAGTCATATTGTGATCGGGGGGTGATAGCTTGATGAAATTGACAGGAATCGGCGAGGTACCATTGAGAATGTACTCATCGCCATAATCAACACGTCATCATCGATGCGTATTGACAAATATCTCAAAATATTTTCGATTTTCCGAAATCAAAAGAATTAATCTTAATAATATAGATACTTGGCTTGTTAATTCTTTTGGTTTCAGAATTTTAGAGTTAGAGATGGCCACAAACGAAAGCTTTGAAATCGGGGTGCAAATTTCGTCAAACCCGATATTCAAAATGGCGGACCGTAACCTCTCCAATGTAAAAAATACGTGAATGAACACGTAAGTAGAATAGTACAAACAGGGATACAAATAGACGCTCATTGGTTAATAAACCGCGGGAAAGAGTACCACGTGGTGTGACGGTGAGGCAGTGAGACCGCTCATTGGATAATACACCAGAGACAAACCACGTGGTAAGATCCCGCTCATAATTATAAATAGGCAAAATGGCTGCGATGAAGTCGCCAATTTTTTTCAATAATTACAAATATAACCAACAAGTTATGATAATAGGGTAAAAGCCCTATTTGTTGCGAACACTTTGATGGGTCATTTGTAAATTTTGACCCAGAAACGGCGACGTGACAATTTATCGAAAAAAGTAGGTTTTTTGTGTGAAATGCACACAATGCATATCAATGCCGTAACCTCGCTAATGTCAAAAAAATCAACTTCTGGTTGTAGCGAAAAGCTATTTTTTCGCTTCCAACCTGAAGTTGAATTTAAAAAATGATTGAATCAGATAGATGAGGATCTCATCTATCCAGGTAGGTAGTCATATTGTGATCGGGGGGTGATAGCTTGATGAAATTGACAGGAATCGGCGAGGTACCATTGAGAATGTACTCATCGCCATGGTCAACACGTCACCATCGATGCGTGTTGACAAATATCTCAAAATATTTTCGATTTTCCGAAACCAAAAGAATTAATCTTAATAATATAGATACTTGGCTTGTTAATTCTTTTGGTTTCAGAATTTTAGAGTTAGAGATGGCCACAAACGAAAGCTTTGAAATCGGGGTGCAAATTTCGTCAAACCCGATATTCAAAATGGCGGACCGTAACCTCGCCAATGTAAAAAATACGTGAATGAACACGTAAGTAAAATAGTACAAACAGGGATACAAATAGCCGCTCATTGGTTAATAAACCGCGGGAAAGAGTACCACGTGGTGTGACGGTGAGGCAGTGAGACCGCTCATTGGATAATTCACCAGAGACAAACCACGTGGTGCTGGGAAACCCCAACACGCACCGTCACGTGATTAGCCGATCGCATTAAATATGCAGAAAACCCACGCATGCGCATCCAACGGCCGCCCCACCAGACGCGCTACAGAAGCGTATTAGAGTGAAGAAAACATAAAGTATAAACACGTAAAAATCCACCAAAAAAAAACTAGGCAACCCACAGAAAAAATGAAACAAACATTATAAACTACACACTCAACTCTAACAGAAACAATAAACAAAACGACCCCACCACACCCCACTCTCCAGATCATGTGGCTAGAATTTTCCAAAACAGCCATGTAAGACAACATAGGGAAAATGCATCAACCAGCTCCCAGGACCCCCCCCCCCCCCCCCCCCCCCGGGAATGTAAGACAACAAAAGCGAAATGAATATAGGTTGACCTTTGTAGGTCAACCTCTAAAAAATATCGAAAGTCATACACTGCAGAACACACACATTAACAAATAAGACTTTTTACAAAGAAACAAAATTAAAAACTTGCCCTAAATGAGACTGGGGCATACTTGATAACAAAATGAAAATAATAGAATAAATAAAAAACAGGGTTCAAAAATAAGCTTGTTTTGAGGGGCTTAAGTTACTAAAATTTGCTCTGGACCCTTAAATGTTTTTACTGGAAAAAGTCTTTACATCATTGAGACTGTAAATTTGATTTTTTTAACAAAATAGAGAATTTGGGACCTCAGCAAGAGCCTGTCTGGCCCCTATATCAAAAACTACAGTTGACCAAGTGCTATGATAGACTCACCTTTCTAATGTATCCCATAATGCAACAGGTGGCCTTGAGGTGCCATATTGAGTTTGTGGTGGATTTGTCTCGGCTGCTTTCCCAGTGTGCGATAAGGGTGGCCATGAGACCTCGCAGCAACACGGAACACGACAGCACCGCAGTGGGGCCTAGTGGTAAAAAACAAAACAATACATATATGGACAAAAACAATACATATATGGGCAAAAACAATACATATATGGGCAAAAACAATACATATATGGGCAAAAACAATACATATATGGGCGAAAACAATACATATATGGGCAAAAATAATACATATATGGGCAAAAACAATACATATATGGGCGAAAACAATACATATATGGGCGAAAACAATACATGTATGGGCGAAAACAATACATATATGGGCGAAAACAATACATATATTGGCGAAAACAATACATATATGGGCAAGAACAATACATGTATGGGCGAAAACAATACATATATGGGCAAAAACAATACATATATGGGCAAGAACAATACATATAGGGGAAAAACAATACATATATGAGCAAAATCAATATATATATGGGCATACAAAAACACAGTTATATAAGGGAAAATAAAACAAAACAGTCATATTGAATTGAGAATATATTCACAAAATATTCAAAGGGGGTTTTGTTTGTACAGTTCTGACAGCATTGCTCCATCAGATATCTTTTGAAAAATGCTGCAGATAAAAAGACCTGAACTATCTGAATAAATCGTGGTCTCCCTTGAAAATCAAATTATCTGAATATATTGTGGTCTCTCTTGAAAATGTGGATGGCCAAAGGTTTTAAAAAATGTAAAAAAATAAAATGTAATCTTTATTTTAAGTCGGTATATCAATTACAAGAAACACAAACTACTAAGGCTCTTGGCCGACTGGACCGACGGCTTACAGTGCCCTCCGAAGCACTGGAAAGCAGCAAGGAAATAAATTTTCTTTTTCTGCGCCCACACCGGGAATCGAACCCGGATTGTCTGCGCCGAAGGCAAGCGTGCTAACCACTTGACCAATGTAACTGCTATGCAACTTACAATTGCTAATTTGTGGCACCAAGTTTTTCAATCCTTTGCTAAGTCCCTGGTCAAGGCAAGACCCCCCCCCCCCCCCTTGCAAAGCAAAAAGGGGAATTTAGATTTTGTTTTCAAGTATGAGTTCTAAAGGAGATATGAGGTTGAGTAGTTGAGTTGACTTACATTCAGCAACAAGGTCCATCATGTCAAACAGTACCGGGTTCTCCTCAAAGCGCTTCTTGATCTGCAGATCTCTACAACACAGAACAGAAATCACAATCACACAAAACAATCTATAAGCAGTAGAGCACTAAAAAATACTAGAAGTCCATCAGGCCCGGTGTAGATTTTAGGTATAACTTATAATCCTCCCCATATTCCAATGAAAGAACCTTGCTTTTTGTTATACATAAAAATCGTATAAGTCCATAAGGTCCTTTGTAGATTTTAGGTACGACTTAAAATTTGCTATCTATAAGCAGTAAAGCACTGGAAATACTAGACGCCAATCAGGCTCTTTTTAGAATCCTCCACATATCCCGCAGAAAGAATCTTCCTTTTTGCTATGCAAACTAATCTTAAACCATTCATATCTGAACCTTATACATGGTCTAACACCTATGAAAATTAAAAATCAAATTTTGAGAGAAGTAAGTCTTAAATGTTG
>OZ012695.1:39430743-39470743 GCA_963942565.1 Maea johnstoni | reverse complement strand
TTTGAGCGTCCTCGGCTTAGCCGTCACCACGAAGATACCCTTCAAGAGGGTAGAGAGGTCTGTGTTCGATGACACAGTGGACCCGTCCGAAAATCCCTGGTGTATGGCCGCAATGGCCGATCTATAACCTGCAAAGGTGGACGGGGCTAAGGGATTTCCCTTATGCCGAACAGTCCGCAGGTTTTCCAGGAACTCCGCCACCTCTGTTAGAGGCGCTTTAACGGGGTCCACACCTCTGTCCACACACCATCTTTGGTAGTGTTTAAGACGGGAACCATAAACCCGGCGAGTTGATTCTCGTCTGGCTCTGGCTGCCGTGCCATACAGTCAACCATAGCCTCCGGTTTGGGGTACCTCATCCCCGTGACCGCGTTCTTCAGGAGGTCGTCCCTCTGAGAGATCGCCCTCGGAAGATCCGTCAACATCGACGTCATCTGGCGAAACCACGGCTGGCTGGGCCAGAACGGGGCTACCAGGAGGATCTGGGCTGTCGGCTGAAGCCTCAGCTTCCGCAGCACTCTCGGTATGAGGGCTGTCGGTGGGTACGCGTACCCGTAGAGGCAGTCCCAGTTCTGCGTCAGGGCGTTCACCCCGCTCGATGACGGGGACGGCCGAATTGAGAAGAACACTGGCAACTTGTGGTTCTTCTCCGACGCGAACAGGTCCACATGCGTGTGGGCCAGCGCTGAAATATTGCACTGGTCACCGCGTTGTGGAGGGTCCACTCCGTCGGATGACGGTGGGTCCCTCTGGACAGGGCGTCCACGAGGACGTTCCTGTCTCCCGACAGGTGGCTGGCCACAAGAAAGATCTTGTGTTGCCTGCACCATTCCCAGACGTCCAGTGCCAAGCGGCACAGAGACGGGGACTGAGTCCCGCCCACCTTGTTGATATAGGCAACCGTGGTGGTATTGTCGGAAATGACATCCACAGCAGTGCCCTGCAACTGAGGTAGGAAATGCTTCAGGGTTAGCCAAACCGCTTGAAGCTCGAGGCAATTGATGTGTCGCTTGGCCCAGGCTCTTGACCAGAGCCCGGAGACCACCAAGTCGCCAAGGTGGCCTCCCCAACCCTCCTTTGAGGCATCCGTCACAATCGACATAGTCGGATCTGGATGCAGGAAGGGTCGACCCACCCGAAGGTTGGCCTGCGACGCCCACCATTCTAACTCGTCTAGGGTTTCCTCGTTCGGATAGATGCGCACGTAGGGGCTGTCTGAGACCTGCGTCCACTGGTCGTGGAGCATCAGTTGGATCGGCCGTGTGTGGACTACCGCCATGGGGACCAACTCGCGGAGGCTGGACAAGTGTCCTAGAAACCTCTGCCAGGTCTTTGCCGGCTGGGCAGTTCTCGCCAGCAAAGAGGCCGCCAGGCGGGTAGCCCTGAGGATTCTCCTTTCGCTCGGGAACACGAGCATACTCAGGAGGTCCAGGGTCGAACCCAGGAAGGCCGGAGTCTGAGTGGGGACGAGTTGAGATTTTCCCTCGTTCACGAGGAATCCCAGTTTGTCCACCCAGAATAGCGTCTCGGTGGCGCTCGACCAGCGATCTCGACTGATTCTTCATCAACCAGTCGTCTAGGTACTGGTGCATGTCGACCCCTTGAATTTTGAGGAAGGCCTCTATGACCCTTACGATCCGCGTAAAGACTCTGGGAGCCGTCGACAGACCGAAGGGGAGCAGCAGAAACTCGAAGGCCCTGCCGTTGTAGGCGAACCGGATGTATCTGGTGTGCTCTGGCGCCACAGCCACGTGAAAGTAGGCGTCTCTTAAATCGATAGAGATCGCCCACGTTTCGGATAGGCTGGAGTCCCTCAAATGTTCTGAGGTGTTCCGCCTTTGTTGGGCCGCCTCCCCCAGGCAATCCATGACTGTTCGCAGTGTCTCCATCCGAAAGGAAGGGGGCACTACGAATTTGTTGAACGCCTTGAGGTTCAGGATTGGTCTCCAGCCGCCCGATTCCTTGGCTACTAGGAAAATCGGGGAGTAAAATCCGGGTGTGTCTGGTGACACCGGAATTTCTCTGATGGCTTTCTTGTCCAACATGGACTGGAGTCCTCTTTCGAGGTCCTCTCTTCGAGAGGGGTTCTTCGGAGTATCCGTCCACCACACCTTCGACGTTGTCGGGGGTTTGGACGTGAACTCGATCCTGTAGCCTCTGGTCACCGTCTCTAAGACAAACTTGTCCGAGGTGACCAGAGGCCACAGGTGGGCGAAAGACCTTAATCGCCCCCCCACCGGACCCGGCCGATCATTCTGCATCGGGCTTAGGGGTGGATGACTTGGGGGTATTATAAGCGGAGTAGGCATCCTTTTTGGTGCCTCCTCCTCGGCCCTTGCCGCGGCCACGTCCGGCACCTTTTTTATTGCCGGACTGCTCTGACGAAGAGGAGGAGTTTCCTCCTCCCTTCTTGCCCTTTTTAGACTGACCGCCTCCGGATCCTTTACCCTTTTTAAAGGGGATCCGAAAACGGTCAGTCGAGGCACGCCCAGCACCAGGCTGATCCCTAGCAAGCTGCGCCTGCGTCACCGAGAGCAGCTGGGCCTTGGTGGTGGACTCCACCGTGGTGGTCCACTCACCAGCAAAGAGAGTACCCTTCGTTAGAGGGAGCTCTTTGAGGCGGAGCTTGGCCATATGAGGTACCACACCTTTTGACAAGGCGACGGTCATAAACCTCACTCTCTGGTCGAAGCCGGCTTCCAACTTTTGCTGAATGGCAACCCGCGTAATCGCGGCCGTTAGGAAATTGGCCAGTGAGATGGCACCAGGCAGGGTGTCATCCGTGATGTATGACGGGAGTTCTGGAGGCGGGAGACCCGCCAGCCAGGCCTGGCGCTCTTTCTCCCTTTCCACAAAGGCTCCAGAGATAAAACCCTGGGTACGCTGTAGGTAGATAGGCGTGCTGTGAGCGCCGCTGAGGTCTCAGAGACCTTGGCAAACTTCTCAGCCTCCTTAGTGGCATGGGGTAGTGGCAAACGGTTTAGCAGGATCCCAATCAGGGTTCTGCGTAGACCTCATATAGACAATCGCCTCGTTATCCAATTCCAGGACTTTGAGGAGAGCCTCATCATCCTCCGATAAAGGCAGTAATTTGGCTAACGCCGAGTCGCCAAAGGAAGAGGCTTCCTTGACGACCCTGCGATCATCCGTCTTGGTAGCGGCCTGGATAACCAGGTCGCTCTCCCATGGCGTAGGAACAACGACCGTCCTACTAGAGGCGGTCGCCCACACCGAAAACTGGGAGTCCTCCTGAACAGAGGTGGTGGTTGGAGGCTTAAAATTCAAAATTTTAGCCAGTGCCTGGATAACAGGCACGAACTCCACCGGCCGGGAGAAACGGAAATCTGGGGACTCCCATGACTCTCGCCATGACCGCGGGGGCTCTCTGGCTGTTTCAGCCATGAAGTCTGTAGGCGGACCTAGCCTGGTATACACTGAAGGGGTTGCACGAGACGTCCCCGGTGTAGGCTGAGGGGCGGCCGCAGGGGCGGTCACCTGAGTCCGATCCAGTTCGCCCTCCGCAGTGAGGAGCTCATGGTCCAGGGCCGAGCGATCGTTCAGGGGGGGAATACCCAAGTCTAGGGTTTCCTCATCCCCGAGGGGGGGCGACTCATCCTCCGACTGATCGGAGAACTGAGAGGAGGTCGGCGAAGACCTGCCCGAACGCGACGGCGAGGGAGAATACGAACGAGATCTGGAGCGAGATCTGGTACGGGATCTAACCCGCGATCTCTTTTCGCGAGGTGGTGGCGGTGACGAGGGTGGCGAGGGAGAATGCGAGCGCGCCATCTTACCCAACACCTGACAAGTGTCCATCTTAGTAGACAAGGCCGACAAGGCCTGACCAATAGCCACCAACGACTGGGCCACCTCAGCCTGTGGCTGAGGGGGTGGAACAGTCTCCCGCAGCGCTGCCACCAGCATCGCCAGATCGATTGCTGGGGCAGGGCCGGCCACAGGGGCCGTCTGGGCTGCGAGAGGCAGCGGGGGCGCAGGGGGTGCTTTCTTCTTCTTGGGACTGTTGTCCCTTAGAGGAAAAACTGGTGTACGCTTACGGGGCGACCGCCGCAAAGTGGTAACACTTCGCCCATCAGAAGTCCCTGTCAAAACAGAGGCAACTGTGGTACTATGAGACAAGCTCACAGTAGTAGCGGTGCCCGCAGTAGCGGTGCCCGCGGTAGCGGTCACAGCGGTGCCCGCGGTAGCGGTGCCCGACTAAGTGGTGGCTGTACGGCGAGTACGAGCCCTACCACGCTCAGAATGAGCAGGGGACAATGTAGGAGGCGACTCCGACCGCTCACGGGCTCTGGCTTTCGCCTTCCTAGCCCTATTGGCGGCATCACGTTGGGAACGCTGCTTACGGCGCAGCATCCAATTGTCAAATCCCAACCAATTGGTTTCAGGCCAACACAAACAGATTGCACAGGTGCGCGATCTAGAGCACTTCGTGTGCCTGGAGCATGACGCATGAGCTGTCCATGGCTCCAGAGCTGAAGGCCTGGTGGTAAAATTACCACAGGGAACATGACTGCAACGTATCTGGGAGGAAACGGATCCTGCCCCCGAACCGACGCTGTACTCGGACATCGTCGAAGACAACAACAAGAGACACAAAAATACAGTCACAAGTTTTTTTTTTCACAGAAATACCTGTCCTGGCGTACTGTATAGATGTTATACAGCTACGCTAAAGAGTCTGTGTCTGTACGCTCAATTTTCACAAGGAAAAGAGCGATTCTTCCTAAGAGCGACGAAATATCCTGATGGCAGAGCGTGACCCAAAAAAGAAGAGAATGATAGGTGCGCATGCGCCGACCGTCCCTGTCTGCAGCCGCTACAGGTGCTGCCCCTAGCGGGACACCTGCGGACTAGCAGTACTTTAAATTTTTTGAGGCTTATTTAGGTAGCCTTTGTCTATGAACGTCTGGGGGCCTTTCCATTAGGACAAGACCTCCAAAACAGAGCCTCCTTTTGGGTAACCAGAGCAAGCCCTGGAGATAGCTTCCAATGAGAGCAGGTAAGGATTTTCTAATAAAAAGGTAGACTATAAAAGTACCAAAACAAGCTGAAAAGGTAGACTATAAAAGTACCAAAACAAGCTGAAAGGGATGACTATAAAAGTAACCATTACCCAACAACCATAAAATGATTCCAGGATTTTCTAGCATCTCCATATAACATGACTGACATATAACTATGTCAACACAAATACAACTTTCAGCAAATATATCTAGTATCATATGAATGCCTACTTCCAAATGTTGCCAGCCAGATATTGCTGTGGGCTGCAAGATACATTCAGCCAGCCGCCGACAATACTCTCAAAACACACACTTCTCTTCCGTTTTCTAGTGTATTCCTACCAATATCTATGAATTACTACATTTTAACATTTTAACTGGTCTACATACCTTTCTCAGCGTGCCCTCTACTAAGAAGCGTAGTATCATGCTCTGTGCTGTGCTGAAGTGACTCAGCTCCTTGATGAACTGGACACTCACACAACCCCCTCTTCTCCTCACAGCATCCTCTGAAATACAATACAATAAATATGAAAATTCAGGCATAGACTCCCATTACTGAAATGAACACTTATTATGAGACTCAGTTTGGCTTTATAAAGAAGCAATGCATTTGTTTTAAATACAATAAATACCAGGGTAATATTGCAGGAGTTTAATTAATGCATACTTTGTGCACCCTTAGAGTCTGCATTTATAAAACCGCATACCATTCTTTTGACATCCAAACTCTATGTTTAGATCTATACAATGTACCATACTGATTACTTAACCCCCAAGCTGCTTATAATATACTAATCTAACGGTCAGTTCAAGCCATAAGGAAAACAGGATAACCAGCAGGCACACTAAAGCCTAGGGCGAAACCTCTGCCAGCTTTAGAATAACAACAGGAATTATGAGGTCCAAAAGACAACTCCGTACTTGGAAAAACATCAGCTCACAGGGGCAAACACAGGATTTCAGAGTAAGGGAAGGTTTTGAGATGAAACTTTTTCGATATAAGAAAATTGAAGCTAAGGGTATTTTTTTCTAATATTAGAAAAAGAGGGGGTTCTGTTCAAGAAATTTTACTAATCTGAAAAAGTAGAGGTAGCAGGGGGCTCAAACAGGATTTCTGATGAGTAAGAGTTTCATTTAAACATGGGACATGGTAGCTTGTCATAGTGCATAAAAGGCAGCTGTTGTGCATTTCTTCATAGTGCAGATTAACGCAGTATACAGTATTCAGTGATGTCAATCTGGGTCCAATACAGATAATGAATATCGCGGACCCAACTTACCTGTTGTGTGTAAGACGTTGAAGAAGTAGGTAGTGAGGGCGCAGCAGAGTCGTGTGAGGAGCATCATGCTAGGGGGCGCCACTAGGCCGAGCACCTGGAGAAGCTCGGCACACATGGTGGCGGTGTGGATGTTGCGACTGTACATGTGGGCAGAGAGGGGGACTGTGTGTCTCTGTAAACACTCACACAGCGGGCACCTGAAGCAATAATGAAGAAAAACGTTCACCAATGAAATTATTTGGTTTCACTATATCAGTTTTGCATCATATGGAATGTAAAAGTATTGTACTTGTGAAATGAACATTTTTTACGGATTGGTCCAAGGATATCTTTATTGCTTGTCCCATAATAATCTATTTATTGGAGGAATAAAGAGCCTTAATGAATCTGTTAAATTTAGTAATGTCAGCTATGGAAATTGCGCTTCTAAATAGCGAACTTACTTTGTACTGAGAGATACAGGTAGCAATTATGTCAGTTTTAAAAATACTCAATATCTTAAAGGATATAATAAAATACTTTTACCATTCAATAATATTGAATGGGAAAAATATTGTATTGCATCCTTATTCATATTGAATCAATATCAGTATTTGGTATTGTATCAAGTACTGGTATCTATCCCTAAATGTGTTAGCCTACTGGATTCACTAAAGTAGATTGTAGTGCAGTACCCACCTAACCACAGATGTGGAGCTATTCCCTTGCTTCTCCGCCTGTACCAGCTGCAGCAGGTTTCGTAGCGGCTGCAGCGGACCGCCGCCGTTATCTTTATGCGGCTGCAGTTGATCCACCACTTTGTTGACGGTGGTTTCCAGGATGCTGGGACAATGAAGCTCCATCTCCCTCTGCAGCTGCAGGAAGAGACTCATCTGCCACGGAGAAATATAAGTAATTAGATCACATATAATAATGAGCAATGAGAAATCAAAGGAATGTAATCTACAAGTACATGTTAGAGAATACGCAATTCTGGGAAGGATAGGTGAAAACTAAAACATTCAGTTTTAGCTGGAGGAATAGACTCATCTGCCATGGAAATATATTGGTAATTATAACACATAGTAACTAGCAATGCAAAATCAAAGGAATGTACCGTAAAGTCTCGGAAATCTCGGCCGCCCTAGGAAACTCGGCTACTATAATTAATTCACAAAATAAATATTGGGGAAATTCGCCCACCCCCGATTCATCCAAGGACACATTTCACCAAAAGTCGGCCACCAAGTAAATTTCATTGATATAAGAAAAAAACATTTAGATTTTCAAAGTTTGCAATTGATTTTGGATAATTAACGATTGTTTCTTGTCCCCCAATCTGCCAAAACACGATCGTAGCCCAGGCATTGTGAAGAGGTGAAAGTTTATGGCTTCGCGAAGATGATGAATGTTTCACGATCCGAGATAAAGAAAAAGTTATCAAATTGGGTGACATTTTACTGCCGTGTTTGAGCTACCGTGATAAATTCCAGTTCCCATAACTTTCCCATACACAATCAGAAGTTTGTTTGGTTGTATAGATATCTTAAGCCGCGGCATGGAATCTCACCGATAACCTGATAACTGACAAGTCATGCTCGCGACAGCTCCACTGTTGACAGCTGAGGTAATCAATTACACTTGCCTGCATAACCTGCTCTCCCACGAGATAATATGCTTTTCTGGGGCCCTTATTGCATCTGATTATACATCAGTACATGTATAAGTACATCGACAAATTGGCCGCATGGCGTCAGCAACCGATTCACCAATATACAATTATTCCTGCCATGTGCCTGTAGCTTGGCCGGTATATGCCGGCGCATGTCAATCGTTCGCCGTATGTGAAGACCGCCATTTTGAAAGTCTGACTTGGATAAACAAAGTATAATTCTATGCGTAATTGGCGTGCGGCACCAAGAATAAACAAGTAAACAACATGTAAGGTAGACAAATTCTTTTATTAGTATATATAGCAGAGGAATGACAAGTCATTTAGGTGGACAATAAGAATTTTTGGGGGGAAAATTGTGTTCTTGTGTACGAAGTAAGTGATCGATTTTTCCATCTTGCTTTCGTTTCAATTGATGATATCGGCGAATTTCGGCCACGGTGTCTAAGCTTTGATCGCTATTTTCACAAAATTTCAGCCACCATCAGCCAAGGAAAATCGTAATTAATAAAAAGTGTCCGATATTTCCGAGACTTTACGGTAATATACAATGATGTTCTGATTAATCGATGAATCGGAGATCTTACTATTCTTACTTCAATTTTTGATGATCAGTCCCAATTTTTGAAGACCAATCTTTTTTCTGATTATTTGCATATGCTTAAGAGGCATACTTTCTGTTTTTGCTATCTATGTTTGATTAAAAGATATACTTTTTGTGTTTCCATTATCATTCAAACCTTGATTCTGCAGGTATTATCTTGAAATCATATGAAAAATGCACAACACATGATGTGTGATGCTCATGGGAAGGGGACAATGTGCACAAAAAACATCTCCAAATAAAAACTGATCATCGATCCCTCTGGTGGAACGATGATCAGTCCTCAAAATTTGTACTGATTCCCAACACTAGTAATATAAAGGTACAGATACTGAATCCTTCAACATTTTTATTTGTGTTTTGATTAGCCAGTATTTATTTCAAAAAGACGTTCTCTCTTTCCGGGACTTTGACTGCTAGCTGTCTCTCGCCATGCCCGGGTTGGCAGTGACTGGGGTTAGGCAGTGGATTTTGCCGGGTACTGTTACAAATGGCAAGTTATGCCTAAGCCGCAATATGGCAGAAAAAGTGACGAAAGTCCAAATTCCAAATTACTCACATGGTGTGGGTGGTTTCCCTGCATGACGATGGCGCTGAGTATCTCCGAGGCGCAGCTTTCCCCGCAGTAGACGCCGATACACGCCAGCAGCTTACTCAGCCACAGCGACACCTGGTGGTCAGATCTGACCAGCTGCCGACACAGCGCCACCACATGGACCTGGAGGGAACCGAGGAATGGCAGCTCAACTTTCTCGCTGCGTCTATAGTGCACAGCCCTTTGTAGGTCCAAGAGGAGCTTGTCCTGTTTGGGAGAAAAATAAAGAAATAGAGTAATATATAGACAGTCAGTTGTGTGATCATAATTATAACAACAACAGGTAAGGGACTTTGATAGTAATAGACAGCCTGTAGGGAGCGGACTTGTAGGGAACCAAAGAAGGGCAGCTCAGACCTTTTGCAGCATCTACACTATAGTGTACAGCTCTCTGTCTGTAAGTCCAGAAGAAGCTTGTCCTGTATGGAGAGAAATAAAGATATGGAGTATTAAATAGACAGTTCTCCAAAGCACCACCCTATAGACTTGTAGGGAACCAAGGAAGGGCAGCTCAGAATGTTTGCTGGATGTATAGTGCATGGCCTTCCAGGAGAAGCTTTCCTGTATAGAAAGAAGTTAAGAGAGGAAAAAGAACGCTCTTCACAACATCATACATTTGTATAAATTCCAGGCTATCCAACTAATGAGGTTCCGTTGTGATTAAACTCCAGATCACACACTTATAAACCGCCTTTCACTAGGCCATATATAAACATGAACTGTTTCCACATATGAAGTGATAACTCCTAGTGAGTCATGACTACATATTTTCTACTGTACGAGATTATGATGAGGCTTTTTAGCCACATGTATGAATGAGTTATTACATTTTACACTCCAATACTATATTTCATGTTAATATTGTGGCAGTTTAATTAATGCATACTTTGGTCACCCTTGGAGTCCGCATTTATTAAACTGCCCACAATTATTTGGACATCTGATCCCTATGCTAATATTGTACAACAGGCTGACAAGATAGCTTGCCATTCAACACCCGTGTAGGCAAAAATTAAACTGCACATCAAAGGCATCTGCCTGCCAAACACATAACTTCATATGCGCAAAAATAAAAAGGTATACAATAGTTCCAATATTACTGTAAATCTGGTATTAAGTGTGTCATAAAATTTTGTGTTATTTTCATTTTCAGATTTTTGCTACTTCTTATTCAGAATACTGAACTAAACTTAAGGATTTTTGGTGACTGGAAATAAGTGTGTATTGTGTGTGACGCAAAAACGCACTAATTACACATAAGCACTTATTTCCAGATTTACAGTATATATATATGCTCTACTCACCATGATGACGGCACATGTTCTGAGTATAATTGTGTTGACCTGTCCAG
This sequence comes from Maea johnstoni, assembly GCA_963942565.1. NCBI lineage: Eukaryota > Metazoa > Annelida > Polychaeta > Spionida > Magelonidae > Maea > Maea johnstoni. The sequence continues at coordinate 39,460,238 of OZ012695.1, read as the reverse complement.
AGAGCACCATGTGCTGACCAGAGGCCATGTCCAGCAGGAAGCCCAGGACACGCATCGCTCCGTCGTCACTCTTGATAATCAGGTGAACTACCAGGCTTATCAGACTACAACACAAAAATAGGAGTTCTTCAATAAACAACATTACGAACCAGGGCCAATCAGTCTACAAAACAGGATATGGTCCCAGCTGATGGACTACAACCCAGAAATGTGAACACTTCTATGAAGACTTTTACTGACCAGTAAATTAAGACTAGAACAGAGAAATGTGAACACCTCTATGAATAACTTAATTAGCTAAAATACAGAAACCTTAACACATCGATGAACATTTTTACTGACCAGGTACTTAAACTTGAACAGAAATCTTAACACCTCAATGAACATTTTTACTGACCAGGTACTTAAACTAGAACAGAAATCTTAACACCTCGATGAACATTTTTACTGACCAGGAACTTAGACTAGAACACCCAAATCTGAACACTGTGGGATCTTTGATTGTGAATTGGTTGTATGGGACATTACCTAAGCGCAAAGCACAGCACCATGCACTTACCTCTCACCGTCTTGCTTCCACTGAGAAAACTGGCTCACTAGATTGTTCAGAACAACAGGCGTAACTGAAAAACACATTAACATGATTTAACTTTTCTTACAAGGTTTTTTCTTTAATTTTAGCAAAGGATATACTGACCCAATGCCTGCTTTTTTTCTTTCGTATAGCAGAGCAATAGAGTATAATATACAGTGTTCATTGAAAATGACATATATCTTTCTTGAAAGGGTTTAATAGTGAAACAAGCAAATTGATGTTAAAATGATAAAAATACTTTCCTTTATAGGTACACAATAAATAAACATTCACACCTTGGTGCAAACAATCAAACAATAGATTTACAAGCTAATTATTAAAAAGAGGCATAGAGCTTAATCATCATTTTGCAACTTCAGACCATTTTTTTCTCCAGAACTTTAAATTCTCATCTGATATTGAGAACTGCATATGATATGAACAAAGTCAGTGGTAATGTCCTTTTTGAGTAGCATTTAGGACATGAAGAAGTACAAAAATGGAAATTATAATTTCTGTGAATCATCATATTTTCTACTATATCATGGCTTCATCATGATTAACCATTTGTTGATGATGGAAATCAAAGTATGCAGGAAATCCAAGACTTAACCCAAAGTGACTGTCACCTTTTTATGATACCTTAAACAGGATTCTAATCCAGGATTTGAGCAGAAATGAAAGACAGCTAGCCATCACTGGCGAAGTCTTAACAGATTCAAGCCTTGGAGATCGTTTTGACCAGTGTTGTCTGGACCTGTCAAACTTTTGAAAGTATCTTTGGAATGAAGTATGAATTTTTCAAAATATTTGAATATGAGTTGTAGATAGAGTTCGGTTGAACAATTCTCATACAAATATTTTCTAATACTGCTTTTAGTAGAAAGATATCACCAAAATTGTCATGTGGTTTTGGCAGCTTCAGGCATGAATGGGTTAACCCATTAATACTTACTGCAGCCAAAAATAGCCTGACAAATTTGATGAAATCTTGCAGGCAAAAGCAAAGTTAGAATAACATTTGATGGAGAAACATTAATCACAACATTATCAACAACTCTCCTTCAAATATTTTGCAAAACCTCTCTCAATTTTAAAGTTATTGTCAGAAGTATTTTAGATCCAGAAGACAATATCTGGCGGGACTGTTAAGCATCAATGGGTTAAACGACTCGGCTATTGGGGTTGCCCCCTGTGGATGTGAAATTTACGTACGCGTGTGAACGAAGTCTGTGGTGATGACCTTGAGCAGCATGGATGACATTGATGCAAGGTGAAGGAGAAAGGGAACCGTACATAACTGCATATTATCAGCACCAGGTTGTACACTTTCCTGAAAGGTAACGAGGGAACAGAAAATGCAATAACTGTATAATGGGTATATTTCCGGAAACTTTTATTTACAAAAAAATGACTGTTTTGACCCTTTTTAATTTTCCTGGCCTGCAAACGTATGCCACACCATACCAATAGAAATGGTTCAAGATACCATTTTAAATTTTACCGTCTTGAACCCATTAGGTAAATTAACGGAAGATTAATGCCTTGTTAACCTTACACAATTTATAGTATTTACAGCGACGAGTTATGCAACAATATCCACCATTATAAGGGATTGGCACCTTTGAATTTTTGCAATTTGAAATGATATTGATATTTCCTCAATGATGCAATACCTTAATGATATTCTTAACCATACTGCCTAACTCCCAGGGACCTAATTTTAGGGACCTAATCAAAAATTGTAATTAGCGCTGTCAGCTTAGTATTTCACTAATAAATAGCAAACTGCCTTCATGCGAAGACATCCAGGTTGCAATTAAGTCAATTTTATACATACTTTAAATGGTAAAGGATACAATACGATACTTAACTTCCTCCCATTTGATATTGGTATTGCGTCGAGTACAAGTACCTATCCCTAACTACTAAATACATATTAAATGGATGTAAGGCATCAAAATAATAACTTATGCTAAAAATTATGAACTGGGTGCCCAAAATAGCCATAATGTAAAATATTCAGGCATCCTATTTTTCAAGGAAAACCTATATATACTCAGATTACAGCCACAAACATGTATTTCCTTACTGAAATAAAGCATAATATCCTTATACCATGTCATGGGAATTATATCTAGGCGAAAACAAAACAATCATAAGCTTGAAATTGGAACTTTAAGAAATAACACCCCCAAAATTTTGGGTGTCCTAAAGGGTGATTTTTGAGGGCTTGGGTGTCTAAATGATGCCCAATCGCCGGATAAGATTACCATAAATTCTCAGTAATTTGGGACACTTTTTAATCATTATGATTTTTATGGGTTCAGGGTGGCCCATGTTTTCTGAAAATACCTAGATGTGGTATCAGCAAGATTTACAGCTAGGTCCATATTTTGTGAAATGGCAAATGGCGATAGAATGCCCATATTTCCCAATAATTATATTGCAAAATAATCATAGTGGCCCAAATTCCTAGGGTGGTCTATATTTCCGAGAATATACAGTATGTTTTCAATAATCAAGATTAAGATTTACCTCAAATAGCGTCAGCAGAGCCTTTCTGATGTTCTGGCCGTGTTGAGAGGCAAGATGTCCCAGAATGCCCACTACAGACGCCATTTTAGGAATCTTTTCCTGCGACGATGTGGCAAGCTCTGATTGGCTGCTGCCATGGAGATAGAAGTCCTTCAAACCGCACATGAGCACGCGAGTGATGATAGTGGTTGGAAAACAGGATCTGAAAAAAAAGCATGGTTAATATGAATGTTGAAAAAGACTATTGTTGTCATAGTTGTGATTAAATTTATCAAAGGCTTTGAGATAACCTTGTTGTTCCTAGCATGAAAGCACCATTTTTGGTTATCTCTAAAAATGCTTTCTCACACAACTATTCAATCAAGCTATTTTAAGAAGCCAAATTTCCAATATAAAAAAAAATATTTTCAATCATAGGCACTAGAAAAATATCTCAGAAACTTTTTTCTCCATCTTAAGCCATTGATGTCTAGGGATTTCTTAGAATAAGTACCGTCTGGAGATAACTGGAGTTGAATTTGTATAGATATGCAAAATATTTAAAGGAGAGTTATAGATCTATGGAGTATCCCTCTTTCAAACATTTTATGGAAATAGTTTTTCTTAGAGAGATAGCACCAAAATAGTCAGGCGATTTTGGTTGCTACATGCACATGCATGAATGGCTTAAGTAATAGAAAGGGCTTTGCACATATTTAAATACACAGCTACGGGTGAGCTACCTACCCAATATGAGCAACTACCCAATCAAAGTGTGGCGAATGCTTGACAGAGGCTTCTAGTAGAGCATCCACACAAACATCTGGAGCACCGCCAACCCTGCAAAGACATAAATTGGCAGTGTATATACCTATCATGTTATAGCTACATAAATTATGATGAACACATTTTGAAAAAAAGTTCTGTTTTCAAACAAACTTATTGCACTTTTGAATGAGAATTTGTTGCATGAGAAGGTATGATATGCAAAGTATACAAAAAGGTCACAATTTAAGAGTATTTGAGTGAATCTAGAGTGTATTTGAAGAAATATCAATATCAATGTTATTGAATAACAATATCCTAATGATTCAACCCTAATTGCACCAGTACAGTGTTCGCGATAATGATAAAGGTGATAATAATGATGATGATAAATGTAAAAGTAATGATGTCAAAATGATGAGCGCTAAAATGATGATGATGATGATGACGATGATGAGGTTGACAATGATAATGACAATGATGATGATTATAAAGATGATGATAATGAAGATGATAAATGTAAAGGTGATGATGTCAAAATCTAAGATGATGATAATGATGAAGATAATGATGATGATGATTATAAAGATGATGATGATTATAAGGATGATGATAAGATGATAATAGTGATGATGATAAATGTAAAAGGGTTGATGTCAAAATTATGAGCGGCGTGGTCATGATGATGATGATGATGATGACAATGATTATAAAGATGACGATGATTATGATGATAAAGATGACAATGAAGATGATAATGACAGCAGCAAGAGTGTGATTGCAGTGATAATTATCCTCTCCACAGCTACTTACATGGAAGCGAAGCACTCTGATGCGATCTCCATGAGCGTCTTGGTGGCGGTGCAGGTCATCCAGAGCTGCAGCAGTTCGTTCAGGCTGGAGGAGTGAGGTACGCCGCGCCTGTCAGCATACTTACTGCTGATCTGGCCCAGCAGGTCTATAGACCACTGCAACACATGACAGAGAAAAATAACATGAACCATGAACCCTTAAAAACCATAATTATTAAAAAAGTGTCAAAAATTACTGAGAATTTACTAGTGTTGGGCTGATCATTGATTATAATCGATAATCGGTAAACTGCCTCCGATATTGATTACCAAATTGGCAATCGGTAATAATCAGAAAAGGTGAGAACTAGCAACAAAAATAGAACTAAATGCCTGGCAAGTTATCAGCATTCTTGCAATGAAAGTAAGCTCCAAAAAAACTTCAAAACAAAGTTAGAGCGGGTGCTAATAGCAAGCAATTGTCATAGACTATCATTTAGTTTTATGCTCTAGACCTCTAGTACCAAATTACTGAAAAAGTGAGAAGAACCAATTATGATTCAGAATCGATTGGTTGGCTGCAACTAATTATCGATCATGAAACTGCAACAGATTCCCAACCCTAGAGTTTATGGTAAGTAAGTTGAACTCACAGCAGATAGAATTGGCGCCCAGGCTGAGGGGTTGGTCCTAACAAAGCCCATCAATACACCCTGGGCATCTTTGATCACATTATCCAGGTTGGGTCCAGTAGAATCTGGAATAGAATAAAGAAAAGATTACTCATATCATAAGGGTAGACAAAATACACTAAATTTAATGTTTGTCTTTAGGGCATTCTGGGAGCTTCACATTAGAAATAAGGACCTAATAGAGCATCGCTGGGCCCAAAGAACATTTTTAAAAAGGTTTAAGATAGTGTATTTGTAGGGGTGTACTCACCAGACACACTACTGCCCAGCTCTATGTGTAGGATGTGTGTATGAACAGCCTCGTCGAAGACATTGCACAGGTGTTCCAGTACAGCATGGCGGGCTGCAGGCAGACTCTTCAGCAGTGATTAAAAGAGGGGGTTTCTATAGGGGTGTACTCACCAGACACACTACTGCCAAGCTCTATGTGTAGGATGTGTGTGTGAACAGCCTCGTCAAAGACATTGCACAGGTGTTCCAGTACAGCATGGCGGGCGGCAGGCAGGCTCTTCAGCAGGAACAACGCTGACTTGGCCAATTCTTCACTGCTCACCTTCTTCTCATACGTCGAGCCTTTCACAAAGTTCCTTACTTCCCTCAGGATATCCTACAAAAAGGCAGATAATGATTAAAAGTGAAGAAAAAGTGGGAAACGATAGGGAATATTTCACAAAAAGGGAGATGTTAGAGGAAAGAGGTTTTTAAACGATGCAAATTCAAATTTAAGGATCTGAATCTGTCAAATAACTTGAAATAATCTTCATTGACTCTGGATTATCTGACAGTCAGATGGCCATATATACCGGAGTTACAGAGGAAATAGACACTCTTACTCTAAGATATTATAAATTGAACACTGCATAGACAGTGGCAGCTTGTTGGTCAAGTGGTTAGCATGCTTGACTGCGGCGCAGATGACCTGGCGGACCCAGGTTAGATTCCCAGTGGGGGCGCGGAAAAAGGAAATTTCAATATCCCTGCTGCTTTCCAGTGCTTCGGTGGCACTTTGAGCTGTAAGTCCTGTCAGCCAAGAGTCTAGCTCATGTTTCTTGTAATTGATAAACCAACTTAAAGGGGAACTAAAGGCTCACATACATATTAGCTTATATGAAAGTAATACACTTCAAGAATAGGATGCTGTCCTCCTTTTTCTCTTAGTGAGCCCATGAGGGGAGAATTTTGAGTTTTGCTACCAGCTTCAGCCAGCCCCTAGCAGCCCCTGGTAGCAGCCATGTTGCTCTACTGCTATCAGCTGCGACCTAAATGGGTGGCAGCCCACTTGCTGTGCCCTAGCTCTGGTCAGCGCATCATAGACTGTAGTGCTCTATACACCAAGTCTCTTCGAAAGTTGCATAAAAACTTGTATGAGTATCAAACAGGTAAATGGTAAAATCATGAGCAGCAATTGGTTGTACAAAAAGACAGGGTGGTAGAGTTATTTTTCATATATTTCCTGTTGGTAAATTCAGACAAAAACAGTGGCTAGCATCACTGAAACTAGTAAATCCACCTGTCTTGAAGTATGCAGTTCTATGTTCAGACCACTTCCCTGATGCATATTATGTAAGAAATCACAAACCACAGTCAGGATTACTTATAAAAGGGGAACTTGGGGGACAGCAAATCATAAGGTTATTTGAAAATTCATGAACATAGCTCAACATCTGCAAATAAATCGTATACCTGTGAGACTATGAAGGAAGGGTTGAATAAAAACAATACTTGCATATACATCAATCATCCAGATTTTCAGTATTTGATTTTACTTGAAGCTAGCTGTTCTACAAAAACTGTTTTCTTTCATGTAACCTACACAGATACTAAAGGAAATGATTGCTGTCCCAAGTACTGATAGCTATTTCCTGCGTTGATTAACTTCTGTCTCCTGGGATCTAGATGTGTAATGCCACAAGGTTATAATTAACCCTTTGTTTATCCTTTTCCTTTAAGGAGTTGTTACTTCCTTTTGTTGAATGGCACAGCACCATCCTGTTGAGTATTCCTGACTGCATTTTTGATTTCTGGTATAAAAAAAATCAGCCAAGTGGTCTGAACATAAAATTACATACATGCTTCAGGACAGAAATTCAGTGATGCTAGCCACTGTTTTTGTCTGAATTTACCAACAGGAAATATATGAAAAATAACTCTACCACCCTGTCTTTTTGTACAACCAATTGCTGCTCATGATTTTACCATTTACCTGTTTGATACTCATACAAGTTTTTATGCAACTTTCGAAGAGACTTGGTGTATAGAGCACTACAGTCTATGATGCGCTGACCAGAGCTAGGGCACAGCAAGTGGGCTGCCACCCATTTAGGTCGCAGCTGATAGCAGTAGAGCAACATGGCTGCTACCAGGGGCTGCTAGGGGCTGGCTGAAGCTGGTAGCAAAACTCAAAATTCTCCCCTCATGGGCTCACTAAGAGAAAAAGGAGGACAGCATCCTATTCTTGAAGTGTATTACTTTCATATAAGCTAATATGTATGTGAGCCTTTAGTTCCCCTTTAAAAAAAAGATTACTTTACTTTTTTTTTAATCTGAAATATAAAACCACAAAAAAATCTCACCCCCTCCACATGTAACAGCATCATTCGCCTAAATAGTGTTTTGCTTCTCTTACTTTAAACCATTGTGAAACCATACCGATCAGAAGACATTAAACGTAAATAGCTGTCACTGGCTACAGCACCTGTCAGATTCAGAAGTCCCACTCCCAGGACTGAGAACAGAAGCGGTATCAAGACATCTCTAAGATAACAACTCTTCTAGAGCATGAACAGAAGCGAGACTAAGTATACAGTAGCTTCAATCTAAGCGGTCACCGAAAAATACGTGCAGATTTGTAATAGATGAATATTTCACGCTATATTTACCTTCGATTCGTAAGCGAAATTTTGTGTTTCACCGGCCGCGGCCATGTTGGATTTTTTTAGTTGAGCCAATATTTTATTCATAGGCGAACATAACTCTCAGTTGTTTTGGTCGTTAAACGTTCAACGATAGATGTTCTTGTATAATAAATCCCGCCCTATTGTTGATGAAATAGTACATTTATAGAAAATGGATTTTTAGTATCATTATAAGCATCTTTATTAATTCGAAAATAATGCTAGCGTTGCATCTCAAGGTCGTTGAGAAAGGTCACGCATGTTGTGCTTGGATGTTTCAGTGGTGGGTCATGTTTGTTTGAAATTGTGCTTGCTTACTCATTTGTCATTGCACATCCAGCTCATCACACTTATTCTTTGCTTTAAAGAATAGAAACCCATTCATGTCAAAACAGCTGTACAACTGTAGCTCTCTGTGCATTCTGATTATATAGTTTTTGTTGAAATCTCCCAAAGGTCACTTTTTAGTTCCAGTCTGGTAGACAGCACTCACTACACTAGTGAGTTCAGTTGTTTTCACTTCCTGTTTGCAGATTTGGTGGAGATATAGTTGATCCCTTATCAGTGGGTATACATAAGCACAGCAGGGTTGTCAAACTTGCCAAAACAATCAAGTAATTATAGGCTTAAAACAGGTCATACTTTTAACTTGCCCTGTTATAGTCTGTCTGACTCGAGTTTGGCAATCACTTTTGCCACTTTTTTGTTACAAAACGTTGGAGTTTTCCATCCAAACGTGGCAAACATGTTAGGAGCACTACTACGTGTATGTATAAACAATTTTTTGTCTCAATTCCGCAAAATGTTGATTTTGCTCATTAGGTCCCATTGTAAAATGTGTCCATTGCCAACAATACAATCTCGCAAGTTTGTATTGTTCGCAACAGACAAACACGCGAGATCGTAGTGTCGGCAATGTGCACATTTTACAATAGGAACTAATGAGCAAAATCAACATTTTGCTGAGCTGAGAGTGCCTGAGACAAAGTATGTTTGTACATACACGTAGTAGTGCTCCAAAGAGGTTTGCCAAGTTTGGATGGCAAACTCGAACGTTTTGTCACAAAAAAGTGGCAAAAGTGATTGCCAAACTTGAGTCAGACAGACTATAGTGTCTGTGAGCTCTTGAGTCAAAATGGTGGTGGTGACTGGTGAGCTCATGAATTGATCTCCTAAAACCTAATCAATAATTTCCTCCTGACAGCCATGATTCAGACTATATTTAGTGGTTTCATCATGAATCTTTACCTATGGGCCATGGAGTACACTTTCGACAGGTAATTCTCGTGAAAGTGAGAATGAGGTTGGTGCATACCGCCCTATGTCATATATAAGTATAGATGTAATTGCTAGGGTTGGTGAGGACGCCATACTGATATCCATCTGACACATAGTCAAGTAGTGTGGATGCAGAGGTGCGATATGTCTGCATCACAATTGACGCATGAAATACCCATAAAAACATGCCATTTCCCTTTTATGACTATTTTTGAGCTGTTCATTAATATGTAATCAATATCATCCAGCGCAGACAGGGCAAGGAAATCTAGCCATTAAGCCCCCTTACCCCCATAAGTGACCACTCCTGTAAGCCCTGATAGATATCACCCATGTGTGAGCCTTGCTTCGTATGTAGGATTTTCTGGACCCTTGGTATGAGAGTGGATACAACCTTTTTCTTACCTAACACTAACAATTGATTCCTTTATAATTTCAAAATGAAAAAAAGGCCTACCGTAAATTTGTAATAATTTGGGACACTTTTTAATTATGATTATTATGGGTTCATATGCACCATCTCTTGGTAGTATCATAGGGAAAAACTACAGTTTTCCCTTTCCAGACATTTCATGTTTATTCTTCATGGTTTCCAAATTTTTATGTACACATAAAGACATACAATCAACAGCTGCCACCTATTTGTATAAGCTAATCTTTGATTAAACATCTATTATGATTACAGACATCAGGTCTTCTCCAAGGTGTGGTAGATGAATAGGATGTCAATTGCAATACTGGATTATCACAGCAGATAAGATGGCAGGCTAGATGATAATGGGCTAATTAGCTAATCCCCTAGGCATTGTTGTATATGATTACTTACTTGTTCTTAGATGTGTTTCTGTACATATACTAGTTGGTTCTGCTATGCCAGACACTCAGTCTGGGGGTGACAGCGCTGTATCAGCAAGATTTTCTTTTAGGTCCATATTTTGTGAAATGGCAACTGGTGATATATCAAGGTTTGCCCAAATTTCCCATTTATTATTTTGTAAAATAATAGTAGTGGCTAAAATTCCTGGGGTGGTCTAAATCTTTGAGAATTTATGGTACATACTTTCCCTCTTTTTGGTCCAGGATCCTCAAATATGGCCTTAAATATTAGAGTTTGTTCTATTGTGTTTTTTGTCTCTCATTTCAGGTAAAATCCTTCCTGGAATATGCGTCAGTTGAGCGTTCCTGTGAAGGTCTCTGTTATTGGTATATCAGTGGGAGTGGCCCTTATAGGACTTCTAGCTGCATATTTCAAGCGCAGGAAGAGAGGGAAGGTCTGGAGGGACCTCCCGCCAGTTGAGGAACCCACACTCAGAAATCGACGCAGTAATGGAACCAATTTAAGTCCTACAGCTAGAACTCCGAATGGGGGTAGGTCCAATAGAACAATCAAATCATACTGCAACTTGGACTAAGATTATTTTTGATCATATATGTGTTTTAGCAGCCAATAGTTGTTTGGATTTCGATTGAAAATTGTAATATACAATGATTGATTGTAATATATGGCATAGAAAGAAGGTAGTCCACCCCCATTTTTGAGAATGAGTTTTTCAAAAAGCCCTGTCCAACCTATTTGATCCAAAAAACAATCATTTTTACCCTTGATGTACTATTAAATGAATTGTGATATATTCATGAATTCCAAATCCATTTTTATGTTCACATTTGATGTTGATATATATGTGTATATATATATATATATATATATATATATATATATATATATATATATATATATATATTTATATATATATATATATATATATATATATATATATATATATATATATATATATATATATATATATATATATATACATGTGTAAATGATATATATATATCTTTGATTCCTTTTTTCCTAGATTTATCAGGATCACGCCAGAGCACGAGTCCTTTTAGGAATCATTCATATCGTGACAAATCCACATCTCTGTCCAGCCTGGGAGGAATATCAAACGCCTCAACACTGACAGTCGGCGGAAACAACCATGACTCCATCAATACTGCAAACATGGGGCCCGATGCACTCTGTGAACTTGGTAAGTCTCATGTACTGAGAGTGTGGCAATCTTTAAATGACAACTGAAAACACACCTGTTCAAAGATGGAAATATCAAATAGTTATATGGATACCTAACATCTATCCATTGACAATGGAATGTAATGCACCTTTCAGCATGTTTTGATATATGGAAAGGGCGCGATATCAAATGACAATATTATTATTATTATCATAATTATTATTATTACTATTATTATTATTATTATCATAATTATTATTATTATCATAATTATTATTATCATTATCATTATTATTATTATCATTATTATTATTATTATTACTATTACTATTTTTATTTTTATTATTATTATTTTCCTTGTAGGTTTGGAATCTCTCCAGGCAGCCATTGACCATTGGCAGGAAGCTCTCTCAAAGATAGACCAACAATTAGCAGAAACAAACACAGCCATGGTGAGGAAAAGATCATTTTAAAAATAAATATATGAAAAGAGAAATATCTTTTGGAGAAAATCGTAAAATGGGTTTCAAGTACCGTTTCTCTTTGAATCTATTTTAATTTTTATCCACATGAAGGTTTGTCTTAAAAGACATTTCCTGAATAGTGCAGACAACTGGGCTACTACATTGATGAATTGTTACTTTATTGTGTTTTAGTAATGCTCAGCCAAATCTGAAAGACTAGATTATTGTATAAACCCATTCTTCCCTGGAGTATCATCTGAACAGGCTTGAAAATAATTGAGAATCAATCATTTATTTGTAAAATATCTGAAGGTGTGTTGTAGATTTTTATTCTAATAATTTCTCTTGCAAATATTTTCCAATATATACATTGTTCAAAAAGGTAATGCCAAAATAATAGAGCTTTTAGGGATGAGCAGGGCTCGACATTAAGCACTGTCCGCTCGTCCGAGACGAGTGGACTTGACCTCCGGACAAGTGCTTTTGTTCAGCCACTGTTCCGACTGAACAGTGGCATAATGAGTCTGGTAAATTCGGGCAAGTGACTGGAAGTGAGCCAGCACTACTCACTATTCACGCTTGCTGCCGGTGGTGGTTTCAACTCCCCGTGCAGCACGTCAGCTCCACAGGGTATATACATTCCCACCCCTCCCTTCCCTCCCGCTGCTTCTGCAGCCCATTATCACGCTTCTACTGGCCACCGGAAATCTCCCAACAATACAAGCCTCTCCACATGGCCGCTAGGAGCCGCTAGAGCGCTAATTGCGTCGTCAGCGTACAGCGAGTGAAATGAGATGTTTCACCGTTGGATGGGAACTTCTTCATAGCTGCTCTAAGAATAATGCTGCTTTGTATACACTGAGTGCAGAATGAGCATATCAAAGACTACATAGAGACAATAGTGTACTTATAGTTCCATTCTATAGTACATTCAGAGACATGGAGACTGAGAGCCGTCTTCATGTCTAGGGCACAAATCACAAACAAAACTACCACACCACATGCAGTTACTAATAGTAAATTTGTTGTGAAAAAAATAAGTGTTTCCTCGAATCCCATTTCAACTATATGGTGAAGTGGATAATAAACGATTTAATGGCCCTTGCACAATGTTTATATTAAATGATTTAATATGATTCTATCTCTGCTGTTATTTGTATTATTTGTATTCATGGATAAACACTGCCGTGCATTATGCTATACCCTTAATTTAAACACTTCTAATATTAGACCAAATATAATGGGTTGCCTGTATTGATCCTTAGAAGTTTCCTTCAATGATATATTCTAAAAACGAAAAGTTCTAATTCTTTGTTATTATATGCAGCTGATTATATGAACAATAAGATACATCAAGTGAACCTCCCAAATCACTAATTTTGCTTGCAGGATTGGCCTGAGAATGCATCTCAGACCATTTATACCCTCTAGCTTCTGGAGGCCTTGAGTACACAAGTGTATTATTAGACAGACAAATCATACACAACACATCTGGAATTAAATAGAGAAGTATGTTCTTCAAAATGGTTTATACAATTACTTATACCCCCAACAACAATTTTCTCCGGGCAAGTGAAATTTTCTCCGGGCAAGTGAAACCTTCTGGCTACTTGCCCGGCGGACAAGTGAAACTTAGCTGGGCAAGTGAAAACCTCATGGCACTTGCCCGCAGGGCAAGTGCCATGAGGCCTGATGAGTTAATGGAAGTTCTGAAAACTGGCATGAACTTTGTATATTAGGCATGGTTAATAGGTTGGCTAGAAGTTGCTGCCATGGTCAGCAGGGCGTTTGAACTTGGACACCCACATTTTTGTGCATATATTCTTAAAATGTCATGTTCTAACATATAATTGAATTTCTTTCACCATAATATCACTCCTATGACATTTTAAAAGTACATTAAGCCTTACTTATAAGTAAATACATAAAATGATAAGTAAAACCATGTATTATGGTTGATCTGAGTATATTGAGTAGTCTCCCTTGGAAAACAGGACGCCCAAAAATTATGCAATTGGCAATTTTTGGCACCCAGTTTCTAAATCCTGGCTAAGACCTTGGTTGCTACGACTGGGCCCTGTATAGAAGACTAGTTTATACTGTAGAATAGGAAATTAATCCAAGTGGTTTATTCTGCCCAAACTTTTCCAAGTGAGGTCAGTTTGGTTTAATGAACATCGGATGTATTATTCCTGTCATTAGAAAATTAACCTTCAGTATTGGCTTTTCAGAAAAAAATCCAGAATCACAAATTCGGTTAATTTGCACCTCGGATTAATTTCCTATTTTGCATAACTGGTTTGTTCTTCCAGGAGCCTCCCATGAGTGAACTACAACAGCAAGTGCAGGAGCTCCTAAACAAAGCCTTCAAGATCCAGGAAGATTACGAATATGGCATGTTTCGACAGGCCAGCACGGCAGCCCTGGATTCTGCCATCTCGGCGATCGCGGACATGGACAAACGCTACAATGCGGAGCGACGAAGGACGAGATCGCTGGACGAGGGCTCCAGCGACCAGGATTCATTTGTGTCTGCTATTGATGTAAGTAGTCTATGTTGTACAAATATTTGTCAGATTGGGGCTGTGAATAGAGACCAAATGGCAGTTTTTGACAGAAATGTTTCTGGGAGGGCACTGACTGAATTTTGGAATATTCCAACATCTCTCTAAAACACCACCCTTTCACTTGTCAAAGAGCATCAACAGGAGCTTTTTGTAATTACAAGCAATATTGTTATTATTATCATTATTATTTTTATCATTATTATTATTAGTAGTAGTATCATTATTACTATTATCATTATTTTCATTATCATTATTACTATTATTATTATTATCATTATTTCTATGATTTCTATTATTATTATTATTATTATTATTATTATTATTATTATCATCATTATTATTATAATTATTATAATCATTACTATTGGTGTTGTTGTTGTTGTTATTATTATTATCATTACTACTTCTACACAAATTTTAGAACAACGCTGTAAAATAGCAGTCATATCTTTTATAGGTTATCCACAGCATTATGTTTTAGTTTGATGTATGTGTTTGTAGATGCGGACGTTATCAGAGTCAACAGACCAGGTATAACTAGTGCCCCTATTGGCCTTGTATGAATCCACACCATCACTGAATACTGCTTCGAAATTCATCTTTTCTCTTACATATCTCCTTAACCCTTCTGATGCTGACGTAACTTTTGTCCAATACACAAGAAAGGAAAACATTATTACAATCATTTAAACCAAGTCATGTTGGTATTCATTAGAAAGCACTTGCTGAGTACTATCAGATCAGTATCCATTTGCCAGGGATCTAGGTATTTCTCAGCGTTTTGTCATCATTTCATATTTACCAAACTAGGGACCAGCAGCATAATAAGGGTTAAGAAGTTACTGTCAATACAACTTATAAAAAAAGTTTCTCAAAAATGTGGTTGTATGATTGCATACATGGAGATGCGATGAAATGAAATCTGCAGAAAAGAATGAATCCAGTCCTAGCAGTGAGCAGTGTTGGGGTTAAATCAATTAAGCTTGTTTGTGGCATGTGTTTCTCTACAGCCCTATTTGCCCTGTATTATATAGCCCTATTCCTCAATGTTGGTCACTCCAGAAATAGAACATGCCTAGTTCAAAGATAATAACAATTATAGTGGGGTCGTCTCCTTTCATCTCAGGCAATGCTTCTGCTTTTTTTCTCCTTTAAATATATATTTATCCAAAAAAGTATTCAGCTCAAATATTTTGTATTCTAAATTTTTTATTCAAGCAAGCCATTTAATTTCATGCATTTTGCAACGCACAGTGAAGTGAGTGGATGATATATTTTTTTCAAAAAACATCTATATCCCATTCATTACTGTACATCTCCTTTACAATAAATGTCATTTGGACATCCAATACTTTTGAAAATAACTTAAGATTTAATCTCAAATTTACAAAATATTTAATAGAGAGTTGTAAGTTGGATTTTGATTTGGGTAGAGGATAAATGCCTCTCTTAGAACTTTTCTTTTGCAGTCCAGCTTCACTTAACCCTTTCAATTTTGAGGCTGCTTTTGAAAGTACAAGAAAGCAAACAATGCTTTATGACTATCCAACCCAGTCATGTTGGTATTCATTTGAAGCTCTTGCATAGCACTATCAGATTAGTACCAATGTGCCAGGGGTTCAGTCATTTTCAGCATTTTTGCAACCAATTATTTTGACCAAATTATCCACCAGCAGCGAAAGGGGTTAAAACTATCATATTTCTGGAAAAGCCTGCCCCTAGATAATTTCCCGAGTGCCTGAATTACTAATTCCATTGTTTGCAGATGATCAGGTTTGCTTGCACAAGATTCCCAATGAAAGGCATTCTGTTCCAGATTATTACTTATGATCCTTCCTGTACCACACATGATAATCTCTCATATAGGCAGCTTCCTTTTCCTCAGAAAATAACTTGAGAATCACTCATATGTTGGTAAAATTTCTACGGGAGTTTTGTAGATTGTATTCTAATCATTTCTTCTTCCAATATTTCGCAAATATTTGTCAAGTTATTGCCAAAGTAATAGCGATTTTCGGGCTGCTACAATCATATTTATAAATGGGTAAATGGAGGTTCTGGAGAACTTTATAATCAGCACTCCGAAATTGACTTTAAAATGTCTACCCATTTCTTACACAAAATGTCCTTTCAACCTTAAGTTAGCTCCTTTTCCAGATTTGGAACCTGCCTATTTCAGACTCCCACACTGATTAATCCATTAACTATTCCATGCCTAGACTTCCATTGATCTTCGCATCTCATGATAGAAATTTAGGAGTTAGGAATGAATTTGCAAATATTTCAAGAGAGTTGTTGATTCAATTCTGATAAAAATAATCATGGGATATGTTGTATAAACTTAGGAATTCAATTATAATTGGTCAAATATATAAAGAAGAAATATGTATATTACATCCTTTCTTTTAAAAAATGCATATAAAATGGTAGTTTTTAGCTGTGATAAGCATAATAGGATAAGTCCACCTATCCTGAAAATTTACACCATTCTTGTCTTACAATTTAAACAATGTACCCAATATTGGAATGGTTTGAAATTAATTTAAACTGAAAATAACGGGATGCATCGATTGTGTAATTTGACTAGGAAATCTTTGATTCATTGCTTGGATTTAGAAATAGATTTAGAATGATTTTTAACCTAATGGCTTATCAAGTGATTAATTTCATACCAAACCTGAAACTTGCTTTTGGGTTTTACGCATGGTCTGCTTACTCATGAAATGAGTAATATTGGAAAAATATTAAAAGAGGTAGCGAAAAACCAACAGAAAAAAAAAGCTTTCAGTCATATTTGTCTTAAAGTATTACTACGTTATCTATATATTTCTGTGTTTGGGACCATGTTTAAGCTCCATTTGTGAATGTCTACAGACAAAAGATATAGCCATATGCATTCCTTAGAAAAATAGTCATGATATGTCTGTTTTCTTGTAATCACAATGTGAGTGAGTATTTGGCTTTGGTAAATTCAAGAATACATTTAAAGATCTATTTGAAAGTTGAGTTGATATATTCACCTTTTAACTGTCATATTTTAAATTTTCCATTAGAAAAAATACACTTTGGTCTTCTTTTTAAAGCAACAATTTTCAGTAAATGAACTCAATTACCCTGAAAAATTGTATTTGCTACCTAACTTATCTTTTCTTCTCACTGAGTGATCTGGTGTCTGAGGGGAATATCCTTTGAATGAAATTTGATAGATGTATTTTTGATTTGAAAAATGTATGTATGACAATCATTTTAATCATTTTAAACTCTGCAAACTTTTAAGTTATATGTAACTATGATTGGCATTAATCGCACACACACCTGTCAACACATCTGACTTGATTGAGACTCCTGATATTAGTCCCCCAAATTTTCAACTTCTGATGGTGACGTCATGATTTAGGAGAGAAGCAGATTGGAGGAGCTCCTATAGAATCTGTAAAAATCTCCGAATTTGGGACTCATCCGGGCATGAAAAATCATTGACTGTTGTTAGAAAGACATTAGATTGAGAACAATCTTCAATAGTCTGAATTATTTGTTTAAGGACGACTTTTGTGGAAAGTTTAAAATCTTCGATATATTCACCTTTTAACTGTCATATTTTAAATTTTCCATTAGAAAAAATACACGTTGGTCTTCTTTTTAAAGCAACAATTTTCAGTAAATGAACTCAATTACCCTGAAAAATTGTATTTGCTACCTAACTTATCTTTTCTTCTCACTGAGTGATCTGGTGTCTGAGGGGAATATCCTTTGAATGAAATTTGATAGATGTATTTTTGATTTGAAAAATGTATGTATGACAATCATTTCACTTTGATTCATAACATATTCTTTTTTAAACTCTGCAAACTTTTAAGTTATATGTAACTATGATTGGCATTAATCGCACACACACCTGTCAACACATCTGACTTGATTGAGACTCCTGATATTAGTCCCCCAAATTTTCAACTTCTGATGGTACATCTGATAACTGATGTAGAAAGCGTGACGTGGTCCACTCCTACCACATATTTCCTTATTAGGAGCTCTTGCTCATAATAAAGGTGGATGGGTTTTTGTAAACAAACAAAATCACATGTTGGTTGAATGTTGACAGGTATGAGCATATTTTGATTGTTGACCACATGATTTCATCTGGGTATTGTACATGATTAGTTCCTTGTTTTCCCACTAGATGGCAGATCTGTCTGACTTGGAGGAGCATCGGGAGGCGTTCCAGCACTTGGTCCTCTACGAGGCAGCTCTGTTGGAACTCAAACATGGCAGTATACCTATACGCTCATTAAGGTAAGGCCCAAAAGAAGAAGAAGAGGTTTGGTTCCTATAACCCTACCCTACTTAGTTTTTGTCCCCTACCCTAAAGTTTTTTGCCAATCCTTCTGAAAAGTGAACTTTTCCTACACAAAACAGTAACAAACTTCTGAGGCAGGTTAACTTAATCAGTAGGGCTCCCAACGGAAGTCTCACTGTCCTAAATATCAATTAACCAACCATTATTATCAATTTCTGGATGAACAGAAGTAAAATTACTGCATATAACGACAATCACAACAAGACACTTTTATTGAAGCCATCCAACTCCGTGGAATCATGTTAGTTATAGAATAAAGATAATAATGATGAAAAAAATCCCTACCTAAGTATAATTTCAAAAATTCTAACATACCACTACAAGATAACTTAGGGAAGTTTATTTTAGAAAATTAGTCAGAAAGCTATTAAGAAAAAATTAAGCCTATTTGGGCGCTATATATTACCAAACATAAGGACAATATGTAGTAAAGTTTGTTAAAATTGAGCAGATAAGTCTCTGAAAAAGATGTTTTGACTTTACAGCTGTTGCAGTAACAATAACAGGAATGTAGGAAATAGATGATTGCTCCAACTAACCCAACATTATCAATCAGATAGTCTAGTTATTGTTCTCCTACTCTATGTCATCAAGAGTACTTGATTATTTCTATTTTTGTATTATTTTTTAATTTTAGAACAAAAATGGCCAAGTGTTTAACAGACACAGAGTTTGTAGCGAAAGTGTTTTGTGTGCGAGCAGCATTTGAGGTAAGAGATTATTTCATCTGTTTCAGAGTTCATTTGGTAATTGATTGAGTTTGTATAGTTGGAAAGGGTATATTGCATTGGATAGTAGTGTTATACAGAACTATGCTTTTGTGTAGATTAAGTCTCCGTTAGGGTTGTTTACCAGTACTCGGGTACCGAAAGGAACCGAGATTCGTTTTAAAAAGTACCGGTATTTTACTGTTTCATTGAGAACCGGTACTTAAAGGCACCGTTTTGTTTTTTCGAGCACTGTTTCGTTTCAACAAATAAAAAAAGTTGTTACTTACTTGCACCACCACGTACAGCTAATTTGATGACTCGTCGTGTCCTGATTCCCCACATGAAACACCCACGCTGTCTTGAATAGCATTCAGCGGTAAATATGATAGATCGTGGTGGCGCTCATTTGCTGCGATTAACTTTGTCAATGTTGGTCACCATTGTTGGTTCTGTTCCCCAATTCTACTAATCCTTCTTGTCAAAGAATTGAGGCATAGAACCACACATGTTAGCGATAGAAACTTGTAACAAAGTCAATCAGGCCAAGGAGATCAGAGGTACCATTTCACTGTTAACGATACTGATACCACTGGTACCTTTTCGCCAGTACCGGTACCAGTATCGTACCGTTTCGTGTTAGCGGTATGCAACCCTAGTCTTCGTCTCTGTCAGCCAGTGCAGACCTCATGTAAAGAGGTGTTTTTATATATACTAATAGAATGAGCTGTTCCGACCCTAAAATTTTAAAGTGGTTGTGGGTTTAGTTAATTTTGATTTGCTTTAACCCCTCAAAGACCTTGATGAGAGTCATCTCCACCTTAGATACCTTTTATAAAATCATCTGATTCGCTTGTAAAATTCACAAAATATTTGAAGGCGAGTTGTTGGTTGTATTTAAAAAAAAAACTTTTCCATTTATTTTCTGAAAATTCCTTAGAGAGACAACACCAAAATAGTAAGATCTCTTTGACAAAAGTTGTCTTGATATTTGATACTTATGAATATAACTCTGGAATCAATCATTGATCCACAAAATATTTTATGGAAAGTTGTTGGTTTGATTCTGATGAACATTACTCCTCCAAATATTTTACAAAAAATGCTATAGTCACACATTTATTTCAGACATAGTCAGGGAGCTTTGGGCTGATAGAATAGATTAAAGAATAAAGACTACTTCACAATAAATCTTGACTATTTGTTGGCTAAATTAGTTTCACTAGACCTGAGGCTAATGTCAAAAACTGAGGATATTTTGCTTTTAGTATATACAGGTAGATTTCTACAAACATGCTTATATTCATACTTAAAAAATTATTGTCTCATTGCTTTTTACAGCTTTTATTCAGAGATGAAACCATACAGAATTATTTTATCGAGGAAGGCAAAAAAATGATTACAGACCTTCTCACACATGCAGATAGGGTAAGTAAGCATGATTTGATAATCTAGTATGACAGTTGCAAGATGAAGGTAAAGTTGGCTTATATTTTTACATATGTTATCTTTATTTCTTGTATATAATCGCCCTGAACATATATATCATGTATTTAATATGTATTATTGATGTGCAGTGCAGGATAGAGACACTTGAGTAGAAGTGTTGAACCTGTTCAAGTTCTGCTCACTTTAGAATTTTCAAGATAAGATGTATCATCAATATTTCCTTAGTGATACAATATCTGAACTCTCTCTCTCCCAGAGACTTAATTTTTTTTTAATTTTACGCTGTCAATTTAAAATATTTTGCTAATAAATAGCAAACTGTCTATGTCTGGAGATATCCAGGTAGCAGGTAAGTCAATTTTGTACAGTTAAGTAGTATCAGTATTTTATTTAGGACCGGTACCGGTCCTTATATTAGTGCTCGCTATCAATAATCTAAGCAGAAATATGTTAACTGGAGAACCTTATGCGGATGAGACCACTGGTCAAAGTTCAGAAGTTGATGTTTTGTGGTATTTTTTGTTTGTTTCAGGATGCTGAAGATTTCCAGGAGGCTTATGATATCCTTATAGAGTATGTGAAAAACAAAGACAATTGGCCAGAGATGGAGGAGGAACTCAGGTTTAGAGGGGTCGGTATCAAATTATTTACTAAGATTTTAACCCTTATGATGCTGGTGGCTAATTTTGTCAATACAAAATGAAGCAAAAAAAACTGAAAAATGAATGAAACCCTGGCACATGGGTACTAATCTGAGAGTACTCTGTGAGAGCTATTTAATAAATACCAGCATGACAGGATTTAGATGGTTTTCAAAAATCTTTGTGTCCATTAGCTTTGGATGAAAGTAGCCTTAGCATTGGAAGGGTTAATGTATATAGCTTTCTCGTTTCTTGTATAATGATTGACACATGCAAGGATACATTGTTACAAGAATGGTTTCTTTATTTCTAAAAGATTAAACCTATCAATCTCAAATAATAGTGGTTGGCTAAATATCCAGATATTTTCTTCCTTAGAAGATAAGTTTCATTATGTTGAGAGAATTACTTGTGTTACTGTTAGTTACAAAAATATAGCTAAAATCAGTAGAACTTCTGAAGATTAAATCCATTCATACCTGGCACTCCAAGAAGCTCTTACTATTATGGCATCATAGTTTGACACAAGCATCAATTCATGAAGTATTTCTATAATAATTTTTTTATGTTGATCCAAACCCAACCAGCACCTCACATTTGACTACATTTATTTTGTGAATTTGATTCCAAAATTACTATTTTAGAATTTCAGGCAATTTAACAAAATATCTGTCCACCCACAGTTTTCTCATTAGCTGACTAGCCCCCAAAATATATATATATATATATATATATATATATTGCTTGCCCATTACTTTGGCAAATTACAGTTCCTGTTACTTGTTACATTTACCTTTCACCCCTCTCAATTTTCATATTACATTTTGTATTACATTAATTTCTTATCTAATTTTCAGGTGAAACTCTTGTCTTTCTACGATGTGGTGTTAGATTTTATCATGATGGATGCTTTCGATGACCTGGAGAATCCACCAACCTCTGTCACAGCCGTCGTGCAGAACCGCTGGCTCTCAAACGGATTCAAAGAAACAGTATGTACCCATGGCTTATGAATAGGGATTGGTACCAGTACTAGATACGTTACTTATATTGATATTGAATGGGGGAAAAGTATTCTATCGAAAATAAGTTGAGTAAAGTTTTGTTAAGATTAAAAATGTATAGAAAATATACTTATCTGCTACCTGGACCTCTCAGCAAGAAGGTATTTCACTACTTATTAGTGAATTTCTTAAAGCTAACAGTGCTTGTTTTAACAAAATTATATCTCTGAGAGGCAGTCAGTATCGTCATAAAAAATTGATTTTTCTTGTTGTGTTATAGAAATATTTGTAGGACCAGTAAAAAAAATTCAGGACCAGTAGATCCTAGGTGTTACTGGTCATACAGGGCCAGTAACATTTTTAGCGTTAAGGTGACACTCCTTTTCTTATATTATGGTTTGTGTTTCAGGCACTCTCAACAGCAGTATGGTCAGTTTTAAAAGCAAAGAGGAGACTATTGAAGGTAAGGACAACAAGGCATTGGATTTTAATAAATGAAATTTTGTCAATTTATAGTAATGTATTCTAACAACATTTGATGAATTATCATGTGAGCAACTGTGGAACTTATTCTGCCAACAAATTTCAACAATTCATTCTACCAACGACATATATATATATATATATATGTATATATATATATATATATATATATATATATATATATATATATATATATATATATATATATATATGTATGTATGTTTGTATGTATGTATACACACATGATTTTGTAACTGTATGTTACAGCAAATAAACATACTACTACTACTACACAGACACACACATATGTGAAATTTTCAATGTGTTTTTTTCTCCTTTCAGTTTCCCAATGGTTTTATATCTAAGTTTTACGGCATCACGGAGCATGTGAGTCCTGTCATGGCGTGGGGCTTCCTGGGCCCAGACGGCAAACTCAAGCAACTCTGTAACTACTTCAAGGTAAGAAGGCAAGATGAGGAGTTATGTCTCGACCCTCCTTTGGTAGGGGAGGCGCGCTGTTATCATAGCCTTAGCCAGCAGGGCGCCTGGGCATCTTTTGGACACCAAAACCCCCAAAATTCACCCCTCAGGACACCCAAATATTTAAAGAAGTGATTTCTTAAAATGTCAATTTCCAGCATATAATTATAGC
Source organism: Maea johnstoni (assembly GCA_963942565.1). Lineage (NCBI taxonomy): Eukaryota > Metazoa > Annelida > Polychaeta > Spionida > Magelonidae > Maea > Maea johnstoni. The sequence goes on along the minus strand of OZ012695.1, from coordinate 39,436,385 downwards.
TTTTCAACCTCAATATAATTTCAGCTCTAGCATTGAGACGATACAGTATTTTAACGGTATTGCTATAGGTATCTTGAACTATGCTAAGTACACACTTAGCATAGTTCCTGGCATAAATCTATAACATATCGATTTCTGTCAGGTACTATAATAACTTCATGTGAAAAGTTGTACTTACAGCTGTACTTACTTGAAGGTCCCGTATAGCGAAGCTTGTACCATATCACTATAGTACCTTCAAATTAACAAGTTAAGTTGCCGTAAGTATGATTTTTCACTGTATTTTCTTGTAGTATGCCATTTGAGATGGGTTTTGAGTTTTGCAAAATAAGGGTAAGCATACTGTTATAAATTGAAACAAACACCGGTTCATTGCATATATAAGGTCATTTCATATATGAAAAGAGGTTTTGTGATGGATAACACTTTAACTAGATAATAATAATAATAATGATGATTTGTATTTTTGTCCCAGGTGACCTTTTTGATATTCAAGGTCATTGCATAGAGAGATTAAGTGACGAATAACATTTTCATTAGATGATGAAGATGATGATGATATTGATAATCTATATTTTATATTCTTTCAGGACCAGGTCCTTGGTTTTGTTGGGGACATCTTCAGCTTTGAGCAGGTGCGCTATACAACGGTGGAGGAGTTATCGGACGACATACTGTCCGTGGGGAGAATGCGGGTCCAAAAGGCTGCAGAGAGGCTAGCTGTATGATGCCACTTCAAGTGTAGACTATAGACTCATAGCCCTTCTAATGCGGAGTCTACTTACATCCAAAGCACAAGGGTGCAAAGTTTTTGGAAAACCACCTAAACCAGTCATGTTGGTATTCATTTGAAAGCTCTCGATGAGTACTCTCAGATGAGTACTTATTTTCCAGGGTTTCAGTGATATTTTAGGTTTTTTGCATCATTTTGTATTGGCCAAAATAGTCGCCAGCAGCATAAGGGATATCAGCGTACAGTATGTCTCTGAGCATATTAAAGCCATTCCTAGCTGGATAGATATGTGGATAGATGGTGGATACAGCTCTAGACTTCTGGCAATTTTCTTATTCAAGATTTTTATCTTTGCTTTCATTAGGATAGAATACCCATAGCATATTTAAGGATTGGCACCTTAAAAATTTTCTCGATACAATCCAATATTGTTATATCTTTAACGTTACAGTATCTTAACAGTTTTTTAGTACCTTTTTCCTCCCAGGAGCCAAATAATTTCTTGGCATGAAATATGCCAACATAAGTATGAAAGATAACTTATCTAGCTTTAGAGCTGTTTACCAGTTTTTTATTGGTCACTATATAAATAAAGGCATCGTCTAGGGCTGTGTGACCAGCTGATTAACACATCTGCAGTGTAATCGATGCTGCGCTCTCGTCATGAAGGACAGGATTCTCCAATATACAGCTCTCCTATTGGCTGCAAGCAGGGTATATTAGTCATACTTAAACTGCATGTGACCCGCAGCCAAGGTCATGCACAAGATTTGGTGGCTTAAAGTCCACCCGATTCTTTGTCTAAGTAAAAAAGGTACTATTCCAGATATTCTAGATAATCAGCATTACATTAGACAACTTATATCAATTCCATTTGGCAGTATCTTTATCATTGCTTCTAGTTATGAAATATGCCAAGTATGAAAGATAACATATCCAGCTATGGAGTTGTTTGCCAGGTTTTTTTTATGAGGCTAACTTTACATATATAAATATCTATCTATATATATATATATATATATATATATCTATCTATCTATCTATATATATATATATATATATATATATATATATATATATATATATATATATATATATATATATATATATATATATATATATGTATATATATATATATATATATATATATATATATATATATTTATTTATTTCACATTACTCAAAAAGACTCCTTACAGTTAATAAGTCAACAACACTAAGGATGCCTTGTATATGAAAGCAATATTGCTAGAAAAAAAATGAAAAACAAATATTCATTCTAAGAAGCGGATCTACTTAGTTTCAGTATGTGTATTACAAAAAGCTTCATATTACCCATTTGCATCTGGAGTGCACAAACAATCTGATATTTTTTATGAAAACAAGCTCCAAAAACACTTCAAAAGGAAGTTAGTGTCCGAAATTTTAGAAAAATGAATGAACTTACAAATCGTGAGCTGGTATTCAGGTACCATCCCTAAGTATGCACATCGGAGCTGCATGCTGGAGCAGCTTGGAAGTGCCACCATTTGTAATTGAGCTACGGAAGACCAATACCCAATTACCAAAAAAGTGTGAAGAACTGATTATAATCAATAATAGATTGGTTGGCAGCAACTGATGAACGGTCATAAAATTGCAACCAATTCCCAACCCTACATACTATACTCTGCACTTTCCTAATGTATATTTGGAGCAGCATCATTCTAAAAGGGTGAGGATTTTGTCTGGGTTGTTAGGAGGTAGTATATCTGGTCATTTTTGCAGTATAGGATATGCTCTTTTGGTATGGTTTCAACTTGTAGATGACCAGATGATAATATGTTTTTAATACATTTGAACATTCCTTCACCAATTCATTCTTAGAGTGTTTTTTCATTGGGAAATTTCTTTGTAAAGGTATAGTTCAAATGAATATAAGAAAGTTCATTTGACATCTTTTTTAGAAGAAATGTTTTAGAAGTGTTTTTTCTGTAATATAGGAAATGTATGTTTCCTATAATTTTCAAAAGGTTGCTTGTATTTTACCTTTCTGGTGCCATTTGGGTGCACTATAAATGACAGGGTCAGCAATGGATGCGTTTTAAGGAGATGAGGGTGAATTTCATTTTTGACTTAAGTCACCAAATGATGTCTAACGACCATAAAAAGAAAATGATATAAGACTTTGTTAAAGCCTTTGTCCTTCCAATGCTGGGGCTATTTTCGTCCAAAGCACACAAATCCAAAGATTTTGGAAAACTAGCTAAACCCTGTCATGTTGGTATTCATTGGAAAGCTCTCACTGAGTACTCTCAGATGAGTACCCATCTGCCAGGGTTTCAGTCAATTTTCAGTGTTTTTGCATCATTTTATATTGGTCAAATTAGTCATGAGCAGCGTATGGCTTAAACCTGCATTTGGGATAATGGTTTTAAATACAGTGTAAGGATTTATTAAACCCTTAAATCTCCATTTGGGACAATGTGTTAAAATGTTCTCTAGGATCAAATACAGGGTGAAAAGAGAAGAAATGGGAGATGATGTTATTTGTAGAAGTTTCTCGGCGCATGTATTTATGAGGTATTTAAGATATTGGTAAGTCCAGTTGTTATTGTGATCCATCTTTATGTCCCCACCAATAGTAAAGTTTCATTGCTGCACAAGTTATGTAGCGAAGACTGCTTATATCGCCTGGTACAAAGCTAACCCAGTTTTTCCTTTTGCACCATCAAAATGATTCAGATGATGACATGAGCCTTGGAAGATAGTTGCCCCGTATGACTGTCTCAGGCCTGTTACTTACTCACTTCAGTAAGCTATATCTGAGTAGTGTTGAAGAGGACAATTGAAATTGATCTAAAACCTGTCATGTTGGTATTCGCAGAGTTCTCTCAGATGAGTAACCATGTAGCAAGGGTTCAGTCATTTATCAGCTTTTTTGCATCATTTTGTATTGGCAAAACTAGCAACCAGCACCATAAGGGCTACGAATTAAGTGATATTTTATGTTACATAGTGATTTTATTAACTGGTTATTGGTTCCCCACCCCAATATTTTGAGATCACTCCAGTTGCTCTTGAATTATATTATATAGCATGTGTAATTGTGCAATAACACTTTTCACTCTGATAACTAGTAAATATAAATAAATATAGCTTATTTCCTCAGTATCTTTAGAGTATGCACATTTTGAATGTTATTTTCTCTAAAGACGGCTTACGCCACTTTTTAACTACCGTAAATTCTCGCAAATCTCGGCCGCCCTAGGAATCTTCTTGGCCCCTATAATTACCATCAAACACACTTCTCAGCAAGAGTGGGTTGATCTCGAAGGAAAGTGTGATAGATTGCTACTCTTCTATTAAGATGGTATTCCTCTTGAAGTTGCATGTATGAATATATATATATATATATATATATATATATATATATATATATATATATATATATATATATATATATATATATATATATATATATATATATATATATATACGGAAAGAATGGATCTTTGTGTGTATACTCGCACACACACACATATATATATATATTTACCTCATACATACATAGTTATGAATGTGTGTGTGTGTATACTATATATATATATATATATATATATATATATACACACACACACTCATGACTGTTTGTTTATGAGGTATGCGTGTATGCATGAAATGTTAAAATGACATGGAGTGGTTGTCTGTGTTTAATAGAATAATGCTTCAGTGTTGCTGCTATTGATGAAACTGAGACATACATAAGTTATATGTTCAGATATATTTCACCACATACTCATATCATTGCTGTAAGTACTTGCTATTGTCTCATAAGACCAGTGTGTCTCTGGTCAGGTGTATATTGCTGTACATTATTACACATCATGCTTGGACCAAAATAAAAGGATTTCCAATCACTAACGAAAGATAGAGAATAAAAATAAAAAACAAGTAGCTTGGACTTTGTTATCTTTATTCGCTATCTATAGGTTCATGAATTTCAGGATACTGTGTCTGTTTTGTTTTTTCAGATTTGAAAATTTACCTGTAAAATCTATTTTGAAAAATTGTGATCCTTTTCTTTGAATGAACATTGCTGAGCTTAATATTTTTAACACAGGTTCATAAATTTCAGGATGCTGTGTCCGTTTCTTTTTTTTTCAGATTTGAGAATTTACCTTTAAAATCGGTTTGTCTGGGAGAAATCCTTTTGCAACTGGTACCTGGAATTTAACCTCATTGTAGTCATAACTAAGGTTCCTAAAAAATGACACTTGAATATATGTTTAATATGTGCATGTCAAAACAACATGACAAAAATTGGTTTGGTAATATATAATATTTATTAAATCTTTTTCTCTTTTACACAAGAGATAAACATGTTTTTAGGCAGCTGAAGTGAAAAAACAAAGAATGCTATGCGTTGCAAAGTTTATATGCAATATACAAAAAAAACTTTTCAAGTAAACATTTAGTCTAGAACACATTTCAATTAACAAGAGAAAAATATCACGTTTGATTTCTTATGAAAATACAACATCTGCTAAAATAGCTTTCAATTTCAAGATATCATCTCCTGATGAAATAACTTGGGCGTTTTACAGCAGGAAAACTACCTCCATTAAACGTGACAAGTCTATATGGTGTTTGAATAACTAAGAAGCAAGGTCTTTGGCTTTGTACAATGGAAAAAAGCTATTTCCATTTAGTGCGACAGTATTCTATAACTATAAGGTGTTTGAATGCCTCAGGAGCAAAAAGTTTTGGCTCTGTACAGTAGTAAAACATTCTTCCATTCAACATGACAACAGTTAATATGGTGTCTGAATGCCTCAGGATCAAACGTTTGGCTTTATACAGTAGAGAGGGAATCCTTCCATTTAAATCACAACAGTTTTATATTGCGTTTGAATGCCTGAGGAACAAT
>OZ012695.1:39232981-39428043 GCA_963942565.1 Maea johnstoni | reverse complement strand
TAAGGTTTCTCTGTAATGTAATCGATGCAAGAGCCCTGATTGGTCCTTGTTCCCACGTGACCTCGCCCTGCTGCCTTATCTGGTAGTCCTGGCATGAGGCCAGCATGTAACTATAGGGCATATAGTAATTGGTCTCTCGTTACATATCCATTCTTTTCTTAATCCAAGCCTGAATGCATCCTGCGCCACATCATTCAAATCAAATGTGAGGAGTTTCTACACTAAAATATGTCCGCTTGTACAAAACTACTAACGATTGCCTTTTGTTTCATTCTTCAGAATTACAAAGAAGTAACTACCATCAAAATCCTACGAAATATTTAAGACTTAACTAGTATTTGTTAGCTGCTAAATGTGCAGATATATTTTTACACTGATTTAATTCTCTTCAATTGGATATGCAGTCATGACAGTGAAGATTATGCATTTTGATATTTTTAAAATTTCAATAACATATAAGAAAAAAACAACAAGTGGATATGAAATCAGCCAGTCACCTGAACAGGCTGGCTGCGACTAATAGCCATAAAGTCGCGTTCTGCGCATGTTGGCTCGCAAGTTTCTCTTAATGTAAATGACACGAGAGCCCTTAAATTATTGGTCTTTGTCTCCTAGTGACGTCACACTCAATGGACCACATTCTAGACCCCTGGCATAGCTAGGCCTTCACTATAGCGCATACAGTCATTGGTCTCTCGCTACATATCAATTATTTTATTCATCTAAGATAATATTTGGTTTGAACCTTACCATACAACGCTCTGTAGACTTCAATATCATTGCATTGCAGGCCTTTAATATGTCCTTCCCCGGCCCTCCTGCTCGAAGTCTCACAATGTTGTCAATTTGGGCAAAGGTAGCAGACACATGTCCTAGAACTTCTACTTTTTCCAACTCCATTTCAGTAAAAAATGTATTTCTACTATGCAAGCAAAAATCTATCTTTATATATCATTCTTATCTGACCAAGGCAAATGTGGACTAACTCAAGATTGATTGTATGATTGTGTGTTAAATGGAATTCTAGCTATCTGCCCTTCATGATCAGAAAACACATGTCGTGCTATGCCAAGGTACTTTTTTAGGAATGGCCCTGTCTGAGCCGGGTCCTAAGCAGAGCATAGACTGGTGCCCAGCACATAAATGTATCCCATCAGTGCCACATGGTCCCATTCTCACAGATATTTATAGACTAGTGCCCAGTCACGCAAGCATAGCTCCATGCTCAACGATCATTGACTAGTGACCAGTCATACATACACTTATATCAGACCCACAATGAACCATGCTCAACAACCATAGACTGGTGACCAGTCACACACTGCTCCAGAACCACATTCATGCTCAAAGATAATAGACTGGTGACCAGTCACACATACACTTATCCCAGACCCACATGTAAGCATGCTCAATGACCATAGACTGTTGACCAGTCACACACTACTCCAGAACCACATAAATCCATGCTCAAGACAAAGATCATAGACTGGTGACCAGTCACACATACACTTATCCCAGACCAACATGTAATCATGCTCAACCACCATAGACTGGTGACCAGTCGCACACTACCACATGAATCCATGCTCCAAGATCATAGACTGGTGCCAGGTTGCACATACACTCAACCAGGACACACACAAATGCTTGCTCAAAGATCATAGACTGGTGACCAGTCACACAATTACAGGACCACATGAATCCATAATAAAAGATAATAGACTGGTGGCCAGTCACACACTCATCCTAAAGTCACACTAAACCTAGAGTATAACGATCATATACTCTGGTAAGCTCCACACCGTAAAACCAAATAGATCCATGCTTACTATTCATAGACTGGTGGCCAGCCACACACTCACACAGTGACATTGATCCATGTTTATTTATTATATATAGACTGCAAATATAAACTAGCTTGACCCCTTTAACTACTTTGTGCCTTGTGACTGAAAACCATGAAATCAGACAAATTATATATGGCAGCATAGAATCTAGGCTATGAATTACACAGCGTGACATTAGGAGTGTAATCGATACCAAGGAATTGGCTGGTATCGCCGATCTCATGGAAAAGATCGCTATTAAATCTCATAGCGATCATTCCGATTCTGGAATCAGTAAAATGTTGATACTAATTGACGCTTACTTTGTCATGTTATTGCAATGCAATAAGATGACAAAGTAACAAGACAACGCCAGTCAGTAGCTCAGTGCGCCAGGTATTCTAATCTACTGCCTAAAAACAAAATTATAGCATGGGAATGTTAAAACAGTGAAGCATCTGATACAGTTTTAAACCTAAATGCTATGATTCTTCCCCCTATATACGTCGCTAGGAATCGGAATCGGAAAGAATCAGAATTCTTTTTTACGGATTCCGATTCCAAACCTTGGATACCAATCACACTCCTACTTGACATTACATTTGACTCAGATAAGGTGGACAATGCTTTATTGTGCCAATGACTTATCAAGAATTACACCGGCATTGGCTTTGATATTGAAGGCTTCAATGTTGATTAAATTTAGGATAGAACTGCCTATTTGGATCCGAGTTCTAAATTGCTATGCATGCATGATATCAAATATCAAAGCCTGTTGTTTCAATTCCTCAGCAGATCACCATACAAGACTGTAAAACAGTTACACTTTAAAGCTTTTATCCCAATGACTTTAATTAATAGGAACAAAACACACCTATGGACCTATTTACTTTTTTGTAAAAAATTAAATTGGTTATAATGCATGTCCCACTTTCATTCATTTTCTTCCATTCATAAGGTATCCACCGTGTTTCCCTTTTTCTTTTTGAGTTTATATTTAGTGTACAAAGATTAATCTCTTCAATTGGCTATGTGTTTATGACAGTGGAGATAATGCATTTAGATATTTCTTTACATAAGTTTTCAATAACATATGGTTTGAACCTTACCATACAACGCTCTGTAGACTTTAACATCATTGCATTGCAGGCCTGTAATATGTACTTCCCCGGCCCTCCTGATTGAAGTCTCACAATGTTGTCAATTTGGGCAAAAGCACCAGACACATGTCCTACAACTTCTACTTTTTCCACCTCCATTTCAGGAGAAAAATGTATTTCTACTATGCAAGCAAAAATCTACCATTATATAACATCCTTATCTGACCAAGGCTAAAGTGGACTGACTCAAGATTGATTGTATGATTGTGTGTTAAATTGAATTCTAGCAATGGCCCTGCATGTCTGGGGTCCTAAGCAGAGCATAGACTGGTGCCCAGCGGCCAGCACACAGATATATACAAGTGCCACCTGGTCCTGTTCTCACAGATTATAGACTGGTGCCCACTGCCCAGCCAGAACCCTGTAGATCCATGCTCAAGGATCATAGACTGGTAACCAGTCACACATACACTTATCCAAGACTCACATGTAACCATGCTCAACGACCATAGACTGGTGACCAATCACACTACTCCAGAACCATATAGATCCTAGACTAGCTCCTAGTCTATGATTTACTCAGATATTGCTTTTCTCTGTTCTGATCTTTTACTCAATATCTAGGTGTTAGTTTTAGTTGCTGTTGATAGATGGCGCCAATGGTCAGATAGAATCCAAATAAACCCATGCTGGCCGCCTGGTGAGCCAATATAGAACTAAATATGGATAGACATCTTAGAATAGTATGTAAACATTAGGTAGGTTATTAAAGAAGTGATAAAATGTCTTGGCCTAGGACTAGGCTATATAGATCCAAGCTCAAATATCATAGGCTAGTGCCCAGTTGCACTTACACTCATCCCAGACACACATACAACCATGGGCTCGTTTTGGCAAGGCCGTTTTTTAACTAGTCACGTGATCTAGTTCCTACTTAAGTCGTTTTGGGGAGCTGGTTCACCCCTGTTTTGAACTAAGTCACGTGGTCTTGTTCAAAAATTTGTAATAACCGATTAATAGTGGTTCACGCCTGGTTCACGCTATGAATGATGGGATATAGACATTTATTATTTCATTCAGTCCTCAATAGAGGTTATCAATATTCCCAGATCCGCCGTTCAAAGTGGAATAGACCGGACGGGAAAATAAATGTAATCCCCCCACTTTATTTTGTGCTCTGCCCATGGTCTTAGCCAATATTTTGAAACAGGGTGTCCAAATAGAGGTTTCATAGACTTTTGCGTGTCCAAAGTGTGGCACAAAGTACATACTACTAATAAAATAAACCCTATATATTTACAGATTTTGCTTTTTTAGGCCAGTTACTGCTTTGTGTGTCTTATAAAAGTGACAATACAGCTTCTACATCTTCTATCTTCTAAGAAAAGTCATCATCAGCAAATTCTGACTTAAACTTTTGGGTGTCCAAACTGTCAAAAAACAGTGTTCTGTGTGTCCAAATGACATGCTGGACGCATAGGCGGCTAAGCCCCTGGCTCTGCCGCCAAGCCATAAGTAGGTGCACCAAACCAGAGAGGTCTATTTATATTTTTAATCAACGTCTCTGACCAAACCTACAATAAATTTACCATGGATGGTAATAAAACTACGAAACTACAAGAATATTAGCGAATTAGCAGTGCAATACAGTGTTGTTGAAATGCATCATTTTATTAAAAAATCAATCTTTTAGTATTCAAAGATATGGTTTAAGTATGTATTTCAGTACTAGCCAAAAAATCACTTTATTTTCTTACCTCCCTCCCGACTGTTTGCTTACTTAGATTTTTGTGTGTTAAAAAAAAATCAACTTTATTTTTTATTACCTCCCTCCCGACCCTGTAAAATTGGTCTGGGAAGGATCCGGGAACCAATAAATCAATTAACCGTCGCCTAACATTTTGAGTTGGCTTTTGAGTCACATTCCAGGGTGAACACCCTGGAATGTGACTCCTTCATAGGTGAACACTAATTTGCCCTCAGGTCCTGAGGTGTCGAATTCTCTTAGGTTTTACTGTACATTGAAATTTTAGTACACAAGCCAAGTTATATGGACAGGTGGAGCCATCTACTGGCCATTCTTTGACCTATTTTCCCACCCCATAACTTTGCTGGGTTATATGAGTGCTTATATGGATTTGGCCCATCACACATTTTGAAACCTCTGACGCATATTGCTGGTGCAACAATGCAACAAGTGGACATCTCCAGCAGGATCTTAGCGAGGATTTCAAAAATGCCTGTCCAAAACAGCAATTCCAAAAGGTCTGCCTGTCCAGATTTAGATACTTAGGCCACTCCAATTTATTTACTTGTCTTACGAGCTTTCTTTGGAAAAAAAAATTCTGTTAGACTCCAAAAAAAATGTCGACTTTGGTGTCTTAGGGACGAAAGTGGTTTAGAAATCTTCTGTCAGACTCCAAAAAGAAAAAAAAGTGCAAGATTTAAGAATATTCATTGTAAGGGTGATTCAATCAACTACAGGCATTTATAAATGCTGTAGTAGAGCCTCAGATTTGAGGATGTATATCTCCCACCTTTCAGGTTACAGGGATTAATTGATTGATTGATTTTATTTAGTTGAGAAAAGGCTGCTAGAAACATTTTGCTACCACTCCTAGTCCTAACAGACTCTAGAGAAATAAACTAAATTTAAAAAAAAACATCTTTCAACTTTTTTTTATTCCAAAATGGCTCATTTCCTGCCTCCGGAGCTCATAAGACAAGTAATTAAATGGGAGTGGCCTTATATACTTCAAATCCCTATACATGCACCATATACATTTTATAGCCATTTGGGTCAAAAGGGCAATTTATACTTCAGAAGTGTCTTAAAAGAAGGTTTGTTATGAAGATATTTGGTTATTACCCCCCAAAAAGTCAAAACTGAAAATTCTTTGTAGAAATTTGGTCTGTTCAAAAAGGAGGTTTTCAGGAAACTGCCTGTCCAAAAAACAGCCAGACGCGTCCTGGCTGAATCACTGAGGTCCCCGAGTAGACAGTACAACCAGTATTAAAGCTAAGTAAAGCCAGATCAAGCTAAACCTGTTCTGCCATGCATGTCGCACCTTCTCAGCCTCCACCATACGAGTGAGACACAGCCGTCGATATGATTAACCTAACACCATCAACCACAGTATCAACAATTTTCTGTCAAATATTGTGTTTTAAGAACTGTTGCAGATTTTTCAAGGTATATCAAGCAGACTGTGTCAGCCCTTGTGTACCTTTAAGTTGTGAGTAGGTTAAGTGGTCTGGATCTAAAAATACAGCCAAAAATAGCAACGGAACAATGATCGCCTGAGACCAGTTTTACAAAGCTGCCGCGCCGGATTATGTTAAGGCTATTTTAGTATCTGCAGACCTATGGTCTTCCTCGAAATCAATTTGATTCTACCTAAACCCTGAATGGTACAAATTGACATTTCTCTTCTTATTTGCATTTATTAAAACAGGCATCCTTTAGTTCCTTGACCTAATATAACATAAATTTGATAAACAGGTCCCGGAAGTAAATTAAACAGACACTGCTCAATGCACAGCTCAGCCAGTAGGTGACCTATGGTGTACCCTTATGATAGTGGTACCCTTATGACTGGGTACCATATAGGTATGCTTTGACTGTAACATGATAGGCATAGAACATGTGGCAATATCAAATGATTGCACCCTTTTATCATTGGGTAACATTTTAGTAAGCATGTGAGGATTCTGAGTATAAGAGATCTGCCTCAAAGATCTATTAGTTATCAGATATATTTCGTCTATTTATCAAACAAAGCAAATTTACAGTTAAAAAAGTAGAAATTTATGAGATTTTTTATGGTTTTTCACACATTTTTATTTCACTATTCAACATAATGAAAGATTTCTTTAAAAATCTGCACTAGGGCAGAAAAGTAAAGAAATGGCATATCAACACATCACATGGTTGGCATTTTTTCATTAGCATATATTGTGATGTATCAAAAATTGAGTCACCCCTCCCCCCCCCCCCCCCCCCCAAAAAAATGGAGGTATAACTGTTATAAAAAGCAATGTCCCATAAGTTCTACCTGCCCTTTCTGTCTATGGGCCCCGTATTTATGCACTGTACAGGCATGCTCTCCTAGCCTAGGATGCAGCATTGATGTCAACGTCTAATTAGCATTAAGGGCAGGTGATAACAAATACATTTTAAGAGATGCCAATTTCCAGCAAAAAAAATGTTCACTTCAATATGAATGTAAGGACATTTCTTTAAGGTATTATTCAATTCGTATTTATAATAAGAACATGTATTGTATCCTGTTGGTTGCAAATTGAAGATGTTATGGTCCCCCTAGAATATTGGACGCCAATAATTTTTTTATGATACCCCATTTTAGGCACCACTTTCAAAATCCTGACTAAGTCTATGTATATGTAGGTATATATATATATATATATATATATATATATATATATATATATATATATATATATATATATATATATATATATATATATATATATATATATATATATATATATGTGTTTATATATATATATATATATATATATATATATATATATATATATATATATATATTTATATATATATGGCCTAAAAAAAAAAGTTGTTTGTTTCCTGTTACCCTACCCTAACAAGTTTTTATTCAAAAAAATCCCTACCCTAATGTTTTTATTGCCCATCTAACTCCCAATTAACGTAAAACATGCATAAAACACCCATTTTTGACCAAAAAAATAATGCAAAAAAAATAATAATTTACCAACCTACCTACCCTATTTTTTTTCGGACAGGAAACAAACAATTTATTTTTTTAGGCCTATATATATATATATATATATATATATATATATATATGTATATATATATATATATATATAATATATATATATATATATATATATATATATATATATATATATATATATATATATATATATATATATATATATATATATATATATATATATATATACATACATAACTTTTTTTCCTCCAAAACAATGCAGATGCAAGAATTTCAATTGCAAATCAATAATTCAGTGACTAGTATATGTACCAGTCCTCGGTGACTGATAAACCAGGATGTATGTTAATTAAGGTGCTTTCGTTAACTTTATGTGATAGAGGCAAACCACAATTTGCAGCCATTCAGCCATAAATGAATAAATTGCAAGGACCATATTGTTGTTTTGTTTTTTAGAGAATGACTCGTTGTGCAAACTGAATGAAATGTTCTTGACATAAAAATGACAGACTTTTGTATTGGCTGTAAATGTTGTTGTTTTTTCAATCAGATATCTTTTAAAGGAAATCTTTATAACCAAAGCATATGCCACCAGCATATAATCATAACAGTTCAACTAAAGATATTGTTAGCCATGATTTTTTTCTTTTTTTTTTGCTTTTTCATTTTTTTTATTATTTTACTAAATTTAAAATTAAATATAAAAATTACATTTTAACTAAACAATTTTAATTTTATGCATATGGATATGGGGTATACCCTGCGTGCAATATGTGTTGGGCCTGTTCTAACATTCACACAGACATAGGTATTGTTAGAGACATTAAATTTAAAAAAAACAACGGCTTTATGAGTTGTACAGGACATGTCATTTATAGAGAGGAATAGGCTGGACCCTGGTCACTTCATATGTCATGTCATGAACTTCAAACCTTTGTCAACTCACCATGCATTCAGAGGTTGCTTTAGCTGTCAGTTGTGCAGATGATTTGAGTGACACAAAATCAGGTGCTCCCATACTCAAACTGGTGACATCATCACTTATGTATCCGAGCTCGTCGAACAATGTGTGAATTTTCTTTGCCATTTTTCTATTTCTCTCAGTGAAGTTGTCGAGCCGTTCAAACCCTTGCAATAGAGTACCGCCCACTTTTTAGGCACACATGTACCTCACAATTGGGTCAATTCTGAATCCAAATAGAGGCTGACCCAATTACGCTGGAATAAAGCCTGCATTTCAGTTGGTCAAAATTAGTTGGACTATTTGTCTAATATCTTCTTGGTGCGTTCATGAACTATACTTAAAACTTCTATAGTAGATTTCGAGAATATTACTTTAAAGATTTTGTGTGAATTTGATGCAAGTAAGTCTTAGAATATTATTTTGAAATTTGACGGTAATTCACCGCATCCAATCAGGACGTTCGAAAATCCGGCGAAAATCAAGGTGGTCATCCCGCCATGATGGACTATTCTGCGGTCGCACCTCCACAACCAACTTCTGCAGGAACCGACCCCCAATCCGCCTTCGCCGACGCCCTTGCTAGAGCCAGACAGGTGTGTATAGACTCTAGAACATTTAGACGTGCATTTGGTGATAAGTTTCTTGACGAAAATTGAGCAAAACATCGTTAGAAAAACCGCTTTCGAAAATCAACCACCTGCCTTGAAGAGCGGCATGGCTGCCTCGTTGGGCGACGCCATGGCGTCACTGTCGTGCGTCATGATTACGATCATAAAAAGGCTATTTCTCGTTTTCTTGAAATGAATTTCCTTAGTTTCCACAATCAAAACACACAAATCAGTATATTCTTTTAAATTAATGCACGATTGGCTGTATTATTCCCCCTTGCTAAGAAGCACGCTGCCGGCTTTTGAGTTCTTTGTTTTCCCGGGTCACCCGGCATCATCCAACACGCTTCCCCTCGTGGCGTTCTTGTTACAACGCAATCTATGACATGGCAAGCAGCTCAAATATACTGTAATTACTCTTTTTTCGAGTGATATTTTAACAATTTTCATAAGAAAATATTTCTCCCCTTGCAGCATAATGTTCTTTGTAGACCAAAGAGGCATATTTATTGTATATATCAGGGAATTTTAACAACCTTTTGCCAGTCTGCCATTTAATTGTCTTGTGACATGTGGCCTACTTTCAGCTATTGCAGACGAAATGATGATTGTGTTACAATTTATCTCTTATTTTTCAACTTCTTGGAAGTCAATCCTATACATTGAAAGCAAGGGTATGGCTTCATATATTTCTTTATACCTATTTTGCTCTGCACATATGGTGTTTGCACCTGGAAATATATTTCATATTTGGATACTGCTCATGACCTTCTTTGGATTGACCAATTATATAATTATCGCCATAAATGATGCACAACCATTTGTTAGCTTTCTTGTGGCAGAAGTTGTTGTGGATGGTCAGATGTAAACTATTTGGAAGAGCATCTCATGAGCATACTATCTAAGTTAGACATGGTAAAAAATATATAAGGGTTTGCAAAGTGTAAGAAACTGGGTGCCCAAATTTGGCAATTACTAGATTTTAAGGTCTTATTACAAAGGATTATTCTCAGGTAATATACCATAAGCACATATTTACCTTGTGAGATATGATGTGATAACAAAATAACCTAATCTTTATTTTTAAATCTGTAAATTTTACAATGGTAAACAGTACTAAACACTAGCAGCTGGGGCTCTTGGCATTCTGATTTCAATAAACAGTGCTGTGGGGATTATAATGAGGTGAAGTATATGTGTGAACTCTATACATATAAAAAAAAATTCCACATAAAGGATTCATGAGGAAATGCCATCTCCCATTGCCATATGCAAATTTCATGTGATTGGCTTCCGAGAGCTCTTGCATGGACAAATCATGAACAAAATAGCTTTGTTGGTCAGCCAACTCTCATGATTTCACAAAAGAATACGTTTCAATCACATGATGCTTATTTTGATATATTCACAATTTTTAATGATACTTTATGAATTGACCTACTTTGTCATTTTTACATGTTCTATCTTCCTTCTCCCCAGATCGCAGCTAAGATCAACCAGCCCAACTTAGGAGCAGCAGAAATAGCACAAGAAACAGCCGCACTCAAGAGACCCTTTGAAGGTGATTCATGTATGTGGTTTGTTTGGATTTTCTTTGTGCAGGCAGTTAGCATGACCACAGCACTAACACCTATCGTCCATCGGAATAAGCTGGAGTGTGTCTCTTAGGGTTTCTGCAAATCGTTGAAAATTACCAAATAGCTCACTTATCATTTTAGTTCACATACATTTTTCGAAGCAAACTAAATTATCTTTATCTCGACTTGTACGATGGAAACTTTACAGGTTTTCAAATGGCTTTTTTTTTTAATGTTTCCTGGAGGAGTTAAGTTTATGCAACATTGGCCTGATTAATCACAGGTGACTTGAATGATTATTCTTTATTTGCATAATTTTTGTGTTGGAAATATTTTATCTTTTGTCACTTACATATTGAGTAATAATATTCTAGTCAGTGTTTACTGTACAACTGTATAAGTCTCACTTGGATGTTAAAATTGATTATTTCGATTTATTTCTCAATGAAATATTGCTCCACTCTCCAGCTTATAAAATGGACACCAGTAGTATATAGCTGCTCAGTATTTAACACTCACAATGCAGTCTTTCACAGAGCATCATTTCCATGCATAACAACATGTGGTGAATAATACATATATTCAGAATGAATGATTTATTTTATCCGGACCTGACTATTTGCAGCAGCTGTGGATTGTTGTCTATTTAGCTCTCCCCAAGTTATGTGAAATTCATGCATGTACCCCTTACCCGCAGGGGCTTAGCCGCAATGCGTCCAGCGTGTCATTTGGACACGCAGAACACTGTTTTTTGACAGTTTGGACACCCAAAAGTTTATGTAAGAATTTGCTGAAGATGACTTTTCTTAGAAGATAGAAGATGTAGAAGCTGTAGTGTCACTTTTATAAGACACACAAAGTAGTATCTGGCCTAAAAAAGCAAAATCTGTAAAGGTATAGGGTCTATCTTATTAGAAGTATGTATTTTGTACCACACTTTGGACACGCAAAAGTCTATGAAACCTCTATTTGGACACCCTGTTTCCAAATATCGGCTAAGACTATGCTTACCCGAGACATTAAGATTGGGTCTACTGAAAAAATATCTATTGAACCGTCCTGTTTAAGTTTACCCTAAGGCCTTGATCATAACTCATAACTTGCTGTTAAATCACTTCAGCGGTATTGATGAAATCTGGTAATGATGCTCTGTATTTAGAAAACCTCTTGGCAAGCTTTGTCAATTTTGGACATTTGAATACTTAAAAGTTCACGCACTGCATTCAAGAGAACATGCTGACTTGCCTTCACGTTAGCCACCAGCTTCCAAGTCCTGCACTGATCATAGATTAAACCCATTCATGCCTTGAGTTCCCCAATGTAGTCTGGATGATGCTTTTCAATATTTTATGAAATAAAGCATGGATTCCAAAAACAGGGTCTGATACTTAGTTTTCAGGCTAGGTGCCCGAAAAGGTCTTTTGAAAAAAATAAGTGGTCAAAAACAGGATTTCTGGTTATTAAAGATACTATTTTGGGCCCCTAGCCTGAAAAATCTAGGGGCCCACAGCAAAATCTAGGGACATATGCCCCTGGGAAAGTCCAACCCCTGAAAAATAATTGGTAGGATGATGACCAACATTTTACATATTTTCTTAAAGGTATTTTGGACATTAAGTATAGACTCAATCCTCCAGAAACATCTTTTTAGCAATACAAGCATGAACAGGTTTAACCTGACTTGGTCATCCTTGAGTGTGCAGGCACATGTTACATATAGCAACTATGCAATCATTACATGTTTGGCATAGGCTGCATGTTATAGCTTATGCCGCGCTCATTTACCATTTAAACTCAAGTTCAAATAAAGTTTTCTCCTGTTAATAGAACATACTGGTTAGATTATCAACTTATATTTGGTACTTATGCAACATGACATCGCATATTTCTTTTTTTATACAAGAAACCATTTAACATCAAGAATGTCTGAAACTCCACGTCATCTAGATAATTACCTAAGTGCAAAAGTTACCATGTAGTGTATCTCATAGCTATTTCACCATTTTGCTCTCACTTGAACAGTTGTTTTGTCTGAGTAAGGTAAACACAATTAAGAATGATAAGAGTTAATAATCAGGTTGTATCTCCCAGGTTCCCTACTCAGTTGTATTGTTTGATTTCTGTGGTATGATGTTAGTGAATATATTGACATATTGATCTGTTGTATTTAATGTCATCTTTGTCATTTCTCATATTTCATTCTTGTCCTTAAAAGTATGCCTTATCAGGGGCACATTTTTGCACATTTGCCTATTTTCCTTGATCATGTGGATGCCTCAATCTTGACAGGTTTTGAAATTCTGGTCTATTGTATTGCTGTTAAATTGCAATTATTGTCCATATGATCTAATAATGTTTGTATTACTCAATGACTCTCTTGTGTATTGCGTTATGTTTATAACTCTTGTCAAATGATAGCAGTTAGTTGAATGGTTGATTGATCAAACCCCAACTTGTGCCTTATAACTCAAGCTGAGTAAATTTGGTCTATCCACTTCCCCTTAACAGTTGTAGAGGGTAAGTCGGTTTTGATAGTTGATCTGTGAATTGGTCAACTATTCTTTGGGTAGTAGATCAGTGTGGGTTAGCTTAGCTTTGATTCTAAAACTAGGTTTTCATAAGTTTTAGGAGTCTTTAATATCAAGCCAGATAGTCTGATGTTTATGTAGCAGATAGACTATCTCAGCGTGCAACATAACCACTGGCCCCGTTGCAAGTGAATTCTGCAAAAAATGGCAATGGGGCAAGCTGAACAAGCCCGACTTGCCCCGCTCGGCAAGTAATATTTTGGGCTAAGTCCAATCTCACCTTTGTTTAACAGAGTGGTGGGGCAAGTGAAAGTGCTGGCGGGGCAAGTAAACTTTAGGGGCAGCTTGCTCCGCTCAGAAAATAATGTTGCATGATGACCTAGAAAAAAGCATTTAAATTCAAACAAAGAAATTATTTGCTTGTGATCCCACTTGATTTCTTGAACAAAACATCTGATGTCCTGGCATATTTCAAATTTTAGGGAGTCATACTCCAAGGCTCGCCTCTCAGGTCCTGTTGTAGAATTGGGGCATTGTTTAATTTTAAGGTTCTCTCGCCTTTTGTCTTATGATTTGAATTTGTGAATGACACAAACTCTGAAGTGGAAGATTTAGACTAAGGGCAAGTTACCTATAGATGGAGGAGAAGTGTGTTACTTTTGTAAGTGATCCCATCCGTAACAACATAATTGCCATGCACAGTTTCCTTCATATTTCTTTCTTAGAGATTTTCTGTTTCAGTATGTATTAGACAATAGACGTGTGCTTTTTCTTATTTTCCTGTCTCAATTTGTTTTCTTCAAAAAGATAGCACTCCGTACCTAATACCATTTTGCTGGTTGTTGACATCAAACATGTGACTGACAATTTCTTATACAACCCCTGCTTGTCCATAAGTAAAGGGTGCCACTAAGGTCTCATTTTACTTGAGAAAGTATTGCATCAATCTGTGAAAAAGCCTGAAACCTATCGAAGGGTTTTATAGATTGGACTCCTCTCAAATTTTCTATCTTGAGACCCTTAATCTGTAAGGTATCACCAATGGTCAGACCTTACAGGTAATGTAGGTACGAATAAGTCAATTGAAAGTATAGCTCCGTGGTTTGAAGTCAGCAAAATGATATCCCAGAACATCTTTCAATTAGGGATATCTACCGTAGTATGTCAATTTCAAGTAAATAGTATAGCATTGCTCACTTCATAAATATAAGGACTCTAAGAAACCATAGAAAATGGTTAGGTTATGGTTGTGCCCCTTTCTTATTGTCCAATGTGGACAGTTTCAAAATGGCTTGGTAGGACTCAGTGCACTGTCCTCAGTTCTTATTTTGCACTGGTCAGTTATTATGATTTTTGGTTAGGCAAGGAGAATGTGAAGGCTTGCAATATAGGCTGACTCTGCACTGCTCAGTCTAGTTGTGACAGACTCCGTGAACCAAAGGTTTTTTCTTGTTCTGGTTTCAGCTCAAGAACCCAACAGCAAGAAACTCGCACCGGCCTCAGCTGCTGCCATTAACGATCGTAAGTCTCTTTTCATTCATGTTATGCATATACGACCCGACCAAAAAACTAAAAGGTGGGATCCCTTTAACTGGACCCTACCTAGGGAAAATCACTGCTTTTACTGGTTACCTACTCAAGCCTTTTAGCTATAGTATAAAGTTTCATTTTTTTTAAATTATTCCTAATCTGTGGTCCTAACCTGTTGTGATACTCTTCAGGTTAAAGGAGTTTGTCCCACAGAATTAGAAAGGGAAAATCTAAGGGGTTTGGGGGATATTTGCATGAACTTATAAAAAGCACAATGGGCAGTTTATTAGTCATTGGTGGCGTTTTATGTAAATGCAACATAATTTACCAACCTTTACATCAAGATGTTTTTTGTAAAAAAAAAACTAGAAAAAACTTATAAACGAGCACAGACTTATCAAATCCTTCATACCTTATTTGAGTCCATCATTGGAAACCCACCTTTTAATTTTTCTGGCCCCAAGTAACAATTACAGCAAATATCAAAGAAGTGTTTCTTCTTTGTTATAGACACGTTAATCCTGGTTTTAAATTAGGATTAATCTATGTTCCTTTCTTCTCTTTCAGCTATTGGTGCTCAACTTCGTGCTATTGCAGATCAGCAAAGGTAGGTTTTTGTTAGGGTTTATTTCAAAAACGTCAATTTTACTCCTTGGAGTAATTTTATGCACTTACAATGTTTTACTCTTCTAGAATATTCAATGCTATTGATTCATACTCTGCCATAATCTTTTTCACTGAGTGGTGAGGACTGCAATCTAGTCTTTGTGATAAACTAGTAAAACTAGATGTCAATCTTAATGGCTTAAAAGGTTTTAACATTCTGTTGGTCGATGCCCTGATATTCAACTTGCATATTACCTGTCCCAAGTATAAGAATTGACCTGGAATTCGCAATAAGGTCCTGTTCATTTTAATGTTAATTTGTATCTGATTCTCGATATTCTGCTTGTTTGTTTATTCCTCAAGTATTAGAAACTAATTTGGTATTCCAAATAATGTACTGTTATTTCTACTGTAAAATTGTACCCAATTCTCACTTTTCTGCTTGTTTGTCCATTCCAGTCGTGCCGCCCAAGCAGCACAAGCCGCACAGTCAGCAGCCGCACAGATCAACGCCAAGCTCGGCATCCAGTCGTCACAAGCCCCGCCCCCTGTCACACCCCCAGCCATGAACCAATCAAACAACATGTACGGCGGCGGCATGGGTGGAGGACCCCCCATGGGTGGCGGAGGAGGAGGTGGTGGAGGAATGGGAGGCGTACTTACAGAGGAATATAAGGTGCCCGACAGAATGGTCGGACTTAGTAAGTGCAACTTAGTATTTTAGTACTTAATAGAATGATGATAGTGTGTATGTCTGTGCCGGGACTTAGCCAGGACCCGTCTTACCTGTCTTTTGGACAGGTAGTTTCCAAAAAACCACCTGTTTGGACAGGCAAAAAATTCTATAAAGATTTTTCCATTTTGACTTTTTGGGGGTAATTACCAAATATTTTCCTAACAAGCCATCTTCTAGGACATAGCTGAAGTGTAAATTTTCCTTTTTGACACAATAGGCCATTAAATATAGCTGGTAAAAGGATTTGAAGTAAATTAGTAGCTAAATCTGGACGTGCAGAAATTTTTGAATTGCTGTTTTGGACAGGCATTTTTGAAATCCTGGCTAAGACCGTGTGTGTGTATATATATACATATGTATATATATATATATATATATATATATATATATATATATATATATATATATATATATATATATATATTCATATACTTATGTGTTTTATTGTTATTTTTTTCTCTTTTTTAATCTTTATATATATATATATATATATACATGTAGATATATGTGTGTTTTGTTGTATATTTATTTTATTTTTTTATCTTTTATGGGTGGCGGAGGTGGAGGGATGGGAGGGGTACTTACAGAAGAATATAAGGTACCTGACAGAACAGTTGGACTAAGTGAGTGCATCTTATCATTTAAGCCCTTTATAGAGTAATTATATATAAAGATTTGTTGTTCTTGATCTATAGCTTTAAAAAATCATTGAGTATAGACTGAAATGATAGTTGATTGAATATGCACTCTTTATCAATCATTAAACCCCCACCCCCTTTGAGAAATCAAAGAAAACCAAACAAACAAATAATGATAATAGGCCTAAGATTATGGCTATTTAGGTTATGGTTTAAAACTTTTGAAAATAATTATTTTGTTTTATTATTTTTAGAGCGAAAGAAATTGTCATGGACCTTATCACAGAAAAGGATATTGGGTAGTAGTTCTGTGCATTTTGTATTGTGCCATTTGTATTTACATTGTCATTGTTTTGTGTTGCAGTTATTGGTAAAGGCGGTGAGCAGATCACTCGTCTCCAGGCAGAGTCAGGGTGTAAGGTACAGATTGCCCCCGACAGTGGTGGTATGCCCGACAGATCATGTACACTCACAGGATCACAACAGGCTATAGAGTAAGTTGATCAGTATGCTTTTGAAAGTTGGTTATATGTCTCTAGATTTACAAAGAGACTCTAAATGGCGAGGGTAATTGTGATAGGCGGTGTTCCATAAGCTTTGGGCCTGTCAGCAAAATAACTTGGTTACAATGTTAGAACTCTTATAAAGGCTTTATATGAAAGTAAGTTGTGAAAAGACAAACAAAATTGGTATTGGGAAAGCAAGGTCGATGAGAACTTGGGTGGAGCTATGGCAATTTGAGAGCCCTGAGTGAAATGCACAATCTAGAGCCCGGCATTTTTTGCTCTGTTGGATGCTGGGTGTAGAAATTGTGCAACATAAACTTTCCAGTGCAGGGATTCGCTGACACCACCAGAGCTTAATGCTCCATGAGTGGGGTTCGATAGTAGACCTTGCAACATTTGATTAAATGATGGTTGCTTAAAACTTCAAATTCATATTTATATGATTACAACTGCATTCAAGAAAAATCAACTCTGGACTTTTCGGAGATGCTACTAGTTCAACACGTCCCTGTTTCTCATTGTAGCATTACACCTCTCTTACAGGGGCATTATTCTAAAGTAAGATGGGGTATTTAAGGGAAGAATACGGCTGATAGTTCAACAAGTTAATGTTTCTCATTGTAGCATTACACCTCTCTTATAAGGGCATTATTTATAAGTAAGATGTGGTACTTAAGGGATGACTGGGGCTGATAGTTCAACAAGTGTTCTCATTGTAGCACTGCCATAATGCTTATTAATAAAATAGTGTAAAAAGTTCCAAGTATAGTTCTTTGGACAGCACAATCTAGAGCCCGGCATTTTTTGCTCTGTTGGATGCTGGGTGTAGAAATTGTGCAACATCAACTTCCCAGTGCAGGGATTCGCTGACACCACCAGAGCTTTCTGCTCCATGAGTGGGGTTCGATAGTAGACCTTGCAACATTTGATTAAATGATGGGTGATCAAAATTTCAAATTCATATTTATATGATTACAACTGCATTCAAGAAAAATCAACTCTGGACTTTTCGGAGATGCTACTAGTTCTACACGTCCCTGTTTCTCATTGTAGCATTATACCTCTTACAGGGGCATTATTCGAAAGTAAGATGGGGTATTTAAGGGAAGACTGGGGCTGATAGTTCAACATGTTTATGTTTCTCATAGTAGCATTGTACCTCTCTTATAAGGGCATTATTCATAAGTAAGATGTGGTACTTAAGGGAAGACTGGGGCTGATAGTTCAACAAGTATTCTCATTGTAGCACTGCCATAATGCATAAACAAAATAGTGTACAAAGTTTTAAGTCTAATACTTTGAACAGCACGATCTAGAGCCCGGCATTTTTTGCTCTGTTGGATGCTGGGTGTAGAAATTGTGCAACATCAAATTCCCAGTGCAGGGATTCGCTGACACCACCAGAGCTTACTGCTCCATGAGTGGGGTCGATAGTAGACCTTGCAACATTTGAATAAATGATGGGTGATCAAAATTTCAAATTATCATTTATATGGTTACAACTGCATTCAAGAAAAATCAACTCTGGACTTTTGGAGGTTCTTCTAGTTCAACACGTCCCTGTTTCTCATTGTAGCATTATACCTCTTACAAGGGCATTATTCAAAAGTAAGATGGGGTATTTAAGGGAAGAATAGGGCTGATAGTCCAACAAGTTAATGTTTCTCGAAGTAGCATTATATCTCTTACAGGGGCATTATTCAAAAGTAAGATGGGGTATTTAAGGGAAGAATAGGGCAGATATTTCAACAAGTTAATGTTTCTCGAAGTAGCATTATTTCTCTTTTATAAGGGCATTATTTATAATTAAGATGGAGTACTTTAGGGAAGACTGGGGCTGATAGTTCAACAAGTGTTCTCATTGTAGCACTGCCATAACGCTTATAAACAAAATAGTGTAAAAAGTTTAAAGTATAGTTCTTTGGACAGCACGATCTAGAGCCCGGCATTTTTTGCTCTGTTGGATGCTGGGTGTAGAAATTGTGCAACATCAACTTCCCAGTGCAGGGATTCGCTGACACCACCAGAGCTTACTGCTCCATGAGTGGGGTTCGATAGTAGACCTTGCAACATTTGAATAAATGATGGGTGATCAAAATTTCAAATAATCATTTATATGGTTACAACTGCATTCAAGAAAAATCAACTCTGGACTTTTGGAGGTTCTTCTAGTTCAACACGTCCCTGTTTCTCATTGTAGCATTATACCTCTTACAAGGGCATTATTCAAAAGTAAGATGGGGTATTTAAGGGAAGAATAGGGCTGATAGTCCAACAAGTTAATGTTTCTCGAAGTAGCATTATATCTCTTACAGGGGCATTATTCAAAAGTAAGATGGGGTATTTAAGGGAAGAATAGGGCAGATATTTCAACAAGTTAATGTTTCTCGAAGTAGCATTATTTCTCTTTTATAAGGGCATTATTTATAATTAAGATGGAGTACTTTAGGGAAGACTGGGGCTGATAGTTCAACAAGTGTTCTCATTGTAGCACTGCCATAACGCTTATAAACAAAATAGTGTAAAAAGTTTAAAGTATAGTTCTTTGGACAGCACGATCTAGAGCCCGGCATTTTTTGCTCTGTTGGATGCTGGGTGTAGAAATTGTGCAACATCAACTTCCCAGTGCAGGGATTCGCTGACACCACCAGAGCTTAATGCTCCATGAGTGGGGTTCGATAGTAGACCTTGCAACACTTAAATAAAAATGATGGGTGATCAAAATTTCAATTATTGTATATCTGATTACAATTGCAATTCAGTTACCTCAGGATTTATTTTGGGGGCTGATAGTTCAGCATGTTTTTGGGCATTATTTGAAAGTAGGATGGGGGTACTTTTGGGGGAGCTGGGCTGATAGTTCGACAATTATTGTTTCTCGTTGTAGCATTATATACCTATCTTAAAAGGGCATTATTTTGAAAGTTAGTTAGGGCACTTAACTGAGAATTGGGCTGATAGTTCAACAAGTTTTTATTTTACATTGTAGCACGATGCCCATCTTAACCCATTGGCACTCAGAGCGGCTAAAACAGCCCTGACTATTTTGTTGATATTTTCCTTACAAAAGCGTTTTTATCAAAAAATATTTAAAGGAGAAATGTTCACCAGAATATTACCAACAACTCTCCCTCAAATATTTTGTGACAATTTGCTTTATTTCTAAGTTATTTTCAAAAGTATGAAAATAGCAGACGATACTTTCCTGGCAACTCTGAGTGTGAATGGGTTAAAATGGCATTATCTGAAAGTAAAATGAGGAGAATGGGACTGATACTTCAACAAGTTCTTGTTTCTCATTGTAGCACTGCCATCATGCTTATAAACAAAATAGTTGACCGGGGCCAGGGTGGCGGTATCGACAGTCTCCCGGACGGTCAGTCCATGGTGGAGATGATGATTCCCGGCAACAAGGTGGGCCTCGTGATCGGCAAGGGAGGCGAGACCATCAAGCAGCTCCAGGAGAGAGCCGGCGTCAAGATGGTCATGATCCAGGACACCAACAACCCAACAGCCATCGAAAAACCTCTACGGATAAGCGGAGAACCCATGCGCTGTCAGGTAAGACTACTAGGAAAACTGATCTCTTTTGGCAGTTTTAATAACTAAATGCACATTTTAGTTGGGGTTGTCTCTAATTGTTTTAAAGGTGTGGTCTTAAAATGAGATAAAATAAGTTTAAGGGATGATGTCCATACCAAAGAAAAAAATTAAGCGCTCGGCTAGAATTTCTTCTTTAGTTTCAATATGAAGGAATGCAGTGTAATGTTAAATAGGGGTGATACCAATTGTGAATTGAATAATTCATGACTGATAACCTCGCCAATTCATATTGGTTTAAGACATGTATCAAAGTTAATTGATGCAACTTTTTATGCTTGATTATGAGTTTATGCTTTAGTAACGGTGTGAATTAGTCCAGTTGGACCGCACGATCTAGAGCCCGGCATTTTTTGCTCTGTTGGATGCTGGGTGTAGAAATTGTGCAACATAAACTTCCCAGTGCAGGGATTCGCTGACACCACCAGAGCTTTCTGCTCCATGAGTGGGGTTCGATAGTAGACCTTGCAACATATCTCACCTTTCAAAAGGGCCTAAAAGGATGCCTTGAAATGTTACACATTGACAAATTTAGCCCCTGCATTAGTATCATGTATTGGAAAATGATTTTGTTGTTTTATTATTTTAGAGAGCGAAAGAAATGGTCATGGACCTTATCACAGAAAAGGAGTTGGAGGTATGTGGACATTTTCGCGATACTCTTCTTTTTCACTGTTTTCTTGATATTATATTTATATTATAATAGATTCTGAATTGCTTCATTAGACTTTTCAACCCAGTTTCAGTTGCAGAATAACAAGAGACTGACAATAATTCAAAAACATTTCATGCATGCAATCAGGTTCAGATTTGCTCAAGAGATTATGTATGTGTAATTATAGATGTGTAACTATAGAGAGTTGACTAAGCACAATCTAGAGCCCGCTATTTTATATCTATTGGATACTGGGTGTAGAAATTGTGCCACATAAACCATGCAAGGAATCGCTGACACCACTAGAGCCAAAAGCTCAATTGGTGGAGTTTGATAGTAGACCTTGTGACATTCTTCCTCATCACCACCTTGAATTGAATGTATTTGCCTGATTTTGTGATTCCTCTTGTGCATTTTGCTTAGACAATCCATTTCCTTGTACCAGTTTATTGGAGGAAAATGTTAGTCAATGAATGGTTAATTAATGGTTATTTGATTATAGTTTTATGAAAAGGTATTTTCTCAAGGGCAAGTACAGTGTATGCTTTATAATTGCGGCTCCCAGCCAATGTTCATCGAAGATGTTCATTTTCCTTTAATTTCCAAGTTAGAGATTTTTCACAAAAAATAATCTAAAATCGATACAGATTATTGGCCATTCATCTGTATAAACAGTGATATGTTGTTATGGGATTGCATATTTCCCATATGTAGTTGGTACAAGGAACTTGGTTCACCTGAACTATTACCTAGATAGCATTTAAAATTTCGCCCCCTGCTAAACTCAAGCAGGATCCATTCCAGAGTATGCAGAAAGGTGGCGGATGGGGCAACTTCCATTCCAACGATTTCGGTGGTGGTGGAGGCGGCCCTAGGGGATCTATGGAGATCAAGGTCCCGCGCTACGCTGTCGGAGTCGTGATAGGCAAGGGAGGAGAGATGATCAAGAAGATCCAGCAGGAGACCGGGGCGCGGGTACAGTTCAACCCCGACGACGGTCAGAGCACGGACAGGTCCTGCTCCATCACAGGCTCACCCGACCAGCAGCAGAAGGCAGCCGCTAGGTGTCAGGAGCTCATTCAGAACGCAAACGTGAGTCATTTGTATTAACCTCTAACACACACATATTCACACACTCATACACCTAACTGAAGGCAGTTTCTAGGTGCCTGGAACTCACACATTATGCAACTTGAAGTCATTTCTATCCTAACACCTTCAAGAAGGATTATTGATGTGTGTTCTTTCAAACAGATTCCAAATGCAAGTTCATTAACATGCATACATACAGAGATACAATAACATGATACACAAACACCACATGCATTCATGTTGGGCTTTTTTACATACACATTACAGTTTCAGCAATGTTTTTTTATGAGACCAATGTGCGTGTTTGGTCGTGATGGGACGTGTGTCCGCTTGAAGAAAAAGCTTGTGTGGTATTCAAGAATTATTGCCATGCCTGTGGTGGGACAATAAAAGGTTGATCACATGTATGGGTGTTTCTCTTGCTGACCTAGGTCATCTCATAAGGTGGATATTATATTGCATTCCCTTTTTTACCCCTGTAGATAATGTTAACCTGATATGAAATTAGTTCTTTGCCCTTCTGACTAACCTTCTACCGTCTTATTAACCAAAACTACTGTTATGGTTTGCCCTTTCAATTCATGTTGACACTTCAGTAACTTGTAAACTTGTTCGAATTTTCTGTGAGACTATTTATGAAAAAATGGGTATTATCATGAAAAGATTTTTCCTGAGCACTACTGAGCAAGAGCAATATTATGAAATATTAATCAACAACTTTCATTATTAACTTCATTAGTTGCGGACTGTTTGTCTTAGCTCAAATTGTTTTTCCAAAAATTTAGGGAATTGATTTGTGTGTATAAAAAAATAATTTGTTTGGAATCTGGGCAATATTCATCACTTGAATCTGTGTCAATAAGAGTTGTACTTGGCTATTACCATGACCAACTTGTCTTTCCCCATGGAATCTTGTAAATAGGATCCCATGCAACACACCATCTGACCATCACTGCCAGTGTTTACCCTGATGGTGTCTTAACATCTAGTTACCCTGAATTTTGTCCATGTAAATTAAATTGTCTCTTTCCTTGGAAAAATATTGCCCTCTAAACATACTCTGGAGCCCCATTTTCATAGCATTGCTGGGTCCCATTGGTGTTCATGACACTTCAAGATAATGATGGATACCTATTATAACTTACTATTGGAAAAAAGGATCCCCTTTATCCAGGGCCTGGGGCAAACACAGTTGACCACCACAAGTCCTATTAAGGCAGCTAGCTGTACTGTCATAGTCTTAGCCAGCAGGGCCCTCCGAAAATAACCCCTCAGGACACCCTCAAAAAAAAAGAAAAAGAAATTTGAGAGGAAATTCTTAAAATTTTAACCAAAAGCACATAATGGATTTTTTTCATCTCAGTATATTTCATATGGCATTATTGTAGGATATTTTGCCTAATTTCAATAAGCTTCATGTCAGGTTGTAATCTGGTCGCCATCGAAAATTGGACGCCCCAAAATTTTTACAATTGGCACATTTTCTGCACCATGTTTCAAAATTCCGGCTTAGACCCTGACCACTATGACAATGGCTTGCTGCTGTCGCTGCCTGGTGCGTCCGACTTGACAGCGGTTATTATCTGCTTGTTTGTAGATGATGCGGTCAGCGAGAGATGAGGAAGGGGGCTATCGCTGGGTACAGTATAGCTTCCTTTATTACACACCAACCCCCTCTTCTCTCTCTCTCTACCCCTCAGTGCTGGTTTAGTTTGGGTTTTGTGGCGTGGCTATCCTATTCATTCTCACAGTGTTCCAGTGCTTGGAAATATCATGGGTATGCTGGCACTAGTAGAAGCTAAGCTGCTTTTTGAAATGTTGGGGTGGATTTTCTCTTCGTCCAAAATATGCATGTGATATTTCTGACTTATTTAACCCACTATTTGTATAATAATGATATAATTCGATCAGGTACCATACTATATATTTATGAATCTTTCAATAAGTCTTGTCTTGTATATAGTAATAATTTACTCATTTCCTCTGGACGCTGTTAGTATGAATAGGCTTTGTACTGGTTCCCAATGAATGTATTATGTTGAAGGTACTATTATTATGAAGCATGGTTTCTGAGTATGTCTGTACCCTATCATTAAGCAGCACTACATCTCAGCAGTCTTGCCTACACATAAATGGCTCCTGGAAACATGGGTTTTGAGCAAACACAGCAGTTTGAAGTTGGTTGTAGAAGTCAGCCTTCACTTAACCCAAATAAAGAAAAGTATGAGAAGTATAAGGGCTTATGGGCTTTGAGGAAAGTTTGATCAGAACAAATAATGCATTGCTACACATCAGACTTCACACACACACACACTGATGAGAGCTGTACAAGAAGTCCTGCCTTGGTATACATTTTGTTGAACTATTTCTTTGAATTCTGTTTTGTTTTGTTTGGCTTTGTTATTTGGCTACATTTTGAACACGGGCACCTCACCCGCATCTTCCTCTGTCTGTGTCCTCCCTTGCTTTGTGGATTGTGTTCCTTTCAGGTGTGTTCACTACTTGCCTATGTCTCCCCATCACTGTGTTCTGCTTTCTACTTTAAAAAAACCCAGTGAAACCTGTAGAATTTGGTCAGTAACAGGTATAGAAAATGTGCTAAACATTTAGGGAGTTAAATTAATTGAGGGTTTTCATATAACCTATTAGCAGAAAGTAACATTCAGCTACTACAATATGGTCCAGCTTCTAG
Organism: Maea johnstoni; assembly: GCA_963942565.1. Taxonomy (NCBI): domain Eukaryota; kingdom Metazoa; phylum Annelida; class Polychaeta; order Spionida; family Magelonidae; genus Maea; species Maea johnstoni. The sequence continues at coordinate 39,402,646 of OZ012695.1, read as the reverse complement.
ATGTGTCCTAACTCATGAACATATTCAACTTAATATTTGGTGAATTCTTATTGAGGTGCTCAAGTTGACAGGTTCCAGGGTTGGCAGTTTCTTCCGAGGGGCGGTTTCTTCCATGGAAAAATCTGGTTTCTTCCGTCCTGGAAGAAATATGTTTCTTCCATTTCTTCCAATGTTTTGGAAGAAACCTATCTCTTCCAGTTTTCTTTGAATTTTTCTTATAGATGATAAGGAATATTATGATAGCAAATGAGCAGCACTTAAATAGGAAACAATGAGGAATCTTAAATCCCTCAAATTGACATGTTAGTAATAGATTTCAAAGCCGGTCAGACCCCTTCCCAGCATCCTTTTTCAAGGTGGGCAGCATTAACCCTGTAACCTGGTGGAGGGGCCTGAAGTATGCTGCTTTGCCAGAAGGACTAGTTGAACTTATGATACAGCTGCACTCTGCTTGTGCATCATCTGCATCCATTGAGAGAATCTTTTCATCATTTGGACTCATCCACAACAAGATCTGCAACCGTCTTGGGGTAGAAAAAGCAGCCAAACTTGTTTTCTGCTATAGGATGTTAAGGGGAAAGGAGGACCTGGATTATTAGTTAACCCTATGTAGGAAAAGTGTAAATGCCTCTAATTGTATAGTTAATCCCATTGAATTGCTATAAGAAAGGATCTGACTACATAGCTTAACTGCTTCTTTTCAACATCCATAGTTAATGTGAACCCTGTGTATATAATGGACCAGCAACCTGGATATGAAACAAATCAAATGGTAATGTCTTAACTCAAGTTATAAAGAAACAGTTTGTCATTAGACAGAGATAGCTGAACAGTAATCAGCATCAATCAACAGATTAGCACCAGGAGTACACAGATTGTGTGGAAAACTAGAACATTACTTATTGTATGAGTGTTTGCTAAACACAAGAGTAAGAATAACTTTCAACTAAATATTTCTTAAATGTTGCATTGTTCTTAAGATATTTCTATAAGAGTCATGCCAGGTGTATGATTCACATGTGAATGGGTTAAGAGGATGTTTTCTCACTTTTGCACCCGTTTGTGTATGGTTAACTACTGGAAATATGTGTTTCAAAATATTGCTTTGCTATCAAGATATTTCTATTTAGTCCAGGTGTATGACACTCATGTTAATGAGTTAAGAGGATGTTATCTCTCTGTTTTCTTACTAAATAACTTTGTATGGTTAACTTAAATCAGTATATATATAAGGTTAAACTAGTATGTAAAGGGCCATGTATGTGCAAGGTATCTATCAGATAAAACAAATTTACACCAAATTTACAAGGGTTAAACTAAGTTTGACAGGAATTGATGTAATATATTGTAAGATTATAATGGCATATATATAAACTATTCTACCTCAGATCTTTTTGTTTGTTATTATCTGCCCATTAGTGTTATTCATAACCCATAGCTTTTTCAATTCTTATCATAGATCCCATTCTTCCATTTCTTCCGGAAGAAAGTGGAAAAATACGGAAGAAACCATGTTTCTTCCGTTGTCCTGGAAGAAATAAGTTTCTTCCGGAAGAAACCCAACCCTGACAGGTTCCAATGCACTGCATACTGTGGTCCAATTTCACTCGACCCATTCAAGAGATCTACTTGACTATTGTTGTCTGGACACGTCATACTTTAATTAAGCATGAATTTGAAGGGAGTGTTCAGGATCTTTCTATATATTGCTTTTGTTTGAGAGATATCACCAAAATTGTCTGGTGGTTTTGGCTGCTACAGGCATGAATGGGTTAAGATTGTTATGTGTCAGATTGTAAGCTCTGTGGACCTGTCATTTCCTCCTCTATTTTTAATGAATATTAGGGCAGAGGGAATGCATGATTGCTCAATCAATGGGTTTCTTGAGCAACATCATTTTCCTTTACTTTTGACTTACAAGATCTTGAAGCAAAGAACACACTTTGATATTTACTTTCATGGTTTAATTCCTGTTTAGAAAACATTTTTTGGTGCATCAGACCTGTTCTTTTTTGGGATGATTGGTCTTTAGTTATGAATTGTATTTTTTAAGTGGTTTTAGGATTTGTTGAAGTCTCTCCTAATAGTCAGATTTCAAGACAAGTTTTGACTGAATTGCTTTTTGAGCACACATTGTAGTACAATTTCATTCATCAAATAGAATGATTAATTTAGTATATGAGGAATAGCGTAAAAACTGAGAAAAAAACTTATCAAGATTTCTACCAGTGTAAACACACCTTTTTGCACATGATTAGAACCCTGCTATCTTTTCTATGATAGTTGGGCGTCGAAATGTGCAACAGAAATACGTAAAAGATCAACAACTTTTCTTGCTCTCTCCCTAGCTTGAATTGCAGAACCTTTTGCACATCCCTTCACTGACCTACGTTGTATAAGCAATTGTGTACTAAATGAATTGTGCAAAGTGGAACACTATTTTATAAATTGAACTAGTGAAACTGCATTGTTCTTTGGACTTACTTGTTTAGTATAAACGAAACTTGTGAGTTACACTCAGCACTATCACAGGGTAAAAGCATGTCTCACTTATAAAAAAAGAATTGGTGTTTATTGTACATACGAATTTGATGGATATGACCAGAATTTTCCAAGGTAAACACCTTTTTGCACATAATTAGAACCCTGCTATCTTTTCTATGAGAGTTGGGCGTCGAAATGTGCAACATAAATTTGTAAAAGATCAACAACTTTTCTTGCTCTCTCTTTAGCTTGAATTGCAGAACCTTTTGCACATCCCTTCACTGACCTACGTTGTATAACCAATTGCGTGTCAAATGAATCGTGCAAAGTTGAACACTGTTTTATAAACTGAACTAGTGAAACTGCAGTTTTCTTTTCTTGCTTGTTTAGTATAAATGGAACTGGTGAGTTCCACTCAACACTATCACAGGGTAAAAGCATCTCTGTCTCACTTATAGAAGAAAGAATTGGTGGTTATTTTATTTATGAATTCGATGAATATGACCAGATTTTCCCCAATGTAAATACACTTTTTTGCACATGATTAGAACCCTGCTATCTTTTCTATGAGAGTTGGGCGTCGAAATGTGCAACAGAAATACGTAAAAGATCAACAACTTTTCTTGCTCTCTCCCTAGCTTGAATTGCAGAACCTTTTGCACATCCTTTCACTGACTTACGTTGTGTAAGCACTCACAGCAAAGTGGAACGATGTTTTATAGACTGAAGGATTGAAATAGCAGGGTTTAGACTTAACTTGTATAGTAGAAATGAAACTAGCAAGTAACATGCAACATTTTCACAGCATAAATTATTTATGAAATGAAGTATTAGGTGTATGGATTTGAATATGACCAGAGTTCTCCCTGTGTAAACACACTTTTTGGCACATGATTAGAACCCTGCTATCTTTTCTATGAGAGTTGGGCGTCGAAATGTGCAACAGTAACAAGTAGAAGTCAACAACTTTTCTTGCTTCCTCTCCAGCTTGAATTGCAGAACCTTTTGCACAATCTCACTCTCATGACCTTTTATATGTAGGAACTCCATTTATAATTAAGATATCTGAAATCCAACAATTAAGATTAAGATTCTGAAAAGTTGGCCAATATAAGAATATACCTTCAGAAGTTTAGCACATGATTAGAACCCTGCATGCTATCCTCCTCTGAGAGTTGGGCGTCGAAGTGTGCTACAGTGACAGCTGAAAAATCTCGATCTTTTCTTGCTTTCTGTGGCTGGCTGGAAAAGCAGGACCTTTTGCACAATTCTTATCTAAACCTTTGTTCTTTTGGCACCACTTCTCAAGGGCCCTTCTTGAGTAGTTTCTTACCTCAAAGTCTGTTGATAGGTGGTTATATTGCTGAAATACCACAAGTGGTAGCAGGGGTTGGATGATGTATGGTTCGTTTCTTGAAAACCTGAGACCCCAGTTTCTAGGGATGCGTCTTTCAGGCATACTGGATTTCTATGTGATGTGAAAAATATTCCACCTTAGATAAGTGTCCCCTGGTTTTAAAAAAATCATTGGAAATTTTGATTATTTTGGATTTATTCTATGAGGTTTCTGATATTTTCACCTGTTTTCATCATTATTTGATAGTGTTGTGTTCGCTATCGTCGTTTTCTTTTGAACTATTCCTTGATGATTTTGGGTCACAATCTGATGTTTTCAACAATTAGATGAATCAACATCATTGTGTGAGCTGCACTATTGGATGTTTTCAGATTATTGTTAAATGTTTTCATATGGTTATTCCGACACTAACCACTGTTCACATGAGATTGTGGAATATCTATTGTCAGCTTCTGATCTTTTCATGATTATGCTGATGTTAACCTCTGTTTCCATGAGATTGTGGCATATCTATTGTCAGCTTCTGATCTTTTCATGATTATGCTGATGTTAACCTCTGTTTCCATGAGATAGTTGGAATATCTACTGTCAGTTTCTGATGTTTATTCTAATGTTAACCACTGATTACATGAGATTATTGGTAACTCTATTGTCAGTTTCTGATGTTTTCTTATGGTTATTCCAGAATGATTTTCGGGTCAATATCTGTCCTTAAACACTGTTTGCACGAGATTATTGAAATACTTATTGTCAGTTTCTGATGTTTTCCCTTGTTTCCATTGTTTCAGACGCGCCAGGGCGGGCCCGGTGGTGGTGGTGGACGTGGACGAGGCGGTCGCGGCCGAGAAGACGGCGGTGGGAGATTTGGAGATGACCGTCGCGGCGGCGGTGGCCGTGGAGGCGGAGGACGCTTCGGAGACGGAGGTGGATTCGGCGGCGGCGGTGGTGGCGGACAGGGAGAGGGAGAGACCAACTACTCAGTGCCCGCCGATAAGTGTGGCCTCGTCATCGGAAAAGGTGCGTGCTGCTCTCTTTCAAAGGGCTTCCTCAGTTAGATGCCATCAGGGTCTTGGTCAGGATTTAGAAACTGGGTGCCCAATACTGTAAAATTTTAGATACCCAGACCATTTTGAACACCCTGTATTGGGTACCTGGCCTGGGGCCTGGTTAGCATGTCATTCAGGTGGGTGTGTTCTTTAACTTGCACACTTCACTGCACTAAACATGCAACAGAAACACTGACTGTGTTCACCTCGATTCTCAATACTACAGGATCACTCTGGTTATGCAGGCAGGACAAATCGAAGTCAGTAACTTTGACGAGTATGGAAAATAAGTTTTCAGATATTCATATATTCTGGAAATGCTATTGCATTATAAGGAAGAACAGCTGACCCTCTTCAATATGTGTTATCGACTTTGATAAGGCATAGAATAGATGCGTGATGGGGTTAATATTGATGTTATATATTGCATCAAGTCTCCTTATATTATGGTGAGACCTCCGGCCTGTTTAGCATGTCATTCAGGTGGGTGTGTTTATTTACTTGCACACTTCACTGCACTAAACATGCAATAGAAACACTGACTGTATTCACCTTGATTCTTAATACAGCAGAATCACTCTGGTAATGCAGGCAGGACAAAGCAAATTTAGTAAATTATTGGGAGGATTGCTTAGGGAGATATAGATGAAATGCAAAGATTCATAGTTTTTTTTTGTACAGCGTAGTTGGAAAGAGATATCGAAAAAGCCCTCCTCCCGACCTCCCCTTTCTTTTTGTAGGGGTGGAGGCGGCTGGGAGCATGATTATGTTAACATAGTTTCCCCCAATATGCTCATACCCTATTTGTAGTCTAAATGGTAACGTATTCTCCCATTAAAAGCTGGCGTTAAAATCTATGAAAATTAAAAAACACTTAACTTGTTGATCACTGAAATTTAGGATACTCATATTTTTATGAAAGACCATTTTTGGCACCCTGTGTAGGGCTCCTGGCCCTGGGGCCTGCTTAGCATGTCATTCAGGTGGGTGTGTTCTTTAACTTGCACACTTCACTGCACTAAACATGCAACAGAAACACTGACTGTATTCACCTCGATTCTCAATACAACAGAATCACTCTGGTAATGCAGGCAGGACAGATCAGATATATCTATTATGAAGAATATGGAAAATAAGGTTTTTGGATATTTAAAACCAGAGATTCGTAAATTATAGAAACATTTTAGCAAGCGACGAACAACTTGCCATAGTTATAAATTCCTTGCCTGTGGCCTGCCTAGCATGTCATTCAGGTGGATGTGTTCTTTAACTTGCACATTTCACTGCACTAAACATGCAATAGAAACACTGACTGTATTCACCTTGATTCTCAATACAACAGAATCACTCAGGTAATGCAGGCAGGACATCAAATATTTTGAAATATGACTTCTTCAATCTGAATTCCGGGAGTAGATTTTATACATAACTTACTATCTAATGCATACGCATGACTGTCACATATTAGATTCCTGATGTTCTGAGAAATACTTCAGTGATTGAAGGTGGTTCCTGTTAGGCTAACCATTCTTTATAAATTCCTGGCCTGTTCAGCATGTCATTCAGGTGGGTGTGTTCTTTAACTTGCACACTTCACTGCACTAAACATGCAATAGAATCACTGACTGTATTCACCTAGATTCTCAATTCAACAGAATCACTCTGGTAATGCAGGCAGGACAAATCAAATTTATCTATTTTGAAGAGGTCGGAGAATAAGGTTTCCGAGTATTTAAATACAGAGATTCATAAATTATAAAAACATAATAGCAAACAACAAACAACTGATTCTTGTTATAAATTCCTGGCCTGGGGCCTGGTTAGCATGTCATTCAGGTGGGTGTGTTCTTTAACTTGCACACTTCACTGCACTAAACATGCAACAGAAACACTGACTGTATTTACCTAGATTCTCAATACAACGGAATCAATATGGTATTGCAGGCAGGACAAATCAGATTTTATGAAATTGACTTATTCAATCCAAAAGGTATATTTAAAATTCAGAACTTAGCATCTGAAGAATACAAATGACTGTCACATGAAAATTAGATTCCTGATGTTTTGAGAAATAGTTGATTGAAGGTTGTATGTGCTCATTCCAGATGCAAATGAATTAAACACCATGAATAGCTACTCCAGCTAAATTTTCAGTCTTAATATAGCCCTACTTTTTATTGTGTTCCTGAAAGATTATGACTTCTTGATGAATAAACAAAAAACAGAATGAAAATATCTTCAAAAATGAAAAAGTTATGACCGTTTGAAGATATGGGATTTTGGCTGGATTTTGTGCCAAAAGTGTGATTTGGGGATTTTGGCGGGAAATCTGCTATGCCAGTACCAGCTATCCTAAACTGTTATAACTTTTTCATTTTTCAAGATATCAATTTGAAATTTTGTATGGTGGCTCAGGAGGGTCTCCTGCATAGAAAACTAATGGGAAAATGACCATAAGTCCTAGTGCAGTCTGCCTTTTTTGACTTACTTTTCAAACCAGACACAGAAGGGAACCCCTGAACCTATTGAAAATAAATGGCAATACAACTTTTCTATGGTAATTTTTCATGTACTTTTCGATTCTGGCCACAAAAATTCTAAACAACATCATCTAAAGTGAGTTTTCTAACTTTCAACTTTTCCAATTTGGATTTCTCACCTTTAAATTCGGCAATTCTAGGGTGGAAAGTTTTTTTTTAATAGTCCAGACACCTTTCTCGCCAAATCTAAAGATGGCAACAGGAAACAACCGTCTGAACATGCCCAAAACCAATAGAAACCTAGAGGGGTCCTCAATCACACTATTCCAGGTCAATTGCCTAGGGCATGCTGCAGCTACATCTATTGGGAACTGGAGTAGCTACCATGAAACTATATTCCATGCTCGGCATATACTAATAGTTCTTCCTTCTCTTACCAGGTGGCGACACTATCAGGGAAATCAACCGAGTGTCTGGTGCTTTTGTTGAGCTGCAGAGGAACCAGCCTCCCGTTCCTGGTGAGAAGATGTTCACCATCCGAGGCAACCCACAGCAGATCCAGCACGCTATTCAGCTCATACGGGACAAGACAGGAAACGCCAACGACGTAAGTCAAACCTGCTTCTCTAGGATCATCCTCATCTTAACCTTTATGATGATAAGTTAGGAAAAGGACACAAATTCCAGAAGTATTAGGAGAAAGTTTTAAGTTCTGAAGAACTTTTCTCCAGCAAATGTATTGAAACTTTATCAGCAACTCTCCCTCAAATAGTTTACAATAAATGCTTCATTCCAAATGAATTTTAAAAAGTATGACAGGTCCAGACGACACTAGTCCAGTAGATCTCAGAGCAAAAAATAGAGCATGAATGTGTTAATATCAAGACTTTTCAGTGTATTTTACAAACAAACAATTCAGAGTTGTGCTTTGTTTAACAGGGCCCTGGTGGTGATGGCGGGCGAGGATTTGGTGGTCCTGGAGGTCCCCCAGGCGGCCCACAGGGCGGCGGAGGTGGTGGACCAGGCGGCGGATACGACCAGTATGGACAGCAGAAGTAAGTACAGCTACGAAGTGAAATAAATTATGTTAATGATTATAGTAATTTTGATAGATGATAATAATAATGATAAGTCATATTGATAATAATGGAATAGTAATAGTACTGAGAAGAAGAATTATAAGAAAAATAATGGTAATACTTAATGAAATTTGTAAAAAAAAATAGTAGTGGTAGTTGTAATAGTATTGGCAATAACAACAAAAGTGATACAAGTTAATCTTATGGTGGTAACGGTGCTTGAAAAATTATCAATAGGCCGACATTTAAGAGAAACAGTACTAAGATCTTAATGAAAGGATGAAACACGCCTCTTTACTTCATACAGCACTAAGAATGCATTGTTCTGCCACTAATTTACTATAATTTAGAGCGTTAATTAATGAATGTTCTCTTGTTTTTCAGCCAAGGTCCACCCCAGCAGTCGTACGCTCCTCAGGGCTGGGGCAACACTAACCCCTACCAGCAATGGCAAGGGCAGCAGACCAACCCTAGCGACCCCAGTAAGTACATCTAAACATTAACACATATAGGGTGTTCCTCACCCCATCAAGTACATACATGTACTTAAACACCAACACATAACAGTTCTGTAAAGAACTGTCCAATAGGCTCCCAAAAGGCTGTTCCTTTCTGGGGCTTTGTTGTCATTCTTTAGGTTGGTAAAATCCTGATCATGTGCCAGTCAGGGCCTTAGTCAGGATTTTGGATCTGGGTTTCTGGATTTGGCGATCATTAGGTTTTGGGTACCTAATCTTTGGGAAAGATTATAGGATATAGTCTTAAAAGGTAATTCCCAACCAAAACCACTGGAGTCTTAGATGTATTTTTAAAGAACCTGTACGTCAGATGATACCCAGACCCTACTGGTTATGGCCCTGTTACTGGTGGTTCGGTATCTAAGGTAACAACAGGTTTTGATGTCTTCAGACAAGTGTATCCTGATTTAACAGTAATTTTCATAAACCAACCCTAAATGCCTAAAGATAAGTTTAATATAGTAAATTTGGAAAAAGACACTAAATGTTGAGGATAAATTCATAAATAAATATTTGAATGCCAACTTTGTAATAAGCGTTGAGAAACTCTTAGCAAATGTTTCTTTTCCATAAGCGTTTACATGAGTATTTAATATTAATGGGATGCCTTAATAGGTGAACCAACTTAAGAAAAACAACAATAATTCAACGTCTTTGATTTTATTTTTTCCCTCCTCCACATCCTTCTCCCCTACTCCGCCTGGGCGATCAGACAAACATGCTGATAATAACTCTGCTGCCTGGACAGCTTATTACTCCCAATATTATGATCAGAACCAGGGCCCTGGCGCACAGACCAACTCATCGCCACAAATCAAAGACAGTTCTGCTGCCGCGGCTCCGAGTAAGCTCCTACATCAACGTCCTTTAGAAACAATAATAATGATGCGCTTGACTTTTCCAGTTGACAAGCTAAAGATCTCCTCTGTATTATGATGCATTTATGACGTTACTCCACATGTCTGTCCAGAATCCATTCTAACCATATCTTTACATGTGCTCCTCATGAGAGAGACATGGCATGTCTGTACTAAAAGTATGATTCATATTGCAGAAAGAAGAAAGAGAGAGAGCAAGTTCATACCATATGCATTCTGTTTTGACTGATTGACTTATATATTTATTTGGTTGGGTTTCTCACCCTAAACTTGCTATTTTCTGATTGTCACGATGATTTTGATTGTGACCTCAGAAATGTACTGGTATATATGCCTCCATTGAGAAGCAGCTTTGTCAACATGGGCGTCAAGTGAATCACCTTAATGTGTGTGCTTGGGCTCTACTCTAACAGTCACCTGCAGTTAAGTCACAGCCTGTTAATGGCAAAACATCCCTGTAAGCATCAAATTCTTGAGTCAGGTTTTAAGGAAAAGAACCACTATCAATTACAATTCTCTTGAGAATGAAATTGCCCAGCCTCGTTACAACTTGTGGTGAGGTTGAGGGTTTTCAATTTCGATGTTGAGGTGACTGTTACAGGCAGAGCTTTGAGTTGGTGTACTGTAGAAAATAGTATTCACTGCTGGCTCCAACATAAAATAGTTTGAATGCCCCGATTAAACTGGTATCACCTATAGCTGTTTAGCCTGCTCTTACTTAATCTTTTACTAGACTGGCCAACACTTACAAAATAAACAATTCTTGAAGTCAACGGTTATTTAATGAGTTCTCATTTTAGTGGTTAAGTGTTAGAAGAATTTACTTATAATGTCCAAAGAAAAAACCTATCATTTCACGGGACCACCTTTAAAATTCTCTGATAGTATTTTTTATAAGAGAAGAAAATGAACTGCCAGGATCTTTATTATAAAATCACCAATCTGGGGCAGTCAGGCTATTGCCGTTGTTGGAGACTTTGGGTTTGTGTCAACCACTGCAAGTATTTTTGACATGCATGGCTTATTCAATGTGGCGGTACTTACTACTATCCCCACTGCACACAGCTAGTGGTGCCAGATATGTGTATAGTAGACTAACATTACTATAGGGATGAACCCTTTGTATTTCTAATTAGGAAAAGATGCTGTGGTGGGCAGTGCTAAATATCTACAGTCCTTGTCTTAAAGTAAGGTATAAACTTGATTAAATCTCAACAATTCCCACCCATTTCTAACCTAACCCTAATGGCAGTTTTTGTTATGCTTTATGAATATCAGAACTGCAAAAGAGATTTTTCTGGTCCATTTAGTTAAAATGAGGTGTTAATGATTTTAAACCAATTTCTATCATTTTTCCTAAGAGAGTCTTCAATTACGCATTTATTACTTACACAGCTCCCCTTGCTGCTTTGTGGTGCATGTTCCCTTTTTTAGGCTGAATTAGAAATATATTTATAACCCATTTTATTGTTCAGATAGAATTTGTTTGTCCATACTTTTTATCACTGACCATTTCCAGTGGTATCAAGGATTGTGCTTTTCAGCCTACCTGGGCACTGTTTAAAAACATTCTGGCAAGTTCTGTTATGGTCAGAAGATCTGGAGTGATAAATTTAGCATCATGTCTTTTCCTAACATTTAGCACGTCATTCAGGTGGGTGTGTCTATTAAATACATACTTCACTGCACTAAACGTGCAACAGAAAAACCTCTAATACCTAACTGTGTGTCTGTATATGACAGATTCTTATTGGTTTAGTGGAACAAAATGAAATGGTCGGTCCTCCTCTTATTCATGCCTGTAGCCAGTTAATTTTAATTTGTATCCTTTAAACCAAAGCAATTTTTTACGGGGGGGGGGGGGGGGAACTTCTGTTAAATTGAAAATGTGTTGGAATGACTCATGAATTAGCCCAAATTGAAAAAAAAGTGATACTGCAAAAATTGCACATTTCTCAGGGGCACTCCCATGTAGAATAGATCCAAGGACCCTTCCCATCCTCCCCGTACTAACCCAAAGGCTTGGTTGAACTATTTCTACACGCACACATTCTCGTCTCATGTTTTAGGTACTGTGACACTGACCTCCATGTTGAATGTAGTTATTGTTATCTTTTTGTTTCTTTTCTTCTTGCATGTCTCCTTTCGCCAGGTAGATCACACCAGGCCCGATAGTTGTGAGCTTGCTGAAAATTTGTATATTTATCAGTGTATATATATATATATGTTATCTGTTATCATGACAAGTAATTCACAACTCTTTTTGTGGAAAGGAGGTGATAAAAGGGTTTCTTTGGGGGGCTAGTATCCTTTTGATCTTTCCGACTTATTCATAAGTAACTTTGGTTCCTTCCCTCAGTTCAATTCTCCATAACACCGAGAACTGAGCATGGGAAAAGGACAGTGCACCAGCTAGCACTTCAAGTTTGTTCCACAACAATCTCAGTTTATTGTGGAATTGTTTGAGTATCTTGCTCGGCAACTCCTAGTATGGAAGTCAAAACTGTTTGTCACCCTATCAGTTACTCTGAATTATTTTGATATAAAAGTAGCATTGTTGAAAATGTGATGACATAATAGTCAGGAAATGACCAATCGGATTTGGGGATTCACAAAGTCATGATACCTCAGAACATATATTTATACATACATCAGTGCCCATTGTTAAGTTGCTATTGGCGGTTTATTGATGTTCCTGTTTGTATTTCCAGACGTGAACCCCCAGACAGGCCAGCCTGACTACAGTGCCGCCTGGGCGGAGTACTACCGCCAGCAGGGCATGCACCAGTACGCGGACGCCATCTTGGCTCAGTCTCGGTGCGGCGGGGCACCCCAGCAGCAGCCTCAGCAGCAACCGTCGTCCCAGCCACCCCAGGCCAGCGGGTGGGGCTCTCAGCCGACCAACGGTCAGCAGTACGGCGGCCAGCAGCCACCGTACGGCCAGCAATAGTGGACGGACGGACCCTCCTCCGCCGCCGCCGCAACAACAGGTATCGTAAGGGACCATATTGTTGATCACTACTATAACTTATACATACCATGCATCCATTTCTACTTTACTCTTGTTGTCTCAGCCATGTATTTGCCTTTGACCATCCATGTCACTACTATAAAAATATTAAAAATATCATGCCACATTGTAATATCGGTTTATATGTTCTCAGGGTCGAACTTAGCCATGATAGCATATATATCGCCTGACTGACTTATTGATGATTTGCACATGTATTTATTACAATTGAAATCTACATGCATATATATCTATACATATATATTTGTGCTGCCTTATTTTGACTGTATTGTGCTGCCATGAAACAATTTGACTGTTGGAAATGGGTGTCATGTCATTTATTTTGTGCTCTGAGGATTAACTTGAGAAATGTGTGATTTGTGATTATTTGCCAAGTCTGTTGGTTGGACCTTGAAGGATGGATGACCTTGACCTTTGCCCTTACGGTAGGTTAGGTAGGTATGCCTTTTTGAACTGCCGATGAAGTGATATGATATACTGTTTGTATTGAAATCATGCATTCTGCCTTGATATACATATCATACATATATATATTTATACATACATATATTTAATTTTAATATTGGGTTGCTGTCATTCTCATTAACCGCTGTGCCCTCTTCCCAGCTTTTCGCAGGTGGAGTACTGGGTGAGTGATAGAGTCAGTGGCTGCCCTCGGCGGTGCGGTGGTGCTTGCTGCACCGGTGCCTTCGGTGCTGGTAAGAGGTACTGCACCCTGCCTGGCACTTGGCAACAAACCCTATCGCCCCCCGAACGCCACCACCCCTAGGTTGGCGGGTGGTACCTACTACTCAGTCAGGGCGTCAACGGTGAGTCTCTTAGCCACAACACTGTTCTCATCATCAACCACTAGATAACTGTAGTAGTATTAATTTAATGCAATAGACAGCATCCCAGCGGTGGCGTCAGAAGACACGCCCCCTTTCAGTCAGCGAAGATGAAGACCATGAGGAGCTACTCCATTGTTCCCTGTTATGAATCTTGCCATTTGGTGTTTTGTCTTTTCTGTAGGTTGACTGCTGTATGACTTTGGTTGATGTTGAAATCGAAGCAATGAATACCTTCTTCACCCCCTGATAGCCAGCCAGCCTACTGCTGCTGCCACTGTTTTTGCCGAATAGAACCAGAAGTGTGTGGGTTTGTACTCCTGTAGAAAATATCATGTGAATTCAAGTTGTGTTTTGTGTATAGTATTATTATTGTTCTGGGAGAACGGATCACTTTCACATCTAGATATGTAATGTTATAATACTACTATGACTACTACTACGGTGGAGAGCCTCATGGGATATTTCCATGTGTTCATCATTAATAGTGTGTTCTTTGTTCTTTGCATCGTTGGCAGGCACATTCCTTCATGATATAAACAATGATATTATGTATGCTATTGTTATAATATGCTCCCATTTGCCTCGTGTTGGTGTTGATAAAAGTTGCAGTGAGGATAGTAGTACTCGGTGCATAAGTTAATGTAGTGTCTAATAATAATAATTATAATAATTGGGGACGGGGGTATCATTCTTGTATGACCAACTGCTACATGTTACCCTTTGGTGATTATGGTCTCTCTCTAACCAACCTGATGTGTGTATCCATTTGCTTGGAAATTTTTGCTGAATTTTTCTACCATTTTAGTCTTTATACTACTTGCTACCTACTAGTAACATATCTCCTCTTGCAGCGACAACAGAACTGTTTTATTTCCTCCCCGTTGATTTATGATTTTAAAAATGCTTGCATGATCGGCTGTTTTTTGATACATTTTCCACAACCGTATTTGGCCCAAATCTGAATTCTGCTTTTCAGCAGTTGCTCTTCTTTGATTGGATGTGGGGATCCCGAGATTTCTAATAATAGCTCACTCGCTGACTCATAACCTTCGGATGGGAAATTCTCATTGTCTTTCTCACACACCATTTGTTTCAGCCTCTCCAACCTCCATAACATGAAGGGTATTTTTTTTTATCATTATTGTCATTACCTTTTTTTGGGAAGCACCGGACGGTAACATGCCTATTGTTTGCAAACTGGAGAAAAATCAACCTTTGAAAAAATAATTGTTTTAAAAATGAAAATTCACTATGTACTTGTATCTTAATGTTTTTGCCGGGAGTAAAATCCCACATGTGAGATATCTATTCAAATTTTTCATTCCCATATATTTGACGATGATCTTATTTATTGTACTTAAAGTAGATGCTGTTTATGATGTACTGTACGGATATTGATATGAGCACACATTTGTTCACTGTCTTCCATGTTATAAATGCTAGCTCTAGTCATGAGATAGTTGAGTTTTCTCCAGGTTGCAAACAAACAAAAATAAAAAATTATCATTGGTTATTAGAATTCTGAGTCACCAGTATTTTGAATTGTTTACTGCCTCATGGCGAACTGTGGCCCACGGCTGACGCAGCTATAGATGGGTTTCGTCAGACCAACACTCCTCTATATAGGAAATTCCATCTCGTGTTTTCTAGAGAACTTTGCCATGTAATACTGATACTATACTAGTGGATACTTTCTTTGTACTTGATGATGATAATGATATAAATGATATTGATGATGATGCTCAGGGGACCAAAGGCTTCAATAGTGGAATATCTGCCGCAAGAGGAGTATTGGTCTGACCCCTATCCCTGATGATGTTCGGTGTGATAATCTATATTCTACACTCGACCTGCCGCACTGTTTTCGCCACTGCTGCCATGGCAGATCTTAGACCGCTAATTGATGATGCTATACGCGTCCCAGATGTTAGGTGAATGCAGTGTATGATGATGATGATAATATCTCATTATTACTAGGTAGTGTTAAATGATGACAAACTTGCTTCTGTATTATTTATTGCTGCATAAAAGCCCTGATCTTAACTTGTAAGATACAAACTTGAAATCTTGTCTTTATAACTACATAGATTGTATAGAGAGAATGCAGTGGCCATCTTATAGATTATCATTATTATTGACGGGGCGGAATGCGCCTCTATTTTTGTCGTCCTGACTTGATTGATTATTGCATTGTTCCATGTACAGATTGAAATGCTGTTTTTATATGCTATATCAGTGAAGCGTTTTGTAAATATTTTAAGAGAATTTTGTGAATTAAAAACATGTGTGGGGCTTTTATGCAGCAACTATGAAGATGTCTTACTGTGAAACCATCCACCTTTATGCTCTGAATACTGTGTTTGGGGGGTATGGGTACTATTGACATGACCCCTGTTTGATTGTGTTTTTCGCCCTGTGATCTGTTGTTCTAATGTGTGCTGTAAGGCCA
The DNA here is from genome assembly GCA_963942565.1 of Maea johnstoni. Lineage (NCBI taxonomy): Eukaryota > Metazoa > Annelida > Polychaeta > Spionida > Magelonidae > Maea > Maea johnstoni. Next base: position 39,386,494 of record OZ012695.1, on the reverse strand, counting down.
TGTCTTACTCATCATATTATTGAACTTGCCAAAGTCTTAAATGATATAGAAAATGCTTTATTTTACTGACATGATATGGGTACTGACGTCTATTATTGATATTAAAACCTATTTTATGATACATTCATGCTACTTCTTTCAATATAATAATAACTACATGCCTCTTCAATTGTTCAACTGTGATTTTTGTCTGCTGAATTCACAATGATTATGTATCTGATTACGTAGGGGATTTTCAGCAATCATGGGCCACCCAGGGGTCAGAGAGCAAAGGTGAAGGGTCATCCACTAGAGGTCAGGAGGTCAGGCTGGAATCAAAATGGGATTTTGAGGTGCACTGTCGCGTAGGCACATATCAATCTATTATTACATCTGTAGCGCAGCAAGTTTCAGACAGTTGTTTGAAATATAATGACAACTAGCCAAAATAAATTGCAACTGAACATTATTAACATTTTTTGCTTTGAAATTTGACTTGTATTTGGAAATGGACCTATATTTATCGTACCCCTGTATTTTTAATCTGGTTTGTTATTGCATTGACAACTGGCTGGAGTTGCAGTCATTCTGGTCGATAAATTGCTATTAGTTGTGGGCTGTCTAGTTTTGCGGTGTAAATAGCACACCAGATGTAGAGGACAAAAGCGATCTCTCTTAGTAGTAAGCCGGGTGGTAAAATCGTGGGCGAACTGCCACTTCAAACACTGGTGTTGGAAGGATTTTGTTTTACTTGTAATATCGATTGACTAATAAATAATAAGGATGATGATAATAATAAAGATATAATAACATGTAATCAGGTATTTTCTTAGAGGTGTTCCATGCAGTTACGCTCCCTTTCGTGTAGGTTTCTTACTCCTGACTGACATTTTTCTTTGACAAGGTGACATTTTGCCAGGAGTACTGCATTGGGCTTGTGGATTTGTTTCTATTGACACGGTCAGAATCAACAGTAAGGGTCGAAACGCTTGAGAATAAACCCTGCATTTAGTTCATAATATTTTTTTATTAACGCTTGAAAACTTGTGAGCGCCGGACTTCCAAGAAGCCTGGTATAATATTGTATTGAAATGTTTATCTTGATATTACCATGTACTATTGCCATGGTGACTTGTTTCTGTAACTACGGTGATTTGGACTCCCAAGAGAGGAGGAGGAATCTAGATTTGCTTGATATTTGCTAATTACTCACCTTCGCAAGGCATTTTATTTAGCCTTTGTATAGTGAATTCATTTTGTTCTTACATAGACCGGTTGGTCGATTTGCTTGATATAGTATGCCGATGCCAAGGAGAGACGGCCCAGAATGGCCAGATTTAGTGTAGACACTTGCATGTCTTCAATTCAACATCTTGTCCCCTCTGTTTATTTCACCATCTTCTCAACTGTTCTGAATCAATCTCAAAGACCTGTCAGTTCCTTATGGATAAATGCAGAGCTTTTAGATTTCTGATGACAGAAAACGAGTGATTCTTTCACAGTAACTTAGATGGATTAAGATACTCCATGCATTGATGGTGACAGTGCAGGGGCGATGATGGTTGAGAGAGACATCTTGAGAAAAACCAACCAAGCACCTAGACGAATCAAAAGATGTTGACATACTTCACAAATATCCTTTCAGGTTCAAGTCACATTTGAAAGAATAGCAGCATCATCTCTACAAACGTACACACCAATTTTCTTGCATACGTAAACGGACCTTATGAGTGTATAACTGTGAAGTATCTCAGCATTTCTTGCTCACTCGATGTGTTTGGTATGGGTAGACTTTAGGTGGTCATTTTGGGAAGAGTTTCAGTATTAGTTCGCCTTTACTGTTGATTCTGGTCGTTATTTCTATTCTAGATAGGTTTGAGCTGTAGCCCAATCCAGGTAAGGTTTGATTGGGTAAATTTTATATTCAGTGAGTCTTTTTGTGACTATGATATATATTGTTGAAACACATCTGTTTGTATCACTTAATGTAGAATCACAACCACTTTTAATGCAGAAAATAAATTTTGGTTTTGAAAGTGTACATCTGTCTCGGTTATTATTTCGCCCTTTCCCCATTTGCTAATTAAGTTAGCTCATTCATGCCTTGAGATGCCTGACACGTGTCATATGGACTAGATTGTTCTAAAAAATATGGAATAAACCATAAATCTGGAAGTAGTTGTTCCTGGTAGAACCTTCCTTTAAAGTTTTATAATTTTTTTTAGATGGATTGAGAAATGATACTTAAAGTGGGCTGTGTGCCTCCGGCATGAATGAGTGTAACTTCCATAGAGCATCCCGATAAGTTACTTAATCTGGTAGCTAAACAAAAGCATTACTGTGAAAGACCATGAATAGTATTTTAGCCTGTGAACGAGCTCTTGAACTCCGCTATGACGACGGAAGTTTGGTTGCCTATGACCTAAGCTATTGAAGGGGGCGTAAATCCCAACAAGGTTTTGGGTGTGCGTCTAGTTATTTAAAAGTTCAGGAAGTAATTTGAAGTACAAATTTGTTAGATGTTTCATTCACGTTTCTCCATCAGACATTTTCTCAGGTTAACATCAATAATAAGAAGTCCATCCTTCTGCAGTAAAATTTCTGGAGGATCATGGCTTAGTTACAAACAAATTCTAGTGTTCAGTCTATGTGTATGCTCCAGATGTAGATGGGATGAAGCAATTTTTGGAAGTGGTAATTCAGCACAAATTTAAGTTGTCTTCTCAAACTTGATTAAAAATTCCACGGTAACTATTGAATGACCTAATGCACTGACTCGAATGGTCTTAAACATCTCTGAATTACCAGGTTTCGGTTCACAAACACTAAGAATGCTTGAAATTGCAAATGCACAACCGTGTATACTAGGTATTCTTACCTATTATTTGGCTTAAGTAGGGTTTGAAAAATGTGCATACAAATTTATTTTTGATACCTAATCTACACAAGACTAGTATATGAAGTCTCATAATGTAAGTCATAGATATGCTAAGAGCATGAATCAAGAAATGCTAACAAAACAATAACATTTCAATCTTTAATAGTGTACACATATATACATATACAATTTCTCTCTACTCTGCAACAATCTGAGTCGACTTCTAGATCAGGAATATCTAGCAGACCCGTATTCACTAGTACAAATCCCTTCATCACTTGGTGCTAAAACTTCACTGAAAAATAAAAACCATCAGTATGGAACCAATAAAGATAAAATTAGGTTAAAAGAAATTTCCAAAATATTCCTGCTTGAAGAAACCTTATCCTTAGACATACTTTATTCATAAGTATCACAAATCAACCACGTAGATCGTATGTGGCCGAGACAGCTTAGAGAACAAAGGCTCAAGGTCCCATTTGCATCTTGGTCATACATATCACTCAACAACTTCATTTCAAAAATTGAGTCATGTTAAAATATTTTAAGAGGGATTGTTCAATCCTAGAGGACCAACAACTTATGATCAATGATTTATTTTGATTAAACTCTGTCAGTGAGCAATCTCAATTTGTGTCAGCAAATGTGCGCTCAGTAGCTAAGAATGTGATACCTAAAGCTGCTAAGTGAGGTTCATGCATACACCACAACTTCTGAAGAATATACATCATCCTTATGGCTTGGGCAGCTTAGAGCGCAAAGGCTAAATAAGTTATGGGATTGTTATATTCCACAAACCTATTAAACCCTAATGCTAGTGGTGGCTAGTTTCGCCAATAAAAAATGACACAAAAAAGCTGAAAAACTAATGTAACTGACAGCCAAGTGGTCTAAGGCATTGCCTCTTGACTGCTCGGTCTCTCTCCCCACTGTTTACAATCTCTAAAATTTGGTAGAGGCATGTGAAAAAGTCACCAGTGACTTGGGGTTAGGCAGTAGTATTCCCAGGCATGGCAGAATATTCCCAAGGTATTTTGGTTTTCTCCACCAAAGACAACTGGCTGGTCATGATTATAGCCATAATATGGCACCCTCCACTCGTTACAACTGGCTAGTCACAACTAGCCACAATATTGCATGAATGTGACAAAATTCAAAATTCCTAATATGGCATAATGAGTGTCAATAAACGAAATTCCAAATCTGTCATGGATTCAAACAATATCAAAGTCATGGTCAATAGACAGAAATATTTCTAGAGAGGTTAAAATTCCTTCTAAAATAAATGAAATATTTTGAAAATATTGGACTTTCTTAAGATCTGTGCTCAGTGGACCTCTTGCCGAGAGACCATTTGTTAAACCCTTATGCTGCTGGTGGCTAATTTGGCCAATACAAAATGATGCAAAAAAAACCTGAAAATGACTGAAACCCTGGCACATGGGTACTCATCTGATAGTACTCAGCGTAGAGAGCCATCCAATGAATACCACAAGTCAAGAAGTTCAGTGATCCATGTAAGCTTTTCACCTCCCTCTATATTTCTCTGTATCACTGAGCCATGCCTGCCTGGAAGGAATTTCCTAAACATGAAGGTGCTAGGGTAGTTCAGAGCATAGTCATTTGGACCTGCAAACCACAGAAATCACCCCTCAGGACACTCACATAGGAATATCTTAAAATGTCATTTTCAAACATAAAATTGATTTTTTGTCACCCCACTCTGCTAATTCAATGGCATTGTCTAAAAGCAATGTTTCTTATTTCAATAAGTAGATGCATGTGTATGGATGTAATCTGAGTATATTGTGGTCTCCCTTAAATATTGATGCCCAAGAATTTTTTGATTGTCAATTTTGGGCACCCAATTTCTAAATCCTGGCTAAGATCTTGGTTCAGAAACCTACATAAGCTTTTCGCCTCCTTGCTCGTTCCTCCTAGATCACACAGCTATTCCTGATGAGGAGGAATCCCCTCAACCCTCCTCCTAACCCTTATGCTGCTAGTGGATAATTTGGCCATTACAAAAGGATGCAAAAAATCTTTAAAATGGCTGCAACCCTGGCACACGGGTAAACATCTGAGAGTGCTCAGTGAGAGCTTTCAAATGACAGGGTTTAGGTGTTTTTCAAAAACTTTGCGTTCTTGTGCTTTGGACAAAAGTAGTCACAGATCTAGAAGGTTTAAAACTACCAGTCAAGAAGTTCAGTGATCTATGTAAGCTTTTTGCCTCCCCCTATATTTATCTGTACCATCAAGCCATGCCTGTCTGTTCCTATACATGAAGGTGCTCAGAGTTCAAAGCAAAGTCTTGGCCAGCAGGGCATCTGGGCCTCATTTTGACACCCAGACCCTCAAAAATTACCCCTCAGTGCACACACATTTTTTTCATGAGGAATTTCTAAAAATATCATTGATCTTTTTTTCTCTCTTTGGAAAAAGGTGGTTTTCATAAATCTTTACATTGCTGTGCTTTGGACGAAAGTACCCTCAGTATTGGAAGGGTTAACTATTCCCAGCTAAGCTGGGATAGCTCAGAGATCTATATAAGCCTTCCGTCTGCCTCCTCTTTCCTCCTGTATCACGCAGCAGTTGGCGATGACTAAGAACGCCCATCCAGCAATGTGCATCCAGTACGACCAGTAGAATATACTATAGGGACCGGTCGGCGTCCACGGTGAGACGATATCCACTGCGCGAGAATTGTTTGATTCAACTCCAAATAAAATCAACGCCGGTGTGATTACTGCAACTGAAAAAAAAAGAAAAAAAGCTGGTTACAAAATAAATTATTATTATAATAATAATACCCATACCGTAATAATAATAATTATGATAATAATAATAACAATAACAATAATAATAATGATAATAATACAGGGCCTAACACTTAGATTTCAGGGTAGGCGCCTGAAAAGGTCTCTTGATAAAAATCAGTGGTCAAAAGCAGGATTTCTCATTTATATCATGCAAAATATTTTGAGCGCCTAGTCTGAAAAATATAGGGCCCACAGCAAAATCTAGGAGCATATACCCCTGGGGTCCTGGGAAAGTCGAACCCTGTAATATTATAGTAATAATAATTATAATAAACTTCATTTCATGAGGGTAACACAGTCAAAGACAGGATTTGATTTCGCTAAGGCCAAAAGGTATATGTAAAAAATATTTGAGCAACCTGCAGTACTTTAAAATAGGGGAAATAGGGGGGGGGGGGGGGTGGCGGATTGTGTGTGAAATTACAGTATTGCACTAATTCCTAATAGTTCCATAAAAAACATCTTTGCACTCTTCTTTTGTTATTCATTCCCAGGGGCTGAATGGATTGGTGATAGGGGGTGCTTAATTTTGATTGGCCCATTACCATTTATACTAGCAGGATAAGCCAACGGCTTCTACCCGGCTTTGCCAGACATCACGTCAGCCAATCGTATGGCCACAAAGCATTCACTGCTGATTGATCCCTCTTAAGGCGATCATTTGTCACTGGGTAAAGCAATGTGACCTTTCAAAGGCAGCTCAATTACCATGATTACATGTCGATGATGATGACCAAGTTAACCCATTAATCCCTACTCTGACTAAAAACCAGAATATAATGGTGATATATATACACCATATTTCCAGTCATCTGCTTCAAAATGTATGGAAAGGTTTCAGGGTTCGAAATTAGGGGGTGCCAGGAGCTCAGGGCTCCCTTGAATTCTGCTGATGCTCCCTCAAATTTCTGCAGGGAGCCCAAAGATGTACTGTTTTCTATACAGAACCCCTTTAGGTAGCTTTTAGAGATGCAGTAGGGCTCCCTGAAAAAAGCTTAATTTCGAGCCCTGGATTTGAAGAACTATTCAGCAAAAACTACTTATCAACTCAGGATTTGCTCGTTTAAGCTTCATTTAATCAAAGAGTATTTCAAACATTCTGAAATTAAGTTATACGCCATAGTTATTTTAGAACTAGAGGATTCTTTTGAGGTGAATTTTAGCATGAATGTTTCAATATTCCCCCTCCTCTCTCCCTGCCCACCATCTATATTACTTGAGTTTATTGCCAAATATATTTCTTGGGGCAAATGTTAATCAGAACTAAACCTGTGATTATCCTTCAGTTATTTAGAATGTTTTTTTAAACTTTTTTTCAAAGACCTCTTGAAGAGAGGTGATTTTAAAAAGTCAAATTATCAAAATTGGGAGAGATCCACTGCATTTTCTCCCCAGAAATTTCTAACAAACATCCAGATATTTCCTTTAACTAGAAAAATTGACATTTTCCATATCATTTTTGCTTAGATTCCATTAAACAAGACTTGTAATAAAGCATTTTATTTTTAAACAAAAAGGCCCCGTCTCCTAGTGGCTGCATTCATTAATGTGAAGCACTAGAATTTCCTCTTTTTTCCCCCTAATTGGCATTGGTTGCTAGGTGAGAATGCCGTGATTTGTACGCACAGACTGGTGGTCTACCTTAACCCTTTCTTGCCTGTGGCACCCAAAACCGTCTAAACATTATGGTGATATTTCAGCAACATTAGCAATTTTCAGAAATTATTTGCATGGAAAGTGTACTTCAGAAGCCATCTTTCAAATATTTTGTGAATTTATGGTTGGTTGCTAGGCGAGAAAGCGGAGATACGTACGTGATAAGGTGAGAAGAGTGATGACAATCCTATTTCCTAGCGAGTCCTCGAAGACCGCGAACGAGTCTGTCTGGTTGCACAATATCAGTGATACCATTGCAGCTAAACAGTATAGCACCAGGCCTGCCCCATCCAAGCCCTGGACTGCCTTCAACCATATGTTACCTGAAGGAAATATATAGAAAATATATAATGATTTACCAAGTAATGATGAATTCAGAAATGTAATACAGAGATAATAAAAACGGTTGCATAGTATCAGTGATACCATTGCAGCCAAACAGTATAGCACTAGGCCTGCCCCATCCAAGCCCTGGACCGCCTTCAACCATATGTTACCTGAAATAAATACAGAGAAAATATATAATGATTTACCAATTAATGATGAGTACATAAATGAAATACATAGAAAATATATAATAATCAACCCACACATGATAAATATAGGAGCTGCCCCACTGATGCCCTCGCCCACCTTCAACCATCCTACCAGAAAGAAATACAGAGATGATAAACAATATTTAACCTGTACATGATGATTATAGGATCTGCCCCACCCAGGCCATTGACCACAGTCAAAAGCATAATTATGAAAATATTTGATAGAGAAATGTTAATCTTAAAATATTCTGTAAAATAATCAGTAATTCCAAGTTCCAATTCCAAAAGAAGTACAAACGTCAATTTTTAGAGGTACCCATGAGTATTAGTGGGTGAAGATGACAGAAAGCACTCCTATGTTACTTTTCCTTCCTCATATCTGCAATATGCAGGTATGATGTTGCACATTGGAGTCAACAGTAGTAATGTACTAATAGCTCATAGTGCTCCTTTGTGCAATATGAGATAATAGCAGGCCATAAATCACCTTCAGCCAAATGTTATCTGAAAGGAAGAACACTAAAATGGTAATTACCCCTTCCAATGATGAGGCTAATTTCACGTTATCTAGAATGTCTTGTTGCGAATGATCTGTCAGATGATGAGGATATAAAACGCCAATTCAGACCGTCATGCGGTAGAGCTAACATGCTGATCAGAAAGTTTCATAGAAGCTCGGAACAAGTCAGTTTCTCTTTAGCGCTTATTGCACCTGGTCTCTAGTTACATAGTGAGCGTCACAATTGTAATTTATATCTCATATGGCTTTTCTACACAATATGAATACAAGTGGCATGTTTATCTCTATTCAGCATTGTCCCTGACAACAGGTGCCACAACTATTGATAACAATACAGTAGCTATATAGAATACAGCTCTATGTACATAGAAAGCTACACCAGCTTGTGTACTATTGTTCATATATAGACAATAGATATATCCATGGATCAGTCATACGCCACTGATACCACCTGCAGCAATACTGTATGCTCTCTCATCCTTATCCTAGAACCTAGGCTGGTAATAGCTCTATAACACGCAGTGTACATAGAATAATACACCAGCTATTGTTAATATATAAACAATAGATATATCCATTGATCAGTCATACACCACTGATACCACCTGCAGCAATACTGCAAGCTCTCTCATCCTTATCCTAGAACCTAGGCTGGTAATAGCTATATAACATGGCAGCCATGTATATATATGGCGCTACACCAACCTGTTTACTATTGTCTATATCTATTCATCAGTCGCACACCACTGTATGCTCTCTCATCATACACACCTGCATCAGGAATTTTGAACATAAATCCTCAATTAGTGCTACATTAGTGAAAATATTTTAAAAGGAGTATTTAACACCATACAAAAAATAATTGTCAGTCAACTTCTTCTCAAGATGTTACTTTGTTTTCAATATATCCCCATATGCATACATTCAATATCAGGGTATTATCAGCAGTTTACAAAATGGTCCTACTATCAAACGTTAGGAAACTAGTGAAAGGATTTTTTTTCCGTAGAGAGGAAGAAATCTCAATGTAATGTATACAGTTTTACAAAACCTGTCTGAAAAACAATAATAATGTATAAAATAACTTGAAACCTACCTGGCCCCTCAGAGTTGCTATGCGTACATATCGTTTGGCAGTTGGTCGTGTTCGGCTGGCACGTCACGTTACAGGTCTGCCAGAGCCCTCGGTAGCCAATCACATTACGGTTTACATCCTGCGTAGACGTCCAGAACGGTGTCGCGAAACACGCGATGTTAAACGCAGCACTGAAGATTAGCAGAACAACCGTGGTCGGCCGCATCCTAGAAATGAAACAATAGAAATATTAGAAAATAAACTCAGAATTCATGGTGTGAACTATAAACCTTAAATATCTCTTTGGTACATAAAATACTCCAGTGGATTATCTAACTTAAAAGAAAATGAAAATTGATCTATCAAGATAACTGGTCAATAATTCCAATATTTCTTAGGAAGAGTTTTCCCATTTCTTTGAAGATATCAGATTTAACATATAATTATCCAGATAACTGGACATTACCACTTATACCTCCTAGGGGGGAAATTCTTCCTTTGACTTGGGAGATATCAGATTATACATGTAAATACTAAATAACTGGTCAATAATTCTCATATTTCTTTTGCAGAATCTTCTCATTCTTCACCTTTCTCATGAGATATCAAATGAAAATTACCAAGATAACATAACAGTACAATATTACCTTTATCTCTTAGCTAGATTTCTTTTTGTGTATTTTTGGGGAGATATCTGAATGAGATTATATACATGTAATTACCCAGTCAATGGTCGATGATTCTCAACTTTCTAGGGAATGTTCTTAATATTTATTGGGCAATATCAGATGATAATTACCCAGATAACCAGTCAATAATTCTCCTCACCATGCAATAACCACAGCATTTATTTGCCTTGCCGTGCTGTGAGCTGAATCGTGACATCACCCACTAATTAAGACACAGTGCCCAGCTCTGGTTGCATGTACCTCATAAGAAGTAGCTTCCAATTGCCTTGCACAAAAGGAATTACGCTGGCAGGAGAGTAGTTCCATAGACTCTACAGACTCAATCAATCGGGTGGCTATTTATAGACCCCGCCTGATATTGATCTCCCATTAGCTGGAGGGACATACGTTAGCTTTCAGCGTCCGTGGAATTGAGAACCTTTGTCAGGTTCACAAAGTGTAACCTTCAATAATTATTCTGTTTCTACCTTCTTTTTCTACATATCTTCATTAAACCAATTTTCATTCAAACCCACATTTAACAACAAAAAAATTTGATTTGATAATTTTTTTGAAAATAACTTTCTCATCAGAATTGCGGCTTGTCATGCTCACAGAGTCAAACCTTCAATAATTATTGTGCTTCTTACTTCATTACCTACATATCTTCATTAAATAACAGATTTTCATTTAACCCACATTCAACCAAAAATCTGAATTTGGTAATTTTTTTGAAAATCACTTTTTTAATTCCTCCTCAAAATTGCAACTTTTATAAGGTTCACAGAGTCAAACCTTCATCTAACTTCATTACCCACATACCTTCACTAAATAACAGATTTTCATTTAACCCATATTCAATCACAAAAAGATTTAATTTGATAATTATTTTGAATTTTTTAAGCAAGCCTTGCCAGGTAAACCTGAGTTCAGGTCTCTACCATGCTGGGTCTTAACCAGGATTTCAAAAATGCCTGTCCAAAAAGCATTCACAAAATTTCTGCCCATCCAGATTAAGCTACTCAGCTTCTTCAAATGCCTATACCAACTACATTCACTAGCCTTTTGTGTCAGGGAGGACAATTTTTACTTCAGTTAGTAATAAAAAATAAATAAAATTTAAAATTTTCCAATGAACCATATAAATTTTTGACTGTCTAAAAGGGAGTTTTTCCGGAAACTGCCTGTCCAAAAGACAGACAGGATGGGCCCTGGCTAAGTCCCTGCTACCAGCAAACAGGAAAAACTTTTTGATTTTAGCCACTTTCTTTATTTCGCAAATGCAAAATAATTGGAATTTTGAAGGTACTTTCGAAAATCACTCTACATTCCTAGAGTTGCACCCCTTGTAAGGTTAAGATAAAAAATGAATCTTGAAATTATTTCTGACATTCACTCATTCAATATGCATATTATGGTAACACCTGGCAGGTTTTGCGACAGTCAAATCTTTTTAAGGAAATACCTTTGTTTTTAACTTGAAAATGATTTAGAAACATACCATTTCATAGAATTGCAACCCAAACACTTAAGCAAAAAAGGTTTAAAATGTTCAACAAATTTTGAGAAACATGTACATTTTAAAATGCAAAGCTGTGCTTTGAATGCATTCATGAGAAAAATCTGGCCAAATGCCACAAGTTGCACTATTGAATGATTTTCTATTCCCTTACAAGCTTTAGTACTCAATTCCTCATGGCTTTAATACAGCTCCTCTGACAATACACACACTCCAAACACTCCACTTCACTAGCGCTGTGATTTCTAGTGCCTGGTGATGGCCCAGTGCTTGCAATATTAATGCCGATAATTCACCAGCCGCAGCTTAGTGCAGTATCTCACTGTGTGCAGGCGGGGAGAAAGCCACAGAGTTATAGGATTTCTCGCTGATTAGGCATCTCAGTTGCTGCATAATTCATCAATTCATTGATGAAGTCTTTATATCTTTTAAAAAGCTATTCAATGTATGTGTATTTACAACAATAGATAGTTTCCTCAGTTTAGTGTATCTCACTGAGTGCAGGCTAGGAAAAACACAGAGTTATAGGATTTCACGCTGATTAGGCATGTCAGTTGCTGCATAATTCATCAATTGATTGATGAAGTCTTTATATCTTTTAAAAAGCTATTGGATGTATGTGTATTTACAACAATAGGTAGTATCCTCCGCATAGAGTTATAGGATTTCTCGCTGATTAGGCATGACAGTTGCTGCATACTTCATCAATAGATTGATGAAGTCTTTATATCTTTTAAAAAGCTATTCGATGTATGTGTATTTACAACAATAGGTAGTATCCTCATTTAAGTGTATCTGAGACTGTGTGCAGGCTAGGAGAAAGCCGCATAGAGTTATAGGATCTCACGCTGACTAGGCATGTCAGATGCTGCATAATTCATTTACTCATTATTGTAATCTTTATCTTTTGAAGAACTAGTTATAACAATACAAGTGTGTCCCCCAGCCGGGATAATCAAAAGCTAATATTCTATATATGAACCCCTAACAATTTTTTCTCACTTTCAACAAAAAATCCAAAGGAACTATTACATGTAGGTGTTTTTACAGCTGCAGGAGCAAATTGAGGTAGCTATCTCCTTCTCTCGACTGACCTTTAGGCATAAAAGAACATATTGTTTGTTTCCTGTAACACCCGAAGAAAAATAAGGGTAGGTAGATAGGAAATTATTTTTATGTTATTAAATATTTCAAGTGATAAATGGTAGGCTCATGGATATAACATATACATTTTATTCTTTTTGCAGTTTGTGTGGGGTCTTATATAACAATTTTATGTTAAAATTAAATTGAATTATGACCAAAAAAAGATAATTACTGAGGTATCACATGAACACTAAAGATCACATTTCTGCAAAAGAAGTACCTCTATCTTAGTTTGAAGCAGTATTGAGCAGATGAAAGGCCTAAAAAATATATTGTTTGTTTCCTGTAACATCCCAAGATAAAATAGGGTAGGTAGGTAGTGAACATGTTTCCATTTTAAGAAATATGTTTAGTGATAAATAGTAGGCTCGTAGTTGAGCTGTTCATGTTTTTCATTCGGTATATTGTGTTTTTGATTCAAAATGTCATAAAAAGATTTAGGGTAGGCCAGGGCCAAAAAAAGGGAAACAAACAATTGTTTTTTAAGCCTAAGAAATAACAGACTTCCAACCCTCTTAATTGTAAACTTAAATATCATAAAATAGTACTTTTCAAACAATTTATTGATAAAGAACCAACAATAACTGTGGGGCAGAATAGTGGGGTTAACATAACATAGTGAACACATGATGATTCGCTATGGGTTTTTGTGAGTAGAAGAAACTAAAAATCAGGGTTGGCAGTTTCTTCCGAGGGGCGGTTTCTTCCATGGAAAAATCCGGTTTCTTCCGTCCTGGAAGAAATATGTTTCTTCCATTTCTTCCAATGTTTTGGAAGAAACCTATCTCTTCCAGTTTTCTTTGAATTTTTCTTATAGATGATAAGGAATAGTATGATAGCAAATGAGCAGCACTTAAATAGAAAACAATGAGGAATCTTAAATCCCTCAAATTGACATGTTAGTAATATACCTTATGGTATGATAAGCATGGTTTCCATGTACTCAACTAAATAAGGTATGTCTGAATAAAATAAAGTAGCTTAAACCAAACAACTCACCACTGGACAGAGAGAAGATGTTAACAACTGGCTGTCTGAGAAAAATCCAGAGAACCTTGCCGCAGCAATAGGATTTCAAAGCCGGTCAGACCACTTCCCAGCATCCTTTTTCAAGGTGGGCAACATTAACCCTGTAACCTGGTGGAAGGGCCTGAAGTATGCTGCTTTGCCAGAAGGACTAACTAACACTAGTTGAACTTATAATACAGCTGCACTCTGCTTGTGCATCATCTGCATCCATTGAGAGAATCTTTTCATCATTTGGACTCATCCACAACAAGATCCGCAACCGTCTTGGGGTAGAAAAAGCAGCCAAACTTGTTTTCTGCTATAGGATGTTAAGGGGAAAGGAGGACCTGGATTATTAGTTAACCCTATGTAGGTCAAGTGTAAATGCCTCTAATTGTATAGTTAATCCCATTGAATTGCTATTAGAAAGGATCTGACTACATAGCTTAACTGCTTCTTTTCAACATCCATAGTTAATAAGAACCCTGTGTATATAATGGACCAGCAACCTGGATATGAAACTAATCAAATGTTAATGTCTTAACTCAAGTTATAAAGAAACAGTTTGTCATTAGACAGAGATAGCTGAACAGTAATCAGCATCAATCAACAGATTAGCACCAGGAGAACACAGATTGTGTGGAAAACTAGAACATTACTTATTGTATGAGTGTTTGCTAAACACGAGAGTAAGAATAACTTTCAACTTAATATTTCTCAAATGTTGCATTGTTCTTAAGATATTTCTATAAGAGTCAGGCCAGGTGTATGATTCACATTCGAATGGGTTAAGAGGATGTTTACTCACTTTTGCACCCGTTTGTGTATGGTTAGCTACTGGAAATATGTGTCTCAAAATATTGCTTTGCTATCAAGATATTTCTATTTAGTCCAGGTGTATGACACTCATGTTAATGAGTTAAGAGGATGTTATCTCTCTGTTTTCTTACTAAATAACTTTGTATGGTTAACTTAAATCAGTATATATATAAGGTTAAACTAGTATGTAAAGGGTCATGTATGTGCAAAGTATCTATCAGATAAAACAAATTTACAAGGGCAAATTTACAAGGGTTAAACTAAGTGTTGTTTGTTATTATCTGCCCATTAATGTTATTCATAACCCATAGCTTTTTCAATTCTTATCATAGATCCCATTCTTCCATTTCTTCCGGAAGAAAGTGGAAAAATACGGAAGAAACCATGTTTCTTCCGTTGTCCTGGAAGAAATAAGTTTCTTCCGGAAGAAACCCAACCCTGCTAAAAATAAACCCAGTCAGTGTGGTTTATCCTAGTGCTTCCTTACTTCCTCACGCTGTGTTACCTACTAATGAGAACTCGCTCTATGTCCTCTTCAGGTGGCTACACAGGAGACTCTGACAAAGCTTGTAAACAGGTAAGGGGTGTCCCATTTTTAACCCTTCCAATGCTGAGGCGACTTTCTTTCAAAGCACGGATGCACGGAATTTTGATAACCATCCAAACCCTGTCATGTTGGTATTCAATAGAAGTACTGTCTGATAAGTACCCATGTGCCAAAGTTTCGGTGGGGGGGGGGGGGGGGGGGGCTAAATCTCCTTCAGTCCCCCTACCCTTTTAAAAACGGACCAGCCATGATAGATTGGGCTGTCCTAAGAAATAGGACTATTGATTATAAGACAATGATAATACTGCATGATAATGCTAATGACCACAACTATGAAGATGATGACGATGATGATTATATGCATATAAATTTGCTAGTGTTCAAACACCAAGATTATGATAATTGTACAAAAACCACAACATATGCACAAGATATTGTTTTACCCTACTTAACAGAGCAGGTGCTTAATTACCCTACTTAAATGTGCTGTAGTGATCAAATAACCTACAAACCTACATATAAGTGCTCTCTCTCTCTCTCTCTCTCTCTCTCTCTCTCTCTCTCTCTCTCTCTCTCTCTCTCTCTCTCTCTCTCTCTCTCTCTCTCTCTCTCTCACACACACTCTCTCTCTCACACACACTCTCTCTCTCCCCCTCCCTCTCTCCTTTAATTCCCTACAAATGGTGTTAGTTTCCAAATGTCCTACCCATATGTGTCAGGTGGTCATGGCTTGTTTACATTGCAGTATTCGCTTACCAACTTCATGTGTTTTAAGAAACATTGTAACACCTTGAGCTTTCCACATGGTAACTGATACCCATTTATCCATGTGTACTTAGGGACCTAGATGTTACATTGAGTAGAACACGTGCCTAGTTCCAGCTTAACCCATTAATGTTCACAGCGGCCAATAAACAGCCTGACAATTCTGATGAAATCTTGCAAGCGAAAGCATAGTTAGGAAAATATTTGATGGAGAAATGTTGATCAGAACATTATCAACAACTCTCCTTCAAATATTCTGTAAAATCATTTTCAATCTAAAAGCTATTGTCAAAAGTATCCTCGATCCATATGACAATTTCTGGAGGAACTCTAAAGTATCAATGGGCTGCTGCCCAAAGCTGATCTTGCGTAAGTTACAAGGATATTGGGCATTCATTCAGATGCTGATTTCACATGAGTCTTATGGTCACATGAACCCAATTTAGCAGAAACCAGCTGATATGTACACAATCTTTACCCTCCAGTAGGGGTGACCTCATGATAATGCCAGCACTATTTTGTAGATGCCGCTCTCTGGATGTGGGGATTGGTAAATCCTTTTCTTAGAGATATTGTCAAACTTATTATAAAGATATTCCAAACAAGAAGGGTTTTAAGGTTATTTCAAAACCTCTTCATATCATTAGTTTTTTTTTCAGACAAAATATCAATTTGGTTAAAATGTCAACTTGAAATGAAAAGAAACTTACCTACAATTCTATACCCAACCCTATATTATAATACTGTATCATTTCCATAAAATCAATCAATCACCTAAGTGTTCAAGGTATAACACCTATCAGTAAGGCTCTAGGTTCAGCTTGGCAATGTTGGCTATGTTGACAGCATGTTATGACCCTGATAGATTAGGGTCAGCAAGCTATCAGCAGCAGTATCATAGTGTAGATAGTCGCTAATATAGTAGGCAGATAACTCTTTCACAGCACATTGGGGGGTGAAATATAAAACACCACAAATGTCCATCATCCGGATACACAACCAGCAGGTCTCTCTTAGCTACCTGGCTACAACTAATAGCCTGGATGTTTTGCCAGGATCACTCAAGAGGTGTGTTCTGCACGTGTTGGTGTGCAGCTTACTCTTTAATATAAACGATACCAGATCCCTCATTGGTCTTTGTCTCATAGTGTCATCACACTGAGACTAGATTTGGCAAGATTAGGTGTAGGTTTTATATGAGGTTTTATAATGGGTCCTATGGCAATTGTCCTGTGGGGATAAATCCATGTAAAACATGCAGAAGGGACAGAAGTGGGAGAAGTTCACAATGCTTGTGTTTTAACCCATTAATACATGTAGCAGCAGCCGTTGGATATCTTTCTCTGAAATATTTTTTTAGAGAAATGCTTCACTTTACATTGTACTTCATTTTGATGTTATTTTTAAAAGTTGAATTCTGCTTAAATTTACCCTTTAACCCTGCTCTTGCTAACACCGGATATATCCGGTGCTACATATCTTGCCTGTGTGACCAACACCGGATATATTCCGGTCTTTGGGTACCCTTGCACTTTGCAAAATAAAAACTACATAGGTCGATTAAGGGGTATTGAATTATACTAGATATCAAGGTTTTACCTTTTACTATGATTCTATTTCAGTTTGTGTAGCACATTATTGAAACAGTAATATAAATCTATGAAATCTTTCTGATTTGGTGGGTAGACCCACAATATCCCTGGTCCCAGGGGATAGGTTATCCAATATGGGGGTCTAGCATGACAAGGGTTAAATATTTTTTAAGATATGCTTCATGGGTCTTATTCTCTATAGGCACAAATGCCTTGACCCAATCGCACCTGTAGCACATGTGTGATATGACAACTATATAACCCTTTGAATAACATAATTCTTAAAAGATATTTAGATTTAAAGGCATGACAGGATAGCTTATACAAAGTTTAATGGATTTCTAACAGTGCTGTATTTTTTTAATGGACTTTAAGTTTTAGATGTCACTGTAACCTTGTTGAATACCGTACTATGCCTTGAACAGGAACAGTGGAGTGTCAGTCAAATATTTCTCTTAACACTGATCTTGTGAAATATTTTCATGAGTGCCAAACTATAATGGCAGAATCTAGATGTTGACGGGTTTATGCAGGATATAGGTTCAAGAAGTTCAACAAACCCACTTTATGTTCATAACTGTAGGTGTCATGATAAAAAGCCTCTTATCTTTACTTTGCTGGAAAACAAGCATGCTTGCACTGGATGTTATCCTGACTTAGACTAGCATTATATAATTAGGCCTTGAAGTACATGGCAACTCATGCCTGTACTAAAATGATGTAAAGCCTGTACACATACCCTCAATACAAACAGACCATATTGAGGCTAGCTGTTTTAAGGAATCTGTGCACCAACGACCATGTTTATAAATGACACCAGAGTTACTTTTCTAAGATTTGTTATTCACTTGTCAAATCTAGTCCTAGACCACATCAAACCTGTCTCAGAAATCACCACCTGTCAAAAGACCACAAACAACATTTCTCCAGATAAAAACACATTATCATATTCCACCTGTTTCTAATGACCACCTAAAGAGCCTAAAAAGGCATGAAATTTTAGTGATGGTTCTCCAAATACAGTATATTTATTTGAAGGCATTTTAAAGGAGACAAGTTAAGCAGAACTTAACCTACATCTTGCAACTCTCTTTGAAAATGTTTGTAAATGAATCCCCTCTACTGAGGCTGTATTCTAAAGAATCATTATAAGGAGGTAGCTTGTTATTGTCAAGAAGAATACCTGGCATAAAAGGTTTTAAAGTACCGCATCCTGTTATTGTTATGTCTTTAAAACCTTTTTTTTATCTAGACTAGCTCCTAGTCTATTGTTTGATTGAATAATGCTTCTCTCGGTCTCAACCTTTTACTTGATGTCTTAGGTTGGTTTCTTGCTTGTACTGATCATAGAGGGCACCAGGGGTTGCCATCTTGATCAGCCACATCCATTATTGGAAAGCTCTCACTGCGGCCACCTGGTGGGTAAGTTAAGAACTAAACTAGAGTATACAGTTTTGAGTTTGGTATTGAAATTCATTGGTGGGTAGATATAAAAGAAGTAAAAAGACTTGGCTCAGGGCACAAATGTGTATAAACATGAGCCTTAGATGAATAAAAAACAAGTGGATATGAAACCAGCCGGTCGACCTGAACAAGCTGCCCGGGCCAAGCTGCCTACAGGGGATAGCCTAAAAGGTGTGTTGTGTGGATGTTGGTGTGGATGTTGGTGTGCAAGTTTCTCTGTAATGTAAATGATACGAGTCCACATTGGTCTTTGTCTCCTAGTGACTTCACACTTAGGCCAGATTCGTGACCCCTGGCCTTCACTATAACCAGAGAGTTACATCCCCTTGATCCGCAACCACATAGGCACAGCATGCTAGTACCTAGAGTGTGTGCGCCTCGAGTTACGCGGTGTAGACTGGGGAAGTATTGGTGACGTGATTTTTTCAGAAAGAGGCTGAGAGTAGTAGACCGTGAGTTGGCAATCCAGAGCCTTATCTCTTTTCGCTGCCTCTATCTAGGTCAGATAGGTTGCCAAGGAGATGGGCTCAGCTGCAGGCAGCCAATCCTGGGGTACACATGTTATCTATGACTCATAGAGAGGCAGCGATATATGATGATGCATGCACAGTACCCACTCCCTGTCTACTACTCCCAGCTATAACGCATGTAGTAATTGGTCTCTCACTACATATCCATTTTTTATTCATCTAAGATCTGAGCTTAGGGCTAGATTAGTTTTGACTGCACTTCTTAAACCTCCACCAACCATGCATTTTGCTGTAACCCAAACACCAGCATAACACATAGCTACATGTATATGATCTGCAAACAGCAATACAGGTATGCAGATACCCGAGCGATCATGATGCTACATGATGTGTTGTATATATATATATATATATATATATATATATATATATATATATATATATATATATATATATATATATATATATATATATATATATATATATATATATATATATACATATATATATATGTGTGTGTGTGTGTGTAAATTATATAATATGCATACAGCATTACAGGTATGCACTAATGCAGATACTTGAGCGATCATGGTACCAGATGATATGTTGTAGAGGCCTACCTGTCAGGTGAGGAGGTGAGGGTGAGAGAACAGTCACTAGTATTGTTCCTATGTAGTCGCAGTAGTACTGGTTAGTAGTGCGTCTTCACATCACATGACGGAGGCTGGTGTGGTTATGGCGTAAGATCCTCGTAAGCCTGGCAAGCCCTTTACTTTCTACTCCTTCGGCTTAGCTGTTTTATGACCGACTTCCAGCACGCAAATCATATATCCTTTCCACTAGTACTTTGTCACAGCCTCTATGCTGCCTAGCTATTCCGATGCGTGCATGAGTACTGTGACAAAGCAGTAGGTCTCGCTTGTAATGGAGAAAATGGGTGAACCTTTTTGCAGTTTCAGGTTCAGACTCTTTCTCTAGCAGCCGCTGCCTGCCTGCGTGCCTAGTGGAGTAGTGCCTAGCCGTTCTCGTCGAGATCTGAGCATGTGATGTTGCTCGATACGAGCTGCGTTACCTCTCGTTACGCATGATGAATCAGATCGATTGGGGGAGGCACTTACATTTAGGATTCCAGAAGATGACACCGCCGGATTGAAATCTGAAAGAATACATGATTTTCATTAGTTCCTCACATAAATCTGGAAAGATATGGAGAAATAAACAGTGGTCTCTCTCTCTCTCTCTCTCTCTCTCTCTCTCTCTCTCTCTCTCTCTCTCTCTCTCTCTAACCGCTTATGAGGAGGTCATCTCCGATCTAGCGGAGATGATGATGATGATGATAAGAATGTATATATATACATATATATGTACATATATATATATATATATATATATATATATATATATATATATATATATATATATATATATATATATATATATATATATATATATATATATATATATATATATATATATATATATATATATATATATATATATATACATCCTTATCATCATCATCAACATCTCCGCTAGATCGGAGATGACCTCCTCATAAGCGGTTAGCTTTGTCGCTTCGCGCTTTATTAATGTGCGGCGTCGTAGAGGGCTGTCTTACTTTATGGTGCTTCGGAACTGATAGAGCTTCTGGAACTCTTCGAAAAGAGAAGTGAATTTTGTCCCGGTTCATAGTTTCTATCTCGGCGCGATATGACCTTTCTCGAAGTTTCTTCCCTCCTTCCTTCATTAGGTATTATCATTAGTAGTAGTAGTAGTAGTAGTAGTAGTAGTAGTAGTAGTAGTAGTAGTAGTAGTAGTTATAATAGTAGTAGTAGTAGTAGTAGTAGTAGTAGTAGTAGTAGTAGTAGTAGTAGTAGCAGTAGTAGCAGTAGTAGCAGTAGTAGTAGTAGTAGTAGTAGTAGTAGAAGCAGTTCAAATATGATGTTTTCTACCGTGTACTCCCTAACACTAATAGAGATAAGATTAGACGGTAGCAAGCATAGCGTAACTTGGTGGCTTCATGCGGTTGTCTGACCCACAGTACGTGTACTTCAGCTATTATTATTGTACTAACCCCGAAATGCAGTTAGTGCAGGGTGTGCCACCCCGTGCCTTGTTATGATCTTCTCATCTCTCTGTTGTGATGCCTCCTTAAAGGTGATGAGTACCGTTGCAACCCAGTTAAAAGCCCCATCCCTAAACATACCTCACATCAGCATAATAAGATAACATGGCCTGTTAAAAACTTTAGCAGTAAGAAATCTGGATTTTACTTCTTATTGGGCCTAGTCAATGATATCCCTAAGGGTTTTCTGAACCTGCAGTGACCATTACCTGTGAAAGTAATGAGAATATGTCATTTCAGTGAAAAGTTGTAAATATTGAAATAAAATAGAATATAAGGACGGTCAATACTATCATTTCTGATATCCGGTGGATACAAGACTATAAACCGAATACCTAGTAACACTCAAGAACCTGGAGATACACCTTGCTATATGATTATGCTGCTGTGAGGTATATGTTTTGGGATGGGGTAATTAAGGTGATGAGCAAGCCAGTTAAAAGCCCTGTCCCAAAACACACCTCAAAGCAGCATAATCCTATAACTAGGTTTATCTCATGATTGGCAAAATTCTAGGCTTTTGATTGGTCAATTGGCATATGATATGAAGTTGTATTAACCTCTCAGAATCCTATATTAACCTCCCAGTATTTGTATGTATGTATGTATGTTCTTTTTTATTACCTATGCAGAGGTCGAGGAGGCAATCATGAGATAAATTCGTTATCAACTGTTTTGGAGTATGATACAACTTATATCTCGCAATCAGAGGGCCGTATCACCCGAGGCGCAGCCGAGGGTGATACAGCCCTCTGATTGCGAGATATAAGTTGTATCATACTCCAAAACAGTTGATAACGAATAGTATCTCCAGGTTCCTGAGTGTTATCAGGTAGAGAATATCATCGCCACCTGTCATTATTCAATCCATATTCTGTTTTATTTCAAAATTTACAACTTTTCCTTCAAATGACATATTCTCACTGAAAACGCAGGTGATGGTTACTGCAGGTTCGAGTTACTTTAGGGATATCATTTACTATGCCCAATAAAAAGTTTTTTTTTGATTTTTTACTGCTGAAGATTTTTACAGGCCATAACGTTGAGAATTTTAGTTAAAAATCTCCACACCAACTCAACTTGTTAACCTCACGTGCTCATAGCTAGCACCTATTTATAGCATCCTGACCACAAGCCATTGTCTTGAGATCGTCGAGGTGTATCTTTGTGCAACTGTCTTTTGTTTCCATTGCTCAGAGGTGATCAGCGAGGTATCTCCACTACTATCAAAGGGGTTCCCATGCCCCCACACACGAGATATCTCACTAAAATTTTCAATGTTATGGCCTGTAAAAATCTTAAGCAGTAAAAGATTAAAAAATTACTTCTTATTGGGCATAGTCAATGATATCCCTAAGGAAACTGTGAACCTGTAGTGACCATCACCTGCGTAATTAATGAGATTATGTCATTTGAGTGAAAAGTTGTAAATATTGAAATGAATTAGAATATGGGTTGACTACAGACGGCTGACTACGATATTCTCTCCCTGATAACACTCAGGACCCTGTAGATACACCTTGTCATATGATTATGCTGCTGTGAGGAGTGTTTTGGGATGGGGCTTTTAACTCGCTTGCAATGGTACCCATCACCTTAACTAGGTTGCAACGGTACTTATCACCATAATTGCTCTATTTTGCTTCAGACTGACGACCCGGTGCGGTGGCATAATTCCCCGAATGCTCTCATGTGCAAAACGATCGCAACTCGTTCCACTTCACTCAATATGGCGGTATTAACGGTATCTTGAAACGCATTTCATGAACAAAAGTGGGATGGATATTTGGAATTTGAAATTTTATCAATCGCCACTTTTTTTCTGCCACGTTAAGCTTAGGTCGTGACCACCCGGTGTGACCACTTGTAAATGCTGGAGGAAACTGAAGTATCCGGCAAGAGACACCGCCTAACCCCAAGTCATATGTCCGAGCTTAGATGACCGTCCATGGCCGGTCGAAGGAGAGATCAAATAAAGATAGGGGCATGACTGTCTTGGGTAAATGTAATCCCCAAAGGCTTTTACTTCTACTGAACAGCATTCTATAAGTATCCACTTTTCCACCTGCCACTGGATAAGAGACAAAATATTTCTTAAAATCTCCTAGGAATGCAGTATTCAAGATTCAATCCATCTACAGATGATTTATGACGGGGCATACTTGAGGTTAGGCGGTGGTTTTGGCTGGTGCTTTTGGTGCCTCGATTGCCTCCACCTTTTATAACTGGCTAGTCACGACATGGTAGAAAAAGTGACTATAATTCAAATTCCGAATACGAACATGTCTGTGCACTGCCTATTCATATGGTATTTTTCGTTGTGTATGACGGGAAAATCTATGGGGCGCCGTTTGTAACATCACGAATTCTGTTGACAGAATACAATTCTGTCTAACAGAATACAATTCTGTCTGACAGAATTACATTCTGTCCAACAGAATACGAATTCTATTGACAGAATTATATTCGTATTCTGTTGGACAGAATGTATTTCTGTCAGACAGAATTGTATTCTGTCAGACAGAATTGCATTCTGTTAGACAGAATTGTATTCTGTCCAACAGAATTGTATTCTGTCAACAGAATTCGTGATGTTACAAACGGCGCCCCATAAAAATCCCCACTAGAAATCGTTGCCAGCATTGTTACCTCATACTCTGCTTGGCCTCGACCTCTAATTCATCAGTGACATGTCTCTAATTTCAAGAACTAAACTATTGAAGGTATAATCGGAAATATACAGACCCACTATACTTAGCTCTAGTATAACCAGGGAGAATGATCTACTTCAGTTATGAGTCACTGGTATAATCAGTTACTATATACTTAGAAGACCAACACATGGAATGGAAACCAGCCGGTCAACCTGAACATGCTAGCCTCAACCAGTGTCAATTAATAGTCGCTAATAGGTGCTCTGGGCACCCCCAGCAGGTGGTGGAGATAAGGTTTCTCTGTAATGTAATCGATGCGGGAGCCCTGATTGGTCCTTGTTCCCACGTGACCTCGTGCAGCTGCCTTATCTGCTAGTCCTGGCATGAGGCTAGCATGTAACTATAGGGCATATAGTAATTGGTCTCTCGTTACATATCCATTCTTTTCTTAATCCAAGCTATATATAAGTGTATATATCTCTGGTATAGTGAGGCACACGCGCTCAGCGCTGCCAAAGCTATATATAGACTGGCCAATACCTGTTCTACCTGTCCACCGATTGTGATTGTCCGCTAATTATATGCTGACAACTACATAGTGGTCATCAATAGTCACAATCAGTGGATCCATTTTATTTTTGTAGCGGCCATATGGATCTCTAGAGGACATTAACAGGTTCGAACATATTAATAATTACATACATCAATGACCTGTAAGTCTGTAACTCAAAATAGATCTACCTGTATACAGATGTCCAAAGTATCCACCCTTCCACTTCATCTCGTTTTTTAGGTCAACATCTCCTGAGTTGACAGAAAGAAATTGAATTTTTGCCTTTAGGCAGCAGGGCTTCCTTATCTTAGATAGAACCACACATGGTGAGATAAATGCGAACCAGCCTGGTCATACTGGCCACTCAGCGTCGTGCAAGAGAAAGGGTGGATGGCAATGTCTAGCTTGTGTATGACCACAGGTGTCTGTCACAGTCTGAACAAAATGGAAGAAAGAATCCCACCTCTATAACCCTATAATATATATATACACACACACACATATATATATATATATATATATATATATATATATATATATATATATATATATATATATATATATATATATATATATATATATATATATATGTATGTATGTATGTATGTATGTATGTATGTATGTATGTATGTATATATATATACATACATACATACATACATACATACATACATACATACATACATACATACATACATACATACATACATACATACATACATACATACATACATACATACATACATACATACATACATACATACATACATACATACATACATACATACATACATACATACATACATACATACATACATACATACATACATACATACATACATACATACATACATACATACATACATATATATATATATATATATATATATATATAATATATATATATATATATATATATATATATATATATACCGGGTATATATATATAACACTATTGATACTAGGGGTGGGATTGAAAAAACAAAGAAAACACTTTTTGTTTTCCATTATGATTTTCGGATTGTAGCGACATCTGTGGTATTGCAGCCTAAATTCCAGGCTAGCAGGGTTAATGATTCCGACCATAGTTACAGGAGACCTCAAACACACTCTTTCTATTGGCTTAGAAGACCAACACATGGAATGGAAACCAGCCGGTCAACCTGAACATGCTAGCCTCAACCAGTGTCAATTAATAGTCGCTAATAGGTGCTCTGGGCACCCCCAGCAGGTGGTGGAGATAAGGTTTCTCTGTAATGTAATCGATGCGGGAGCCCTGATTGGTCCTTGTTCCCACGTGACCTCGTGCTGCTGCCTTATCTGCTAGTCCTGGCATGAGGCTAGCATGTAACTATAGGGCATATAGTAATTGGTCTCTCGTTACATATCCATTCTTTTCTTAATCCAAGCTATTGGTAATGCACTTAGGACTTCGACCCTGGTATTAAGACCAGGCAGTCCCACCCACCAACCCACACAATCCAGTTGGATGGATGCCATAGCGTTGCGTCGCCCACCCCAAACTAGACGGAGAGTTATCTTATCGAATTATTAGATGGAACGTATGTCCTTCATAACAACGTTACTGCCTAGCTGTTCCTCACAACCTCGTTCGTGTCTGTTGCGTTCAAGGACGCCCTGATTGATTTAGTGAAATCTTTCTTACCAGGGCCTGTTCCTAATTAACTCTTTCTCTACAGGGTGGTCGGCCTACTACTAGGCTACTACTGACTATCGAAAAAAAAAAGAAAATGGCCACACAATTTCTATATTTCTTTCTTTCTTCCTTTCCATCGCTCTTTCTTTGTCTTTCTTTCTTTCTGTCTTTCTATCTTTCTGATTCAGCCACCCATCTATCTATCTATCCATTTTTTATATCCATTTTATTATTTATTCATTCATTTACTCATTTATTTATATATTTATTCATTCATTCATTTATCTGTCTATATATTTATTTATTTATTTATTCATTCATTTATCTGTCTATATATTTATTCATTTATTTATTCATTTATTTATTTATTCATTTATTTATTTGTTTGTTCATTTATTAATTAATTTATTTATTTATTCGTTTGTTTATTTATTCATCTATTTATTTATGAATTATTCGTTCATAAATCTATTTTGAGCGTACTCATAGCTTGACAACTTTGAACATACTTTTTCAAACAGAGTAATATTTTTAAAAAGCTTGACCTCAATACGACCTGGGAGTAGTAGACAGGGAGTGGGCATACCCGTCAAGTCTCCTGTTTTTAACAGGAGTCTCCTGTTATTTGGACTTCATTTTACCTGCCTCCTGTTTTTCTCCTGTTTTTTTCTTGTCTCCTGTTTTTCTCCTGTTTTTCTAGAAAACCAGTCTAAAGCGACTATAATCTCCTGTTTTTCCTCAAGTTCAGTCCAGATCTACTTAAACTCCTACAGCTTAGCATGCAACTCAGCTCTTCTAGCCTGTCTAAACAATACTCAGTTGACCTAATAGAACCCAGCTTGATACCTGTGCCAATTATTTTAAGAGTTAAAAGAAATGAGGGTTTCATGGAATTATTATATATGCCTGATGGGTGGAGTGACAAGAGTGGAACCTGGTGCCAAACAGAACTTTGAATATAATAGATTAAAAAATATGTGGTTCCCTGTTGAATTATTTGGATGATTGTAGTTTAATACATTAATTATTATGATACCATTTACCTATCTAGGTAATGTAACCTGTTTAAAGTGAAAAAAGGAATAGGTTTAATGAAATTCATGGACTGACAGGAATAATAAATATGGTCATGTTAAAATTAATTTGTTGTTATTATGTCCATCTGTTAACTGCAGAGAGTTGAGAGTATTGGCACTACATTAGGTAGAAGCCACCTGGTGGGACGTTGGTAAATTATATATACAGGTGCGGCACCTGGTGGGAAGTTGGTAAACTAACGTATACGGTAGCGGCACTGCCGCGTGAGAAAATCTCCTGTTTTTTTTTTGTCTGGGGTTGACAGGTATGAGTGGGCACTGTGCATGTATCATCAAATTTCGCTGCCTCACACCACTATGAGTCATAGATAACCTGTGTACCCCAGGATTGGCTGCCTGCTGGTTTCACAGGCCCTGGGTCAGACTGAAATTGCCGCGAAACCAATCACGTGACCAATACTTCCCCAAGCCACATCGCGTAACCCGAGGCGCACATACCCTAGGTAATAGCATGCTGTGCCTATGGGTTGCGGATCAAGGGGATGTATTTCTCTGATACGACAGATAAGTGTTGATATACGAAACAACAAATCCAAATCATTCCCTAATTCCTGCAGAGGGGATCAGAGCAGTGAACTTTTTAGCCTATTTTGAGATATCTAACTCTAATATCACTATTCTATCATTCGTGATTTACAATAGGCAAAGTAAAATTACACACTGATGATTATTTGACGTATAGAAGTAGCATAAAGAAATAAATAGATCCGATGACATGAAAATGTTTTTGCTTGAACCCATTACTTCTTGAAGCGGTCAAACGCAGCCTTTCAGTTTTGGATCAATCTTAAAGGCGAAAGCATAGTTTGAAAGATATTTCACAGGGACAAGTTAATCAGAACCACTCTATCCTCTCGGCTTTCAAACATTTTGTAAAATGATTGTTTATTTCTAAGTTATATTCAAAAGATTTATTGATCCAGACATCAATTTCTCTAGAAACTCTTAAGCATTAATGGGTTAAAGATCTTTTTGTTCACGCAGGAATTGACATGTGGTTTGCCTAGCTACAATTAGTTATCTCTTTTCCCGCCAGAGGGGGTGGTAATACTGGTGGTCGCGCTCATGACGGTATCTATCGTATTGGAGCTTGTTTTAATACATATTCGAAGCAGAATGTTCTCCAAACTTTAACATACATTCCGCATTCTACGATTTAAAGGTTATCAATTGCAGAGAGGTAGATATCAAGGAGAGGCAGCGAAGTGGCTAATTAAGTAATTATCATACATTACAGTACACAAACTGACAGAGGATGCATCACGCATATATTGCCCAGCGCGATAAACACGCCTGCAGTGTAATCATGCTCTCTGAGCATTTTGCACTAGGGTTATCAAAGGCCAGTTCTTAGCCTATTTCCTGCCTCCCATGGCAGCAAAATACTATCGTTTCTATGGTGTCTGTCTGAATAGTAGACACTGCTGTGGATTTCAGAGACATAAAGGAACACATGTCTATTCAGATTCCTGTGCTTGTGTACAAGTTCCTTTGGTCAGAATTATTATTTGGCTCTGCTCAATTTGCGCATCACCTTTTTTACATTTTTTACATCCTTGTTCTTAATCTATGTATGTACAAAATGTACTTAAGAATGGCATAGTTTTGCTGTAAGGTTTTCCTTATCCTTGATGGGTTTAATCAGCTATGGCCCAACTGTCGTGTTCTCAGTGAAGACCGGGAGTGAAGATCTAAATGCTCGTTCGCCCGACAGCGATTTTTCGCTTTATTTCCATCAAGCCCAGACGGCCACAGTTGATTGGATTTTGAGGGAAAGTGTGTAGTCCTTATGATATGTAAAACACTCAAAATGACCCAATATTCACAAATAATTATTCTCTATAATTCCGCTTCACTCTCAAGTTAATAGATATAACTAGGCCCCGCCTTTTTACTATTGATCTATACGATTGGCCTTGCCGTATATTTTAGCTTCTGACATTGCTTTTTTACAAACTTTGCGTAGAGGTCCTTTTGAAAGAACGTTTTCCAAAAGGTTTGAGTAAGATGACATTCACTTCAACCTGCTAATAACATGTCAAATCTTACTTTATAAACATACAAAACACGAAATTATTAGTTATGTATACGCTTACGTGTTTATTATCATTGGGTGCAAGTGTTCAAGAAAAAAAATCACACTGCTGATTATTTGCCGTAGAGAAGTATTGCAAAGATATAATTGTCACCGCGTTACATAACCTCAGTTATAAAGATTGTTCTCTATATCCTCGGCTTTCTCTCTCTCAAGTTCATAGATAACTCCTGCCATGCATCGAGCCCGTACTTTTTAACTACTGACATTTATGAGGCGCCGTTGTGGACAAAAGTAAAAAGCACAGCATAAATGCATGTAAAAACTTTGAAATTAACTAATTTTCAATGAAAAATAAAGAAAAACTTTGAAATGAAATAATTTGCTCTATAAAAATAAACAAAACATTGGAAACTTTTCCAAAATTTTGAAAATAAAAATATTTACTGAAATTTTCCAAAATATTTCTATTTTTTGTAAAAAACTTTGAAAAAACTTTGAAATAAAAATTTAATTCTCTATAAAAGTTCAGCAAAATAGTGATTTTTGTTTAACATTTTCTTTGATTATATAACATTTTTCAATGCCTTTCTTTAAAAATCCCAACGCTTTTTACTTTTTTTTTCAGATAATCTTTGTTTTTTTGGAAGTTTTTCAATTTCTTTTTGGAAGTTTTCTTTCTAAATCTCACTGTAATTTTTATCAATATTCTCACTGCGTTTTTTAGCCTCATCCGGGTCCTAGTGAATCACAAAAGCATGTGACGTCACTATATTTAAAATTTCCCGCGTTTGCACGTGCAAGCTGACACGATGGCTGGATCAAGGGAGGCATTCAATAACCTGCTCACCGAAGAGCAGTTGAGTCGCATACGGGACGCCTTAAGCGCCCCTCCTACAGCCCCAGCCCCAGCTGACAGGTCCTCTTTTTAACAGAAGGGGTGGATGGCAAAAATAAACAGCGTTCAACGGAAAAAAGTACAATTTGTCAAGAGCAGAGAAATACATCCCCTTCTCTCAGGTCAAGAGTACTTGTAATATCAGAGAAATACATCCCCTGCTCTCAGGTAACATGAATAGATGTTAGCAGTACATTCATTTTCGGTAGGGCGCGGTTCAAAGACGACTACATCTCTTCTTCTTTCCTCTTCTAGAACATCTCTATAAAAGGTCTAAATGCACAGAAAACACTAGCTATATATTAGCCTTTAAGACCAACACACTTCGATATTCTCATGGACAAGTTAAGTCAGAGAGTTTTATCTATATCTCTGGTCAAGTGGGATGCAGGGAAATTCAGGGTAACTGAAGGCAAGTTGGACATTTAGATTCCTCCGCTCACCACCAGGGGCGCCTCATTACGGCACGCGTGCCTTTTTCCGTATTTCTCATCAAATTGCCTTTCATGCAATGTATACTATGTGTAGGTTAAGATGTCGAACGAAAGCGAGGTAGAGATGAAACAGTAAAAGAAATTTCCCCTTTTTATCTTGCAAGTCACCTATTTCTCAGATCCATAAATAAGGTCTAACGGTACTACCAACCGGTGACACCTATTGAGCAATGAACACACTAAACTAATTTATTACAATTTATCCGAATTACTGCCAAAAGTGCCACATTTGAAAAGAAGTTTGTGCAAAACAATTTTTTACAAGTATTACATATGCACTGTTATGACTAAACCTGCCTAT
This sequence comes from Maea johnstoni, assembly GCA_963942565.1. Classification (NCBI taxonomy): domain Eukaryota; kingdom Metazoa; phylum Annelida; class Polychaeta; order Spionida; family Magelonidae; genus Maea; species Maea johnstoni. The sequence continues at coordinate 39,355,216 of OZ012695.1, read as the reverse complement.
TTTAAATAGTATAAAAGAGTTCTATGCACTGAATGTTTTGGCTACAGTGATTTTCATATCCATATCATATTATTTTATGCCATGTTTTTCTTAAATTCTGACAAGTAAGTCCTATTTCACATTCTCTGACTATCTGTGGTTCGGTGAGCAGTCATTTTCTTTATCTTGTTAAGAGCGTTGTGTAGATGGCTTAAACAAACTTTGGTGAATATTCAAGTTGCCAACATTTGGCATTCAAGGAGATTTCTTTTACTATTATTCCTCAATCTCACTTCTATTGGACCATTGCCTGTACCTGAGAGAAGTAGACAGGGAGTGGGCACTGGTCATGAATCATCAAATTTTGCTGCCTCTCACTATCTGACCAAGATAGGATGACATCCCCCAGCCAGCCAGTGCATGCTTACTGCACAGATCACGTGACCAATACAACCCCAGGCTACAGCGCGTAACCCGAGGCGCAGATGCCGTAGAGGCTAGCATGCAGTACCTATGGGGTTGCGGATCAAGGGGATGTATTTCTCTGCTTGTACATAGTTCTTAAGCATTTACTAGATCGATAAGCTGGCAATTAACTCGAGGAATCTAAACTAAGTAGGGTATGTATGGTGATCCAGAAAAATTGTTTAATACTTTGAATCTTAAGGCTACTTTCATCCAAAGAACAAGGATGCTGAGAATAAATTTGAAAACCTTATAACCCCTGTCATGTTGGTATTCATTGGATAGCTCTCACCGAGTGCCCATACACCAGGGATTCAGACTTTTTTCAGCTATTTTGCATCATTTTGTATTGGCCTAAGACGCCACTAGCAGCATACGAGTCAAAGCATTTATTAGAAGGTCAATAAGCTGGCAAATCATTCGAGAGATTTGAATGAAGTAGGGTATACATCTAATCTGTATAACTGCTTAAGTATGATGAATGAATCATGGGACATATTATAATTAGTAAGTGGCTAAACTATATATGGTAATATGTACACAAGAAAACATACAAGAGTTTTGGAGATGATAGTATCTTTATTTGTTCCAATACTGGAGGCAGAAATGTACTTTACAATGCAGCAGATGAACCAGTCAATCGTCGCAAACCCGACTATGGTCTGGTCCCACACAAGCTACTGATTTAACCCGTCCAATGCTGAGGCTACTTTCCTCCTAAGTGCAATGACGCAAATATTTCTGAAAACCATCTTAACCCTGTCATGTTGGTACTCATTGCGAAGCTCTTGCTGAGTACTCTCCGATGAGTACCCATATGACAGGGTTTCGTGTATTTTTTCGTTTTTTTTGCATCATTTTGTATTGGGAAAATTAGCCACCAGCAGCATGAGGGTTAAGACATCAACAAGTCCACAGGATATCTAGCACTACAATGGGACCAGTGAAACGGTGAACTATTCCATTCCTAGGCCAGAGAATATGCCCAGAGCTATACCTTCAGTGCTCAAGGTTTCCCAATATTCCTTATGTTAAATCAAGAGCCCGGCAGGCTTAGTAAAACATACAAGTATGAATTATGTAGAAGTGTTTGGATGAGTAAAAACTTCAAAGTGTTGACATCATATTCCTTTAACATGTACTGAATGGAAACTTGCAAGTTACCCTTAAAGAAATTCACAATAAAGGATAGATCACATTCCCTTAATGCTATATAAGGAGAAATTTTTAATAGTAAAAGTTTCGAAATAAAGAAACCTGAATTTTACTTGAGATATTCCAAAGAAACAGGGTTGTCAAAGGTTTAATCCTGGAGCACCGAAAACCTGTTGTAAAACATAAATATCTGACAGGCATTGAACTTAAATAACTAAAGGTCAAAATAGGATGGCTACTAAAGAGAGAGAGAGAGTCGGGCAGAAGCTGGTTCACTTACGTTAGTGAGATGGATTTATTCAAGGATCTCTACTAAACAAAAATTCTTTATGGAACTTCTAGACTAAGTTATTATATACAAACACTGCATCTTAATTGCATAAATAAATGGTGGTATTTGAGGTAAAAATGATGAATGGGCTCAATGCACCTGATGCATCGACTGTACAGGGAGGGGGTGAGGTCAGGGGATAGAACAGCTTCTCAAATAATGCTTCTTCCATTGAGTCAAGCCTGTATCTTTTCTGGCAAATTGCAAAATACATATGTTAAGTAACATGCAATTTGTTGACAATAATGTAATAACAGGACTTATGCATGATCAGATTAATCAAACAAAGTTTTCAAAAGAATTTCTTCAAAAGCATTTTCTTTATAGATACCAGTGAAACTATAAACCAAGTCATGAATCAATGGTCAGAAGTATGATTTGATGAAGCTTTGTAGGTCCACAGCATTTAAGAGGCCTTTCTTTTACGGCCAATGGGATAATCTTTATGCAAGAAACATGAAATTAACTTGACAATGTTTAACGGAATGATCAAGTTCGGTGAATTAATGAAACAAATGACCTTCAACCTTTTGAAACTAATAACATTGACCTCTGAACTTTCGTAACTAACAACATTCTCAATGCTCCCCCCACTGCTGCCACCCAAGTGTCTCACACAGTTCTCCTCTCTATTTACGTACAAAATATGAAAAATAAGGAAAACATACAAAATATATTGCTTTATATACAGATTACATATGCCTGTAGACGCTAGTTTTCTAGAATGCCAATTTCTAGATCTAAGCTCGTTCGTTTCTCAGACCATTGTTCTGTTCCCATCTGCTTCACATTACAAGGTAATTACTGTAGAATAGGAAATAAATATGAGATGAAAATTAACCAAATTTGTGATTTTGGATTTTTCCGAGATTTATTATTTTGAAAAAAGCCAATAATGAAGGTTAATATTCTAATGACAGGAGTAGTACTGTAAATGTATGGTACAATACTATTCGACTTTCATTACATGGAACTTACACCACACAGAAAAGTTTGGCAGAAAAAACACTCAAATTAATTTCCTATTGTAGAGTATCTGAGAGACAGGAGTCTGCTCAGCCAGACCTTGTGTAAAGGATAAGGGTGTGTTAAACACATCTTGTTATTTCCATTCAACCACAGAGACACCTAATGCTGGTGAGACATTTTTATCAACAATAAAATTTCCGAAACATGTTCCTTAGTTGAAATTCTTTTTTATCCTTTTTTTATGAGTGATTATACTGTTTATGCACATATAACCATGTTTCTCTTGGGATAAAATGAGTTATAAAATTAACTTATTCATTCCCATTTGAGAGTCAACATGGTCAGTAGTAGGAATCTCCAAAATGGAGAATCTTGGGATAAATTCAATAAAAAAGTTTAGAAATTAAGCCACATTTCATTGAAGAGTTTCTAAATATTGAAATGGAGTGTAGACAGCAATAGCTGATACGAGCATCAGGCTTCTCTGTGATTGAATGGAACAACAAGTTTACATACTGAAACTGACAATATCTTATTTTCTATTCAAAAGCCCTAACAAATGCTTTCCTGGTGAGATTCAGAATTACAATTATTTACAATTAATCTTAGGCCACTTCCTGAAACATGAAGTCAGTAAAAGATATTTCTTTACATGCTGCAAAAACGAATTGAATGAAAATGCGCATTACTGAATTTAAATCTTGAACGAACATGCCTTATCTATGGATAAAACAAGAAAAGTTGTTGACATTAATCAGATATTCATTCCATGTCACCGATTTGTGCATGCAGAGTGAGTTAATTAAGATTTAAATTACTTGAACATTAATAACGGTAAGTACTTCATGGCCTTCGTTTCCATGACTACGGAATAACATCATAAGATTTCTCAGTTTCAGTACTTTGTATCAAGTGATACCAAGAGAAATGGACTTTTCTATTTGAGATCATAAATTTACTAATTAAAATGTGTAGGTTAATCTTTTCTACAAAATCAATTCTTTAGCTTGGCTAGTATATAAATGGTTGTGAGTTTTCTTATTCTCAAAACCATGTCAACTGCATATCTACAACTGCAGTAGCCTTTTACTAGTCACCAACGCCATTTTGGATTCCTGATCATTTCGTCACAGGCCACATGCAAAATTTTCAGAAAATCAAAAAATCATTATTATCGAAAACTATTTTGCATGCATTGAACATAACATATTTTTTCTTCCTGCACATTTTTTCAAATCTTTCCCTTTTTTGGTCATATAGAGAATCTGCTTAATACTAAGACCCAAAGGGTGATAGGAAGTATTCAACTTGAACCCATTTCTTACTAGATACTTCTTTTGATTCAACCACAGAAATATCTAGAGAAAGTATATTTTCAAGAAGAGTCATCTAGGACTTATACTCAATTCTTTGCCAAACATTTGAACAATACGATATTGACAGCATGCATTAATAGGATGTTATGTGCATTAATAAAACTGAATAATTCCTCTATCTTCTGCGCCAAAATTTCAAAAATCCAACATGGCTGCCGGCTCAATATGGCAGTGTGCATAGTTCTAGCAGATATCATATAGACATAACTAAGGCATGCCAAGGGCGCGTGGCACGCCACCCCTCCACAAGGTAACACCCCTAGGTAGGTCAATAGACCATACCCAATACAAGACCTCACAACTGAGAAGCCCCATACCCCTGCTGAGACCCCATATACACGAGACAATTAGATCCAATTAAAAATAAGACTGCCTAACGTATACTAGGCAAACAGTCAATTAAAACAGTTCAGTGCATAGACTTGCACAGATGATTAAAAGCAATTACTTCATTAACAGTCATTAAAATCATCATGAGGATCCATGTCGCGAAGTTTAAAAAAGGTGTGGCCTTGTGGAGAGGTAAAACACTCTGTACAAAATAATTCAAATGTCATGATCAACATCTCAGTATTATAAAAACATTATGATTATACACACTATCATAGAGTCTTTGTCTCTTAAGTCAAGTCTTTTCTCTATATAATAAAAGCGTCCTGCCGTTTGTTATTTCGGTTGGGCATTATGTGCTGCCCCACGGGTTGGGCGGGGCTTGAGATTCCTTCTGACCAATCAGAATGTGCGGAATGTGGGGAGGAGCTGGACCACTGGCCGGGCGAATCGGGCGAGGGCGTTAAGTAGTGGTCCGGCACTAGGGTGGGTATGTGTTGCGGAGATTCCGCGCTGATATGACTGTGCTGAGATGGCGGGGTCGGGTATTGCTCGATACTGCTCATTATGTGGTGATTCAGCTGCGTTTGCTGATGCTGCTGCTGCTGTTGTTGTTGTTGTTGCTGCTGCTGCTGTTGTTGTTGCTGCGCGTGCATGAGCATCTTCCGTTGAGTGTTGCTGTCCTGAACGCCCATGGGAGTAACCGGGATGTTCTCAAGATGCCCGTCACTCGCGGGGAACTGATAGTCTATCAACGGGCGGCTCTGAGGGCTGCCGTTAGTGCGCTGGTTGAGCTGCTGGGCGTTCTGGACCATGGCCTGCATGTGGGTGGGCGAGGTCGGGAAGCTCTGCTGTTTCACCGGAGACATCACGCCGCCATTTTGATTCATGGGACTGCTCTGCATCCTCATGTTATTATGCGGAGAAGACTGGTGGTGGCCGTTCAGCCAATCGGGCGACAGCGTGTCCTCGTAATGCCCCCGCTCCAGGGCGTTATTGCTTTTCGAGATGGGGCTATGGTGGTGATGGTAGCCGTTGGACATAATACTGTGATCATCTAAGTGTGGGTGCGACTGCGTCATGGCGCAGCTTACGGGAATATCGTCTATACCACCGTGAACATTAGGTTGTGACATTACGAGGTGACCGTCTATACGGCCGTTACAAGCACTCTCATACGAGGGCGGCACGTCGGCGTACCCGCCTGGGGATTCTATAGAGTCTGTGGGTGATAAGGCAACTAAGCTGGCACTCTCCGCACCCTGCCCGTTCATGGGCGGCCGGTGCATGTCCGGATGCTGCTGCTGCTGCTGCTGCTGGTGACGCTGAGGCTCCGCCTTCTTTTTGCGCTGTTTCGGTTTATGCACCATAGGTTGTTTGTGGCCTCTCGGAGACAGCGTCCCCATGTCACGTACGGGCGTGTTAGGATCGCTGTGACTCGCGTGGTGGTTCTTCGATGAACGGCGGGCCTTCGCCTTGGGCTTGTGGCCTACTGAGTGGATGTAGGCGTGAGGAACGCCCGGCGAAGTCGCCAGCCCGTTCATGCCCACGTTGGGCGGACTGCTCACGCGATACTCATCGAGAAGTTGCACAATATCTCGGTGCATGCGCTCTTGCGCCACATCGCGTGGGAGACGGTCCATGTGATCGGTGATGTCACGGTTTGAGAAATTGTCCAAGAGACATTTAGCGGCTTCAAAGCTTCCTTCCCTTGCAGCAAGAAATAGTGGAGTTTCATCCTGAAAACGAAAGATAATGTATCTTAATATATATCTAAATCAAAAGTCATAAGAGACATTAACAATTCAGCACAGAGGACATGTGGCTACACCTGCAATGTATATATTTATAATATATACTTCATATCCATCATAAGAAACATACAATCAAATAATTAGAATATGTAATAAAATAAAATTAATTTTCTGGTAGGTTAAATTAAGCACCGTCAGCTTCGGAAATTTCACTAATATAAAGTGAACTGCCCTTGTGTGGAGACATCCAGGTAGCAATTAGGTCAATTTTGTAAATACTTAAAATCTTGAATAAAACAATATGATACTTCACTTTTCAATAATTCACTTTATTTCCTATATGATATCGGTATTTGACTTTGTATTGAGTACCGGTTCCTGTTCTGGGATACAGCCAACCAACACCATGCAGCTTAAACGTACCTTGTTATCCTGAGCATCGCGGTTTGCCCCATGTTTCAGCAGTACCACAGTGGCCTCCACATTGTTGACTGCAGCAGCCCAGTGAAGAGCAGTCTTTCCTACAAGGAGGAGAAATACATACTGGTCAACGAAAGTGAAACATAGCTAAGACAGTGACACACACAAACTTTTATCAGGTTTAAATATACATGCAGTCGTTTTCAAAGATTGCTTAAGAGGTTTTATGGCTTTGAAATAAATAAAGGGTCCTTCTCAAACTTCGTTATAAGTAACATTTTCCCAAAGATACTGTTTTTTAAAATATTATCATAAAAATAGGCAGTTCAAGGGGTATCAAATATCAATTATTTTTATTATTATTATTATCATTATCATTATTATTATCATTATTGTTATTATTATTATTATTATCATCATTATTATTAATATCATTATTATTACTATTGAGGGGAAAAATGAACGTACCATATTCATCAGTGTGGTTGATGTCGGCATCAGCGTTGATGAGTTCCTCCACCATTCCCTCGATAGCCAGTCGGGCAGCGAGGATCATGGGCGTCGTGCCATCGTGCATGCGGGCATTCAGATTCGTAGTCCTATTACGCAGCAAGATCTGAAAGAAGATAGGTATGATTAAGAATAAAATATTTGATTCATTATGTCTTGTTCCACTATGCATAATACTCACTAATATTTCCATCTTTTCTCTAGTAAATAACTTAGCGTTGTGCTTGTGGTTAGAGAACAGAATTTTTTTAAACCACTACAGCAGCGAACATACTACATAGTTTTCTACTTAACGCCCCTATAGCCACTTGGTGAATGTGTTCCAACTCTGAGGATCATTCAACCTCAACAGCCGTTTTAGTCGTCAGGTGACTTCAAAACTAAACTGAATTTTTGGGGTAGCTTATATTGCATGAAAAGTATAAATAATCCGGTAGCACAACTAGGAATGAAATGGTAGTAGACAACACACGACTTATAACAATAAACATCTACTATAAACTGAGGCCCTGAAAAAACAAAAACAACAAACACCCTATAATCAGCACACAGAACTACCTGGATAGACATATTTCTAGCTTACCTGGAAAACACCCTGTGCGTCTGCAGCCACAGCGGCGTGAAGGGGTGTCCTGCCGGTATTGTCCTGGGCGTTCGGTCCTGCTTCGGCATCCAGCAGCCTCTTGGCGGCGTCAGCACGGGCGTATCTTGCAGCGAGATGGAGGGGCGTCTCTCCGGTTCGGTCCGTTTGGGCGTTGATGGCAGCACCCTGGGCAAGCAGGTCGGTAATAACGGCCTCCGATCCATCATCAAGTTCTCCACCATCGGCAGAACCGGACGCGCAGCTGTCGTCCTCGAGTCCGATATCGAGTCCTCCACCACGGAATGACGCAAGCATAAGAGGCGTGAAACCACCAGGACCACGTACGTCCACATCTGAGAGAGCTTCGGTGTGGTCATCGCCCTGAGGAGGGGTCAGCGCCAGGACCGAGTGACCGGCCATCACGCCCGCTCCGGAAATATTCGCCGCGTAGTGGTGACGGTCGGTCCATTGACGAGGATCTTCCTCGAATTCGTAGCTGTCATTTCCCTTCTCGATCTTGATCCTCTTCTTGGGTCGCGTGGGGGAGTCCTCGTCGCTCCAGCCGCCAGAGGGAAGAGTAGTGTTATCGTTGGCATCTACACGGTTCAGCTGCGATTGCTGTGATCCTTGCATATTCCTGTAAGAGAAAAGAGTGGGAAAATCAATGGCTGGAAAAGATATATAGATATGGTTGCAATGAACTTGGTTAATCTAAATAAACAAATAAGAGTTGAGTATGTTGAAAGTTGATAAGAAACTGCTGTCTTTTGTTGCAATGAACTTGATTGATCTAAATAGACGAATAAGATTTTCAAATAACAGTTGAAAGTTGATGAAAAAAACTACAGTCAACCCTTTTGAAAGGAATTTTGGGTAAGAATGGATTGATATTAATTCCAGATGAAATACTTACTTCATCTCCTGTCCGTCAGGTACATTTCTCATTGTTCGGTTGACTTTGGCCACGCTACGTCCTCCGCTTCCTTTACGACTGAATCCCTCTGGGAACCAGGTGATTCCGTTCGCTCGCTTTCTCGCCTTCGTCACGAGCACCCCAGCGACGATGAGGACGATGATGACGATGAACCCGACGGCCGCGACCACGTAGTACACCAGCTGCTGGGTCTGCTCGCCAGGAGGCCCTCTGGTGCCCTCGGATTCAACGCCATAGATCTTCACCTTTGATTCGTAGGCGCCCTGTTTGAGGGCAGCCACAATGAACTGTGCAGCATTGTCGGTGTTATCGAAACATTCCTTGTCTTTGTCCTTTACACATTTCCGGTTATCGATCTCCAGGTAGACTTTCGATCCCTTCTTGAGACTCTCCGCACGCCGGGTTCGGCTGAGGATGAACATGTCCTCGACGTAACGGCGGACGCGCGTGATCTTGCTCGTATCCGGCCACGGGTAGATCATGTCGTTTCCGTTCGCGTCCTTCTTGATCTTCACGGCAGTCTGCAGCAGGTGACCGAGGCTACGCACAAACTGCACGGAGACATTCTTAAAAGCTTCCGGTTCCATCTCGACAATGATCACCAGCGTGCCGTCTGCCACCAACTCTTTATCTGTATCGCAGTCGAGTCCATCCCAGCCACATTCTGCTGTATCACAACCCTTGTCGCAATGATTATTTGCGAAATGGTTCTCACAGTACAGATTGTAGAAGGGATTGCATTCCTTGATCTGACTCTTGCAGTCGAAGCCGTCGTATAGACAAGCTTCGTTGTTGCAGGCCTCGTTACATTCTCCATTCTTGAAGAGCTCCCAGCAGTGGATTCCTTGGCGAATAGCGGTGCAGTTCTGCCACGGCATGTGTCCGTAGGAACACTCCCTGTTGTCGTAGTTGCATGCATACGTATTGCACTCTTGCTGTTGAGGAGAAGGAAAGGGAGAGGTGAATTTAGGGTCATTGACATTTACAAATGATGATAGTCATTTCAGATATATCCTTATAGTTGAAAATGAGATACTAATTAGGTCACATATGTTTTGATAACTGCAGATCATTATTACAATGTCATTTTGCAATTACAGCAAAAAAATAAAATTGAGGGGAAAAATCCAAAATCACAAATCCGATTAATTTGCACCTAGGATTTATTTCTTATTCTACAGTATTGCAGATCGCATGATCTTGGTGCTACAATGACGCAGCCTTTCTGAAGTATGAGACCTATACTTACATCACACCTGCCATTGCCCTGTTTCTCGGCACAGTTGTTCTGTATGCAGAGCAGTTTCTGCTTGTCGAGGGGCACGGGCGTCGTGGACAGCGAGGGCGTCACCATGCCGCCCGTGAAGTGAGGGTCGTACGTCTCGCAGTTCACACCATTCCATAACGGCGGACAGCGACACTGGTAGCGACCTGAAACAGAGCGGAGATAAAATGAAAATCTTTATAACAACCTACATAAAGATGAAGCAATTAACAATAAGAGGTACACACAACTTCAGTTTTCACTGTACTTTAGGTTTTCACTGTATAATGCTGATCTCATAGATCTAACAAATACGTAATATTTTATTAACTTAGTCAATTCCATACTAAATTCTAAATTTACAATCAATAAATCTTGTAAAGCAGTCATATTTTCTACGACTACAAATGTGAGCACCCTGTGACTGAGCCGTATCTCGTGAGGTTTTCACGATGCATTACAAACTAATGGGACCGGGAAACTAATTAACAATAAGGGGTACACACAATTTGAGCTTTCACTGTATGATGCTTATCTCACGGGTTTTCTATGTACTTTGAGTTTTCACAGTATAAAGCTTATATCATAGAAAATGAACAATCAATCCTTACCTGCACTGTTGACACAGATTCCATTGTGCTGACAGGGATTTGACTGACATTCGTCCATCATATCGAACTCGCAGAGCTGGCCCCCAGTGCCTGACAGACAGGAGCATGTAAAACCGTTCGTGTTCGGTCGGCAGGTGCCGCCATTACGACACGGATCGCTGTCGCAATAGGTGTTCGCAAACTCGCAGAGATCGCCCGAGTATCCGGAGGTACAGCGACAGTGCGGGCCGGATTGCGCATTGCTACAGATGCCGCCGTGTCTACAAGGCATTGAGGAACAGTAGTTGATCCGTGTGTCGCATAATCGTCCCATCCAGCCGGCCTTGCACTCGCAGCGGTAGCTGTTCACCAACTGGACGCAGTCGAGCGTACCTTGACCAGTGCAGGGATTGGAGAGGCATTCGTTGACGTCTCCCTCGCAGCGCTGACCGACGTACCCGGGTTTACACAAGCACTTGTAGCCTCCGACCTGATCAACACACGTTCCGCCGTGATGGCAGGCGCCATTGAAACAGTCGTTCACGTTAATTTCACACAGCATTCCTAACGTTCCCGACGGACACGAACATTTAAATCCATTCACAAGATCGTGGCATGTACCTCCATTCGCACACGGTTTGGTCGCGCAGTCGTCGACATCGAACTCGCAGTTCATGCCCTGGAAACCTGGTAGGCAGTCGCACGTGTAGCGCCCAACCAGATTGTTACAGGTGGCGCCATTTTGACATGGCGTGGATGCACATTCGTCGATGTTGTTCTCGCAGTAGCTTCCGTCATAGCCGGGAGCACAGAGACACATGTGGGAGTTGCCGATATTTCGACACGTCCCGCCATTCTGACACAGCTTGTTGATTGGTACTCCTTTATTTACGGCAGCGACATTGCAGGAAACCATGCGCACATCACAGAGAGCTCCGGTCCAGCCTAGGCGACACACGCACTGGAACTGGTTCTCAATCTGGGTACAGGTACCTCCGTTGCGACACGGGTTTCTGGTGCACCAGTCAACCAAACTCTGGAATGATAACAAAGACATACATTTAATAAACTTACTACTATTCCACTTAACTCTGGTAAGATAACAAATGTATACATTTAATACACAAAATCTCATTACACGTAATGCCTGCACAAATGCATGGATAGTTCTCTCTCCTTTAAAGTGAAAATGATACTCTATAGAAGTTTACCTATTGGAAACAGGAGAAACCCATCCATGTTTAAAATTTTCCTGAGAAAAGAGGCAAATGGGTATATGAGTAAATTTTCAAACAAATCACAACTTAAAGAAATGTTTTAACAAGATTTGCTGGGTAGGTTCTGATAAGAGCTTCAGCTCAAAATATCTAGAGAATGTGTAAATCAAATAATTCTTCCCAAAACAATTTGGCATGTCTTAAATGCTACAGACATAAATGAATGAAGGAATAATACTGGACTTGGGAGACCTACCTCACAGCGGGGTCCGGTGTAGCCAAATTTACAGTGGCACTGGTAGGAGCGGTTCCTGTTGTAGCAGGTGGCCCAGTTCTGGCAGGGTGCCGACTCGCAGGGGTTGATGGGGTGCTGGCAGTTGGAACCCGTGAACCCGGGTGCACAACTACAGGTGTAGGAGTTCACCCCATCGTGGCATGTACCCCCATTCAGGCAGGAGCTGTCAACACACAAAAATAATTCATCAAAATCACCATCTATTTATTGATACCAAGTTTTGGATAGTGTCCATCAGCAAAAACTGTTGAAGTATATTTATAAGTAGCAGAGAATCTTTTGTTGTTAATTTTGGGTTCATTTAGGGTATATGATATTGAAAATAAATCTTTAAGGGGTTTGTGAGAGTCACCAAGATGGCCACAATTTTTAGAATTTCAGGCAGTGTAGACACTAAAATTGATACAACTAGGGTGGCTATTTCTTAATTACTCCAAGTGGTAATCAGAGGATACTGTTCCAACTTCTGTCATCAACGTTTGTTACCAACTGTGATAATTGCAAAAGATGGCTGTATCCGATTTACGAAAACTATTAATTGTTGTCATTGTTAAAATTTACTTGAATTGTCAAAATATTAGTAAGTACCTTGATGTGCAGTCATCATCGTTGTTCTGGCAGTTGACCCCACTGAACCCTGGCTTACACGTGCAAGTGTAAGAATTGACGTAGTCTGTACATTTTGCGCCATTCTGGCAGGGCATGGAGGAACACTCGTCAATATCATTCTGGCAGTGATGGCCGCCAAAGCCACCCACACACATACAGCTGTAGGTGCCGATCCCATCCAAGCAGGTACCGCCATTGAGACAAGGATCTGGAATAGAAGACCAGCATTAGGAAAAAATGGTTTCATGTCTAAGTGGTTTTTTTTCTAACTTCTGATTTGATAAAAATAAGACTTCTCTAGCTTTTTTAATGCTCTCTTCTCTCAAATAAGAACATTATCCTTTTATATACATGTATATTCCGGGGTGAATGCAAGTAGAATATGGAAATGGAGAAAATGTTTAAAAAAATTACAAAAAGGAGGGTTGGTAGTTGAGTTACAAATATTATTTTGCCTTCAGATACTTCAAATAAAATGCTTTAGTGAGAAAGATATCCACAAAATAGCACAAATATTTTTTGGTGCAAATGTATAGATAAGTTAAGGAGATGATTTGGGAAGAAATGAAACAATTTTTCGACATACCTGGGTCGCAGTCGTCTGGGTTGAGTTCGCAGTGTCGTCCCTGGTAACCACGGGGACAGCGACACACGTAGGAGCCATTGGTGTTCTGACACGAGGCACCGTTGCGGCACGGAGATGTCACCATGCACTCATTAATATCAATATCACAGAAACGACCTGAAATCATAACGAAGAGATTGTAATTATATAAATAAAAGCATAAATGAGTAAATAATGAGACGAAGCATTAACAAGAGGGACGTCAATGGCGTCAGGAGGTCGTCTTATCACTGGGTCATGGCGTTTTTTGGTATTATGCAATTTTTTGTTTTTATAATACTTCAAATTTTGTGTGTTTTTTTTACTTTGTTAGCAGGATATGTATCAAAGCTTGGTTGTACTCACGGTTTTAGATGTAATTAAATTGTTATAAAAATTTGGTAGGTATTGCAATATGCTACTCACCGGTGTATCCGAGGGCACACTTGCAGTTGAAGTTCTGGTAGTTGGTGGTGGCCAAGCACTGGGCACCATTTCGGCACAGGTTGGGGTAGCATGGGTTCATCTCCACGTCGCAGTTGCGCCCTCTGTAGGGTAGGTCACACTTACACACATACTTATCCACCTCGTCAATACACTGCCCGTGGTGGCACGGGTTGCTGGCACACTCGTTGGTGTTCGTCTCACAGTTCTTACCTGTAATCAAGGGATTTTACAGGTGTGATAAACGAATAAAATCAAGATTTCAATCTCCATGAACTCACAATTTCAATCTCCATTAACTCGAGATTTCGATCACCATAAACTCCATTCCTCAACCAACAATAAAGTTCACCTTCTACTCTTGATGGTTATTTCTTTTTTATAATTCATCACGTTCTCCCTTTATTTTTGTTTCACTAAAATTGTCATTAAGCTTAAAATCTTTGTGTTCTAAAATTCTTATCTAATCACATTCTCCCCTTTATTTCTATGATTTATCAGAGAGAAGCCATTCAAAATGTTGTGTGTTTAATTCAGTAACTCCTCAAATTTCAATTTGATTTTACTTACCGGTAAATCCCAACAAACATGTGCAGTCGTAATAACCGAGTCGATCGTTGCAGGTGCCGCCATGTTGACACGGATTCCTCAGACACTCGTTCGTCTCCATGTGACAGCGGAAACCCTCGAAACCGCCCTGGCACAGACAGTCGAACCTGTTGATGCCATCAATACAGGAGCCGCCGTTGATACAAGGGCTGCTGTCACATTCGTTGATGTTGGAAGCACAGATGTAGTCGTAGTAGCCCGGTGGACAGGCGCACTTGAACTTGTTCTCAAGGTCAGTACAGGTTCCTCCGTTACGGCACGGGTTCGACAGGCATTCGTTGATGTTTATCTCACAACTTGAACCTAAAATACACCAAATAATAATTTTTTTAGTCATTTCTTAATTCACATATTTTATTCAATCATTTTTTCATCATGACTAATGAAAGAACTTTCATTTTGGTGCATAACTTCTTGTAAACTGAATATGATATCTCATCTAGCCATCAGAGTGCATTCAAACATTTGAACTTGGGTACCAGCATTACAAAAATCCTCATCTTTATACAGAGGCATTAAGTATTTAAGTTATCACTACTTTTTTGAATACTACCTAAGCTACCATCAGGACAAAATAAGTGTTATACAAACTTCAAATCTCAAGATAAATAAGGTAGTGCATTTATAGAAAATATCCTCATAACTATATAAGTAATTCATTTCAAGCTTACCAGTGAATCCAGGCTTGCAGAGACATGTGTACTTATTAATTCCGTCTTTACAGGTGGCGCCATTGTGACAGGGATTGTTGGCGCACTCGTTGCGGTTGTGCTCGCAGTTGTGACCGGTGGTTCCCTCAGGACAGCGGCACGAGTATGCGTTGACGAGGTCCGTGCACGTCCCACCGTACTGGCACGGGCTGCTGTCGCATTCGTTGATCTCCGTGTGGCACTGGCGGCCCGTGTAGCCGGCCTTGCACTGACACGAGAAGGAACCGAGACCGTCGATACATGTCCCGTGGTTACAGTTGATGCCTTGGCAGTCGTTGATGTTCGTCTCACAATTCGTTCCTTGGTAACCTAGAAATAAGATATACAATCACATGAATGTTGAATTGTGTAAGATATAGCAAAAATTAGTTAAAATATAGCAAAAATATGTAAAATCTGCCAAAAAAACAGGAGAACTATCAAGCACAACCCAGCATACTGTTAACTAAATGATGAAATGTAAAAGAAGCAGTCTATTGGCAGTGTATGCCTTACATCAGAGAAAACCATTCACTAGTGACATCTGGTGGTGAATTAGAGAACTAATATAAGACAACTTTGATGGACAACGAAAAGCAACAGTGCAGCCTTACAAGTAGCTAAATACATGTATGTTCCCTAAGGCATTTTAAAAATCGCTCGGGAATCAGTAAACATTGTGTTTAAAAAAAGCCATTGATGAATTCTTATTACCAATAATTAGCAACTAATTCTCATACTTCTACTACTACTTCTACTACTACTACTACTACTACTACTACTACTACTACTACTACTACTACTACTACTACTACTACCACCACCAATAATGATAACTGACATTTTTATATAGCACATAACAAGAATGAATGCGTGATGAAGATGATGACGTACCTGTGATACAGCGACACCTGTATCCGTTGATGAGATCGATGCATAGCGCGCCGTTCTGACAGGGAGAACTCGAACAATCATCGACATTGGCCGAGCATGTCGGTCCGTTAAATCCTGCCGGACAGTTACACTTGAACTTGGCGACTTGATCGATACAGACTCCTCCATTTTTACAGGGATTGCTGGCACATTCATCGATATTCAGTTCACACTGGGTTCCCTCATAGCCTGAAATGAACAAAGATAATCATAAAATATCTAGTATTTGCCCTACCACAAAAAATAGTACATACAAATTCCAGATATAAAAACCTAATTATTGATAATTATTGTGTTTCTGTCACATGGACACTGACTGGGAGGTAGAACCCGATGTTCATGTGACATTTCCCAAATTAATTGGGATATTCTCATAGATAAAACCACATATTTCATGATCTGCATATCCATACTTCTACTTTTTTTCAATTTTAAGACTTAAATTCTCGAAAACTTATAGGTGAATTAGGGATTCAACATTTGTTGGTTCCTTTTCAGTCAAGATCAAAGGAGAGTAAAAATGTACCATGGAAATCTTTAGATTTGATAGAAGAAATATCTCAGCTGTTGGTGCTTTAAAACCCCTTTCTTTCACTAGCCAATTATCACTTCAACCCTGATACCCTAAGTGGGCATTGGGTATCATGACCCTTCAGCACCCTAACTCCACAGCAACCGGAGTACCCCATCCACCATTTTACCCTACACCCCATAATAGGCATGACCCCAACCACCCATTAATGCACTTTTTTCAAAACCAGTGACGTGGAAAATCAACTCCTGCCTCTCGCGTCTCAAAAGATTCCATTCATTGACGCCCTTTATCCCCTGGAACACCCTATACCCACATAGGGTTACACAGTGAAGCCCTGGAAATGCTTCTGAGACTAGATATTCCCAAGCAGTAGTTTTAGGCGAGAAGTAAAAGTTAAAATCAACTTTAGAATAGGCGGAATCAGCATAAGGTCAATATTTTCAAAATTTCCTAACAAAAAAAACAATAAGTTCCGAAATCCTCAAATGGATGAGAGAGCGAGAGATTCTCTTGGCTCGGCATGTCATGTGGGTGACAGGGGTCACGACCCCATCAACATGAAATGTTCGAAGGGACAAAAGTGTCGGAAGGCTGGGGAGCGGGATTAGGAACCTAGAGACTGGAGCGACAAACAGCAGGAGTAGCCTCCAGAAAAATACCAAACCTCTATTATTAGGCACCATGGTTCTAACTCAAAATCCCCCTTGCCGCTCAAATTCTAGAAATCCCCCATAGTTAATCAGTTTGTATTGGTTTTACTGCATTTGTCCTATAGGGAGCTCCCTGGCACCCTTTCAACAGGGTGCTGTTGGACTCCATATAAATCAATGCTATTAGTTTTCTGGTGGTATGATTAGGCAAAGATATTTATAGAGGGATGATAAGTTATAGTAAATACACCAACATTTTAAGGTATAGTTGATTGGACTGATCTACATAAAGAATTTCTCTCACACTTATCTTTAGCAAGGAGTGTCTAGGAAAAAAATCACATTTCTGATTTTTCCAATTGATAATAGCCTTTGCACCATATTTAGTTACTTCATATGTTGAATGGGTAACATTACACAGCATCTACTGAATAAAATGACTAAAACTGGGAAAGTTCATTAACTGATTAATAAATAATAATAGCATTTCCAACTGTTATAGTAGGGATGACAATGTAACTCATGTAGATCACACATGGATCCAGAGGAGAATTTCATTCAGTGTATGCATGACCATTTTTTGCCTCTGGTGGTAAATTTACTGAACTCATTTTTCAAGCGAGATGGTCGCCCGAGGCAGTTGACTCCATACATTGTCATAACACAGGAATCATTCCCTGTGCTCACCACCGTTGACCCACAGATGACCTTCCGTGAAAAAAGGAGACGGCACTAGGTGGGTTTCCTGAGGAAAGATGTGACGTCGACAACGAGGAGGAGGAATACAATGTGGGAGTTTTTGACAGTTGCCGGGGCGAGGTGGGGATCAGCGCTCACACGTGTAGGCTATCCCCGACCGTATGCGGCACCTTCTGTTAGAGCCTAACAAGAATGGCAACAGACTACGGTACTCTGTGCATCATGCAGCCAGTCATGACTACCCTGGTTCCCATGTACCCCCTACTACCAGATGGTGGGTTCGGGCGGTAGGGTTTTTTCCGGGCACGATCGCTTCCCGTTGCTCCGCACACCCACCTGTCTTGACGGCCCATTATCTAATGTCACCGCAGCGCATTGTGTCCGGCCCATCAGCCATGTTACTTAAACAATCATAAATTGCCTGTTAACAACCACTCGCCCGGACCAGACAATAACACCGTCACCTCAAAGATAAACGTTGCGGCCGATTTTTTCGCTGAATATTAAATAGGTGCAATTAGGCATGCAAACTTGGAAGGCTTCTCTACTACTTCCTGTCATCCAACGCTAAACAGCTGATTATTTATGTGGCGTAAGCAAATGTTTTTGAAATATTTTAGGTAGAGTTGGGTTATATTAATAAGGCTCAATTAGTAGCTGCCAAGTAGGGGGTAATTAAGGTGATATATACTATGCTCAGGTAGTTATGTGGTCACCCAGGTTAAGGTGTGGTCTAGGATTAAAATATTGCCGTTATACACAAAGGAATTTTTACTGATATATATGAAGATTTATCTTCACCTTGATATGAAATGATACATTGTCTTGATAAAATTCACTGTGCTATTTCTCCTATTCTATTTCAAGACATTTTGCTGTAAATCCAGAGACTCTTGTGCCTCTCTGGTAAACCATAATATGGAAGTTCAAACTAATATATATAATTACTGTATTTTCTTCTCACTAACATCTGGTTACCAAGCCAGAACACATCATAACCCAATTTACATATGAAGGAGCGTAAAGGTAATGTTTTTTCTACCCCAAGCAAAGTCCATTAAGATTTCATCAAGATAAATCACCATAATGGTAAATGTAAAATCAATTCATGTCTACTGCATTAAACATTTTATTAAAACCCTACATGCTGTCGAGTTATTGGCAAAAGCTATTTATTTACATAGAGCTCTCAAATCACTGGCTCTAGCCATAAGAGGCGGCCAACCATTCATAGCGGGGAGCTTTCTTTGTCGCTAAAATTAGCCCCGCACACAATAAAATCTCTCCAAAAGATTGGCCGATGCTCACTGCATAATAAACCGGCCGAGAGAGCGGACATATGAGGAAACCTTTCATACAACATCTGTCAGAAAAGCCACCAAAATGACAAAACAAAGTATTGTTCTCAACAATGACGGTGATAATATTACAACAAGTAAACCACCCACACATTAATTAATTTGCATATCAGATGCTATCGAGTAGCCTTCTGACCTCCCGGCAAACAAGTAGGAACAGCAATGCGATCATAATGAAATGCATAATTTTCCCCTCCAGAGAAAGCGATATTCAATTTTAATGTCCCAGTTAAAAAATCAAACAAACATGGGTATTGTTCTTCGCTGAACTTAGTAATCATTAATTTCACAAATGGAGAATTTATTCATTTTTTGTGGCCGCTATTCATGGATGGAAAGAACATATAAAGATCAAAGCGGTAACAGAAATGAGTATGGCTCTAAAATATATCAATTCTGCAATTATTATATTCATAACTATATGGATCATTAGGCAAAAGTTTGTCACAGTTGCACTTTGATGTTCAATGCTCAATACTAATCTAGAATCCAACAGATTTTTCAGTTTAATCCTTGTATAATATTATGATTTGTCAGGATCAACTGATAATCTGTATAGACTTATCATCTCATAGTGCACATGTGCTGGGGCACCTGTACATCAAATTCTATAAGAAGATAGTTCCCTATTCCTCTTTTCATTTTAAAGTTATTTTGTTGTATGATACTTAGTAAAAGTGGAAAGAGAACTGGGCGCAGAAATAGGACGAAACACAAGTTCCCCATAGAATCTCTGGCTAAACATACAGTTGCTGGGTTCAACATGTATTTCTGGAAGCGTTCCTTGTTGTTTGCACCCAGACCAAACAGGGTATTTCCTGTGTTCTGGGGCGGTTCACGGTAGGGTGCCATGCATTAGGGTGAATCAATAAAGCTGGGGTGTAGTAAATACTATGTAAACAGAACCACAGCGGCAGGTGAGTGTGGATCTCAACCCTAGGACCCCAGCACCCCATACAGGTACGCTGCCATCTCTGTTATACCAATCCTTCCACACCCTCTTTCAGGGTCTTTTAGTACCATAAGAGCAGAGGGTGAGTGTGGATCTTAACCTTAAGGCCCCAGCACCCCATACAGGTGTGCTGCCACCACTTTTTACCAAACCCTTAACATACCCTTCATAGCAGGGTCTGTTAATACCACCAAAGCTGTAGGTGTTTGCACTAAATACCCAAG
This sequence comes from Maea johnstoni, assembly GCA_963942565.1. Classification (NCBI taxonomy): domain Eukaryota; kingdom Metazoa; phylum Annelida; class Polychaeta; order Spionida; family Magelonidae; genus Maea; species Maea johnstoni. Next base: position 39,334,738 of record OZ012695.1, on the reverse strand, counting down.
CAATAACATAATTTTTCCAATCTACTAGCCATTTAAAATGTTGACTGCAGTTTCAATTGCACTATCACATTTTTCGAGAATCATAAGGAATATCTTTTTAAACAACCACATCAATATCTCATAGTATCATATTTGGTATATGAATGGGATCCAACAAGCGAGTGAATTCAACCATTCTTAAATCGCTTCCTCCTTCCTCTTCTACTACCAACCTGTCCATCCCTGAAAATCATTATATCGCTTCCTTACCTTCCCATTATAATCAACTTATTCCACTTCCATGACTACACCATCCCACTCATTCTTCCAGGTCAAAAGAGTTAGGGTTCAAAAATATGGTGTGTGCAACTTTTGAAGACCTCATTTTTCATAGGTTTTAGGGCTGAGAGATACATACAGGGGAGTAGCCACCAGGGCTAAATTAAAATTTCGCCTATGCATAATTATAAGCTATGTTACAACTCTAGTGTTATCAGTGCAGCACTAAGGTCATTAAGGACCAGACTCTCCAATATACAGCTCTCCTAATGGCTGCAAGCAGGGTATATCAGTCCTTCTCCTGCTGTGATCTATAGCCAATGTCACATGTGTGAAATCCGGAGGCTTCAAGTCCATCAGTGCAATTATATAGTTCTTATTTAAGCCCTATTTTCTGATGACCATACCAACTAATGATAAGATAGTATTTCTACTCACCATCCATGCAGACACAGGTGAACTTTCCGCGCTCATCGAGACATGTTCCGTCGTTCATACAGGGACTGGATTCACATTCATTCACGTTGATTTCGCAGCGAGGACCGGAGAATCCCCGCGCACAGTCACAGCGAAACGTTCCTGGAGTATTGACACAGCTACCTCCATGTTCACAGGGAGACAGGGAACCTGGAATATAACAAGAAAATGTCATTTCTAAAACATGATCAGTAATGACTTGTGATAACGTTGATTTTGGCCTGCTCTGATGGCTGTGTGGTCTAAGGCACCGCTGCATGGGATCGAATCCCGGCCGCGGCATGTGAGAAAGTTGTCAGTGACTTGGAGTTGGGCAGTGGTTTTCGCAGGGGACTCCGGTTTCCTCCACTACTTACAACTGGGTAGTAACGAATTAGCCATAATATGGCACAAATGTGATGAAAAACATAATTCCAAACTTCGATTTTCTAAATTAGACTGTATTTATGAGTTATAGGTATTTTCGTTACTTACTTTCGAGGCATTCGTTGATGTCTCCGGAGCAGTCGATACCTGTCCATCCCGGTGGACAGGAGCAGATGTAGGCGCCATTGATGGGAGACGTCTCACAGATGGCGCTAGCATGGCATGGCTGACTTACACATGCATCGTTCAAGTGGCAGCGAAGACCTGAAATAAAAACGAACTGCCATCAAAATATATTCAATTTAAAGATCTTTAAAAAGTTTGTTCAACGTAAGCCAGAAATACACAAACAGTCATCAAAACTTATTCTAAGGTTTAAGATTTGCCCTGGCATTTATTCTTAAATTGAGTTCAAAGCATTGCTTCATGGATCTGCTGTTGTCCTCATCACCAATAAAAATCATCATTGTATAATCATCATCATAATCAACACCATTATTGCCATGATCATAACCATTATCATCATCATCAGAACTGTTATCATCATTATTACCACTGTTATCAGTATGACGATTTGCTTGAACAAATATGCTCTTTTTTTGAAAAGAGCATAGATGTCTCAACAGAGAGGGGTAAATTAAACAAGTCTATTACAGAATTAGAGTATAACATGTTTGGCTAGCTCAAACATACCAAAACATCAAAATGAAAACTTGTTTAATTCATATGACTGATAAGTGACACAATAGAATCCGAAAATGGTTATTCTCCTTGAGAAAAAACAAAATCACTGATATCATTGCTTGATTTTCGTTCCAATGAAATCCCACAAGTAGCAACTTGTTCCTCCTTTTTCATGGTATTGCCCCGACAGAGCTGAGGGTTAAGTGTTATATTTATGTGTGATGTTTTTCTACTTTGTTGCCCTGGCTGTAACTGCCTGCATTTCAGTCATGGCTGGGCGGACAGACAGGGCTTCGCTCCCGCACTTGTATTTTGGCTCTTTTTGCTTGAGTTGCTCCGGACTGACTTTCCCACAGTTCTGTGGCCGAGACACGTGAAATGCATACCACACAATTTTTGCTCCTCCGTTCCCAGCCAGCGCTGAGCTCTAGTGAGGTGGGTCGGCTAGCTGGCCATCGTATAACCCATTGACGACCACACTACATAATGCTATCTCACAACATTGGGAATGTATTCAGAATTCTGCCAATATATCGAAATACCTAACAAAGAGGGTTTCTTAACCCTCATGCTGCTGGGTGGCTAATTTGGCCAATACCAAATTCTGCAAAAACCCATTCTAACCCTTGTCATGTTGGTATTCATTGGATAGCTCTCGCTGAGTACTCTCAGAAGAGTACCCATGTCCAAGGGTTTCAGTCAATATATATATATATTTTTGCATGATTCTGTAATGGCCAAATTAACCACAAGCAGCATAAGGGTTAAGCCGTATCCCATGAGCACTGTGAGAATCTGAGTTAAGATCTAGGGAGGACCTAGCGTACACCTCGGCACTCAGGAGTTACCCAGTCAGCTTCTGATTCACACATGTCATTCTTATTAAACGCAGGTACAACCCATAATTATAGGGTGTCATGCAATACAGCACATGGGTCATACTTACATATACATGTTACGCGGCCAGTAATAAACCATACACCTTACTAAATATAAATATATCACAGAAGTTATTCTGCTACGAACCTTGAAGCTAAGAGGGTGGGAGAGGGGAAGGGGGCTGGAGAACCGAGGAGGGATTAAGGAAGGGGTATTGAAAGGGAGATTTATCGGCTATAAAGGAAAGGTCCCTGAGAAGCAAGGAGATACGCAATAATGACCCATTTAAACCATTAATGTTCACAGCGGCCAAAACCAGACTGATGATTTTGATGAAATATCGCAGGCAAAAGCATAAATAGGATAATATTAAATATCACTCTAATATTTTGTGAGGCCTTCAAATCAGCTTAAGGGTTGAATGAAATAAATGACTGTTACTAAACAAATAGGGCAGAGAAAGATACTACTAGAATTGGGGAGCAAACAATCATAAGATATAGCATTCACAATTTAAAACCTTACTAATTCAGAAAATTCTTCCATATTCATAATGGCAACTTAAAAAGATCTGAGGGAAGTTTGACTTATAAAATGTCATATACTTGTACAATATTTATGTGTTCAATGGGCACAGAAAATTTGCATGCTTTAAAAGGCCAACTGAAGGTACTTGAGTGAAAATACAGAAGTGGTTAAGAATCATTTAAACCTGCATTGATCTTTAAATATGACTTTACTGCAAATCAATATAATGGATGGTAATAAATTACATTGATATCCCAGGCTGCCAATGATCCAGTCAGTCCTGATGCATGTCACTGTGATTTCACACAGTGATATATATGCTAGCATGATAAATTGGATTCATTTTGAATTTGTTTTGGAGAAAATTGGGTTTAAATAGGTTTTGGGGCGCATGGTCCAGACGCCCCAGGGGGTGCTGAAGAAATGGGCACCGGTACTAATCGGGTACATAGGGTATGAAATGGACTGGGTGCCAACAATTGGGCAGGGATCTCCTCAACGGTGACAGGTCCTACAACCCCATTCATGAGGCACCTCAGAAGGGTATCTATACCCCACAAAGGGCATGCAGGCACCCCATGCCCTAGGCGGCATGGGTTTCACAGGTAACCCAGTTCCCATGCCGATTGCGCATGCCTGTACCCTACTGTCTGACTCAGCATGTACCTCCCACCTGGGCTAATTTGCATAACTGAGCCCTAAGGCTTTTAACCCTGTAATGAAATCCCCCACCGTTTATAATCCTAAAATTGATACACTCTGCGAGATCCAGTGTTATAATCCCAGGTGAAAATAAACAAGCAAGAATGCCCATTCATGCGCCCATACTAAGTGACACCCCGGTATGGGTATGGGTCAAGATGGGGCAGCTATGTGGGAACCGTACCAAGCGATACCCTACAGGGACATGGGTGATAATCGGCACCCCTTAGCTAATAGAAATACCCTATATTTACATTGTCATGAACCACAGAACACCCTTCCTAAAGGGCATCATCAGGGTATGGGGGTTGCATAATCTGGGGTATAATGGGGTACAATACCAATACCATGTGAGGGTTGCTGGACACTGTCCTGGCAGCCCGACCCACTTTCTCCGAGGTCATGGGAAAATGGCACTGGGTATGTGGGTATAAGAAGGGTATACTATTACAAATATAAACCCTAATCCTGTGGGCACAATCTTCTTTTATACAAAGGAATCTCTAATAACATTCCATGGACTCACTACTCTATAAAACTAGCATTTTAGGAGGTGAATGATGCCTGCTAAAAGTTTATCTTTATGTAATGAATGACAAATCATAATCTTTGTTTGTGTTGACAACAGGGATTCTGTTAAATTTTAGATAACAAAATTTAGTAACTGCTAAATAATCTGGGTGAGAGAAATCCATGATGAAACAAGAAATTGATACACGCTTTGAGCAAAGGGGTCTGCCTTTTCACAAGAGATATTTGTTTCCCATGAAACGCAACAGTCTCATGAAACGCACACGAAATAATATCTATCTCAAACATTGGAAATAAAGGAGAGTAAAAATACCTCCAAAACCTGAACAATTCTTTTTTCCAAAAAAAAAAGAGTTCATCATTGTCTCTATTTACTTTTTAATCCCAGGGTCATCCATAATTCAACTGGAGTTCAGTAAGACACTGCCATCCTCGCTTTCTAGGGCTTCTTAGAGTTTTAGGTTTCAACATGAGGGGCAAAACAAAGAGAGGAATCTTGTTGAACCAGTATTTTCAAGTCGGCATGGCAACAACATGGTGGTTTTTAACCGACAGGTTCAGAGTCTGATCAACAAAATTTGTGCATATACAGAATTTCGCTCAACGTTCTCTTTTCTGTTACATATCTTACATATTACTGGAGAAAAATGGAGAAATAGTTGATGCCACTTAGTGTGGTTCAGTTTTTATTTTAAGGTTCTACTAGGTCTTACTTTAAATAAGCATTGTTCTCTCTCCAGACCTCACTTAATTTGGTCAAAGATGAACGGAGCCAGCAAATCTAATAATGCAAGAGACGTGGTGGGCAGCACTTAGGAGCATAACTGAATTAAATACACCTCCTGGGTTTCCCAAGCTGCTAACCACATGCAGGAGGTTCTCAACAAAGCTTTCAGTATGACCGATACATCGCCGGCGAAAACTTAACGAGAGCTAAAAGATTGGTTTTCCGTTCCGTCTTCAGGTAATAAGCGATGGGGACTTCCCGCAGGATAGATAGAGAACCAGAAACTATCAGTAAATGGGGCAAAGGCACCGCTGACACTTGCATCGCTAATGTAATGGTTTGGCGCTTTTGGCATTTTGCCAATTGTGGGCATTATCATAACATCAGTGCAGGAATCAGAGAAAATTACCCAGCAATGAGGACAGGGTTTGATAAAACCCTATTGACCACAATTATGAGCAAGATGCCGCGCATAGCTCCATGTGTTCACTTCCCTGTACACATCTTTTTTTTATTCTTGATCATACAAAAATACAGAGAGCTTCCATCCACAAAATATTGTACAGATGATGCAGCACTGGTATAAATACAGGTTCATTTTCATTTGAAATATTATTTACTGAAGGAAATGCATGAATGGTAAAGGAACTGTTCTGTCATTTGTAACAAGGCTAACAAGACAGAATAAGGATACTTCTGAAAATATCAAGATTATTTTAAGCTATAAACCCATATAGTATAATGCCCTCTGCATATTTAGTACTGAATGTTCATATTTTGGACGATGGCACTTTATATTTCCAGTATTTTAGTTTGTAGAAGGTATTTTACTTTAAAGAAGGTAGGAAATACCTAGGAAAATCCCATAATACTAATACCTTGATCGGAAACTACAGTGGCGATCCCAACTGGATGCAACTTATACCCATCTCATGTGGTGTCACCTACATGATAAAGATGATACTACTTACCAGTTTTTCCAGGCGGGCACTCGCAATAGTAATATCCAACACGATCGTGGCAGGTTCCTAGGTTATAGCACGGGCGGTCAGCGCAGTCATCTATGTTCTCACTACAATCCGATGATGTCCAGCCATTGACGCAAATACACGAATATCCACCGATCGTATTCTGGCATGTGCCGCCATTTTTGCATGGCGTTACATCCAAGGCACACTCGTCCACATCATCAGTACAGTATGTTCCTGAAGAGAAAATAAAATGATTGTAAAGAAGGGAACTTCAAATAACACCTTAGATGAATAAAAACAAGTGGGTATGAAACCAGCTGGTCAACCTAAACAACCAGGCTGCGGCGAATGGCCTAAAAGTTACATTCTGCGCATGTTGGTGCGCTGCTTTCTCTGTAGTGTAAACGATCTGATAGCCCTCATTGGCCTTTGTCTCCTAGTGACATCACACGAGACCCCTGGGATAGCCAGGTCTTCACTATAGCGCATATAGTAATTGGTCTCTCGCTACATGTCCATTCTTTTATCCATCTAAGATGATACTTATAATCAGATAGCTTTATAATACCTATGAAGAGAAATAAAATAATTCTTATGATCAGACAGTTTTATAATTCTTATGAATTATACATTTTTTGAGGTGAGCTCCAAGCATGAATGGGTTAAATGAAGCAGCTCTGCCAGGAATGCCATCCTCTGTGTTATCAGTGATTAGTTCTCCAATTACTGAAACACTAATTACTTACTTATCGGTTTCATGATGGCCCCCTGACAATGAACACCATTGTATTTCAGGGGGATTGCTAAACACAACCTTTGACAACATATTGAATAAATATTCATTTATATCTGGCATTATAAAATATTAAATATTCCTTAAGAGGTAATTACTAAATACAACCTTTGACAACGAAGAACACCACAAGACTTGACAAGCCATCTTCGAAGAGATGAAGTGTGTGAGTTCAACTAAGTTGCCTTTTTGAAAAATAATAGGCTATCACATACAGTTGGCATAAGGATTTGAATAACTTGAATAGCGCAATGTGGACAGGTAGAAATTTTGTAATTGCTGTTTCAGACAGGCATTTAAAAAAAAATCCTGGCTAAGACCCTGCTTACAGGTTAACTAAATTGATGGCAATATGATTGCCATCAAATATTAAATGAAGTTTTCACCTGCGATCATAGCAATTGGTGTAGCATATACCACACAATTGAATGAGACCTGATAACTTTTTAGATTAAAGCAAAATATGAACAATGACTTGTATTTACCTTCCAACGCTAGCCAGAGATGTAAAACCACCACCAAAAACTGGCCCTCCATGGCTTATGTTAAAGTTAAAGCCATTTCCCCCTTCTACGTGTGTGTAAGCAAGCCCTCCAACTGCTTGAGCGACCACCGACCGACCACCAGCCACCAACCAACAACAATGCACGGCGACCCACTCTGCCGGAACACGACTCTCTGTCACAACTCCCGAGGCTGCTGTACTCCTCGCTCGACCCAGTAAACGGGAATTTGTGAATGGACGAGGAGGGTATGTATGCAGATATGCCGGCTGTAACGCGAGGCGGCCGGTCGAGAGAGGGCCCAGCCAATTGCTGGTGTCAAACTCACAACTATGTCAGGGCTACTAGCTAGGACTTGTCCTGATCATCAGCAGGCATAAAAATATAATTGTTTGTTTCCTGTAACCCTACGTACCCTACAGTTCTGGCCCTATACTAAATCTTTTAATGACATTTTGAATCAAAAACACCGCATTCCTAATGAAAAACATGATCGAACAGGTCAATTATGAGCCAACCATTTATCACTAAATATATTTCTTAAAATAAAAACATTTTCCTACCTGCATACCCTTTTTTTTCATTTGGGCATTACAGGAAACAAACAATATATTTAAGGCCTCAGCAGTGTGGTTGCCGGTGGTCGCAGCAGCAGTGATAGTGCATTGTTTTCGGTAATAGCATTCATGAGGACAGGCGAACTCGTCGCCTCTCTTGTTGAATGAGTGATTAACACTCGTTAGTTTAGGATGGCAAGTGTGTTCGTTTAAATTGCGATAGCCTGTCTGCCTGTGGGGCATTTTGTCAGCTCTATCATCATGAATACTGTTTTAACTGATTCACGCTTGTAATCGCCAATTATGAAATATTTGTCACATATATTTTGATTATGACTAGGAATAAGAATAATGTGATTCAAAACATTGTTTGTAAGGAAAACCTCTCCACAATGCTATTTCAGCAAGTATAATGTGCTCCAAACCATTCTTTGTAAGGAGAACTTGGAGCCGAATTTGGTTAACTTAAGCATGACATTTCATTAGCGCCTTAAAGCCATTTTATTGGTTGAAATAAATTAGTTAATTTCTCTTCGATAAAGGCACTTTTTGGAAAGTACTTGAGATAGATGTGTTCTTCAGGAGCCCATCACCAACTCCCCTTCAAATATTTCAAAATTAAATGCTTAATTCCAAAGTTATAATCAAAAGTTGCATATATCCAGACAACTTTTGCTCTGGACACCTCCAGGCATGAGTGGGTCAATGCAAGGCTAATGCAGGGCAACGAGCCTCCAATTTAGCCTCATTAAAAATTCCGCTCACGGAGCAGCCCAAGAATTTTTCTACTATTTGACACGAGGGCAAGGATGGGGAGAGAGGAAGTATTTAATTGTGTGCATAACTTTGCCAACCTCTTTAACCTCAAAACTACTACAACTACGCTACTATAATGAAAGTGTTTCATTAACACATTGATGCTCATAGCGGCCAGAAGCAGCCTTGACAATTTTGACGAAATCTTTCAGGGGACTGCATGATTTAGTTAGTATTTGAAGGAGAACAGTTCATCAGAACATTACCAACTCTCTTTCAAATAGATGGTAAAATCATTCTCAATTACGAAGTTATTGGCATAAGTATCATAGATCCAGATGACAATTTTTCCTTGAACTCCTTGAGTATGAATGGGTTGACCTATTCATACCCCCAGTGTCTGCCCAAGTGGTCAAACACCCTTAATCCTCATGCCGCCGGTGCCTAATTTGGCCAATAAAAAATTATGCAAAAAACCTGTAAAAATTACTGAAACCATGGCATATGGGTTCTCATCGGAGAGTACTCAGCGAGAGCTTTCCAATGAATACCAACAAGATATAGTTTAGATGGTTTTCATTAACCTTTGCCTCATTGTGCTTTGGACGAAAGAAGCCTCAGCATTGGAAGGGTTAAAAGAACTCCTAGACTCACCTCGAAATCTTGGGTCGCACTTGCAGATGTAGGAGTTAATTCCGTCGACACAGGTGGCGCCATTAGCACACTTGTTTGCGGGACAGTCGTCAATATTCACCTCGCAGTGAACTCCCATGAAACCTACAAATAACAATGTAACAACTGAAAACGACAATCTATGAAACCAACCCACACTAGCTCAGCTAGTGGAAGTGACATTCTAATAATCTATTATCAATTAATTCACTATGAAGTATTATTTACTCTAATGCTAATTGATAATCAAGACCATAGGATTTGGTTATGATGATGATGGTGATGACGATGGTGGTGGTATTGATGACGATGGTGATGATGATGATGATGATGATGATAAAGAAGATGGTGGTGATGATGATGATGGTGATTTTGATAATATTAGCTGTAATGATGACAATTATGATGGAGATGATGATGATGATGGTGACAATAATGATGATAAGGTGAAGATGAAGAAGGCAAACTGTTTAATCACAAATGAGCCATTCAACTTCATTTACAGCAAACGCCATGCCAATGCCAATAACATCACTAAAATTGCTTGTCATGGGCAAACATCTTAATCTTAAAATCCTTCCTATGAGAAAGCCATGCCAAAACCAAACATTTCTACTCCACGACAGAGACCACAGTTCGCTATTCCATATTCAGCATCCGTCGTCCAGACAAATATCATTTCTGACTTCCTAAGGGAATTTATTCATAGCCACATGCTTTATTCTGGTACAACCAAGAGAGAACTTCATTGGTTGCATGTGGAACTTAAGAGCCAACCTAAGAGCTTAGAGGATCACAGCAGAACTAGTAATGTCCAATAATCCTGCTTATAAAGCAATTTGCAGTAAAGTCATCTGTGGTGCTGGAAACGTGAAGAGGAATTGTTTTAATGCATATCTCATATATGAGCAACAAAACTGCAATTAACAGAGAATATGATAGAGCAAGACCACATCAAGAATTTCATTCTTATAACAACTGTTTAAAATCTTGACTTACATGTGATGTTTAAGACCAGAGCAGGAAGAAGTGCCGGAACCGCCATCTGACTTTCTCCCTAATTTTTCCTCACCAAGCGACTCAATTGCGTAATTCCTGGCCCAATGGCACCCAATATCAGAGTTAAAGGAAGTTCGGCATTTAGCCTACACAGCCTCCCATAGCACTGTTATATTCATCCTTTTGTCTATATTGTCTACTTTCCCTCCCGACGACGCTGCCCGCTTGCCAGCCCGGGCGGATTCCTAATAGAGACTGCCCACTTGCCAGCCAGCCCCGGACAGACTCCTAATAGAGAACGGTCTCAGGGGTCTTACGTTATGCCGTTCTGACCTGCCAGCCTTCAGCATATTCATCATCGCCTCTCTTTCTCCCTCTCAACACCAGGTCAGAAGTCACGACCTCCACCACACAGCCATGTCCGCATGCTAGTTAGCATAATGAGGATGATCAAAAAACAATCAATGGCTGATGGATGATGCTTCATAAAACCACCCAGTGCGGCACTGGACCCACTGCGCGCAATTACATTTGTGCCTCGTTTGAATACATGGCAGGTAGAAATGATTGCCCGGCAAGCTGAAATCATCTCTGATTTGCCCGACATGGCGAAAAGAAAATCTTAACCTTACGATTATCGATGGAGCATCCCAAAAACTGGAATTATTTGAGAATATATTTTGAGGTACGCTTAATTTGAATAGCTCATAAAAACAAAACCTCCTTCCAATGCTTTTCAAATTCGTTCTTCACTCCTGAAGTACTATAAGGCGTATCAGATCTTCTGTGCTATGTACTCCACAAAACAATGCCTGTGTTAACACAGAGACTTTTTTATACATATCTTTATACACAAAACTCTCTGTATGAAAAAGAATGAGAACATTTCCACGTTTGACCTCGGTAATTAACCTTCATTATTAAATCATCCGGTGATTACAGCACCTGCAAATAGGATTGCTTTTCAACGAGGTGTCATATCGGTCTAAGTGGAGTGGCCTGATGAAATTAGCGAGACAAGCTGACACCTTCCTGCATACAAGATATTCCTCTACTCTAAAACAAGCTAGATGAGACTAACAGGAGGCTGTGTTAAGGCCATCAAGTTCACCGAACCAAACCATGGTGCAACCTTGTGGTCAGTTCAAAAATTCAAAATATATATAGTGGAAAATAAATGATATCTAATTTTACAACCCTTATACTGTTGATGGCTGACTGAAACCCTGGCAAATGGGTACTCAATTGAGAGTACTCAGTGAGAGTTATTCAATGAATACCAATATGACAGGGTTTAGATGGTTTTCAAAAATATGTACAATCTTGTGCTTTGGATGAAGATAGTCTTAGCATGGGAGGGGTTAATGCGAGCATTAGTGTTTAAGCCATAACAATGGAGTAACACTTGTTCAGCGACACATAAATGTCATCTTCTACCCGCATCCAGCATCCATTCTCGGAGAAATATGAGTCAGAGATAAAGAAGAGTCAATTCAATTTGCATGTCATCGGGTTTATGCATCGACCATATTGCGCTTTATGATCTCTTCAAAGAGGGCGCTGTCAGCAGCACCGGAGGGAGTGATCAGACACACAGACAGACCGCTAATCCCTGGAGGTCCATTCTGGTTGGTCGGGTCAGGCTCACTCATGCTCTGCTTTGTAAAATCACTACTTGGGGTCGAAGGTTAAATCATTCTCGTTATTTCTTGACATATGGCCAGCAATTACTAGAAACCCTCTCAGGAGGGTCTGTTTGAACAAATTAACCATCTTTGTATGTTCATTTTATTATATAACAATTGATGACCACAAAAGCAATGATTGAGAAAGCCACTACCTTTTTCTGGCATTACTACATATGGACCATCTTTGAATGTTCATTTTGTTATATGATGATTTAACAGGCATGACCACAATGTTAATGAATGAGAAAGTCACTAACACATTTACTGGGATTAGTACATATGAGATTTTATTTATTTCATTCATGCCAAAATTATTGATTGATTCTATAATCAATGCAGGAAATGAAATCATGATATTTGAACCAAAAGACAAATAAAACCTTCGCTGTAATTAGAGAGCTTTTCTGTCCATTGGAGTAAACTATAGGAGGAACTGTAAACACCAATTTCTAGGTCACCCCAAAATGATTACTCAAACCCTGGACGTAACACATGAAAAACTCCAAATAACAGAGGAAGTTGATCATTCACCGTGACCACAAAATCCTGGTCATACCGTATCTGGGTTTCTAGGTCTGAAATATTTGCTATGTATTTCCAGGGGAAATGCTATGCTTAACATTGTTAACATTCCCGCGTGACACACACAGATATGTAGAGGGTTATTACTATATGGAAAACAATGTGCAGTAATAATAAGCAAATATCTGGTTCAGGACATGAAAAAGTCACAAAGAGAATGATTATGACAATGATGATGATGAAAGATCATTATCTAACGGTAGCAGAGGTCAATGGTGATGATGATGATAATGATAAGTATTTTATCAGTAGCAGAGGTCGATGGTGACTATGATTAATATATAAATGATGATGATGCTGATGATGCTAGGTGATAGGAAAATAACAATGACAAAGATAGAAAATCAGGAAATGGACAATTCAAAATAGAGATGGTGATATTAAAAAAACATTGGCACTTTAAGTGTTCAATGCATACATTTGATAATTGGTGATTTGAGAAAGGTGACTTACCAGTGGGGCATCTGCACTTGAAGGAGAGGTTTCCAGTTTTGAGGCAGTAGCCATTATTCTTGCACGGGTTGGGATCACAGGGGACGTAGAACCTCTCACAGTTCTTCCCGGTGTACTCTGCAGGACACTGGCACCTGAAACAAACACAAATAATCATGATGAGAATGAGAATGATAATAATGAAGATAATGATAATAATAATGGTAATACAAATAATAATAATGGTGATAACAATGCTACTACTACTACAAATACTACTACCACTTCTACTACTACTACTACTACTTCTAATACAAATTATAATAATGAGAGGAATTCTGTAATAAAATTAGGTATTCTGCATTGCTGCTGTTTGTGTTAGAGATAATGACTTCAAGAATTTTAATCTGAATCAAATGAACTTCAATACACATTTTTTTTAAAAATCATAACTTCCTTAGGAAGCTGTTAATATAATACAATTTATTAATCTTTACAAGCTAAGCCTTAATCCATGATTATGTGACCTATAAAAGGACAATATAATATAATTATGATTATAATGGTGAAACATATCTTGAGCTGACACTTTGTGTAAAAAGATATCTGCACTTACTTATAAGTTCCGTAGCGGTTTTCGCAGGTTCCTCCGTTCAGACAGAGGTTATTTTGTTCGGCACATTCATTGATATCCTGCGTACATGTTGGGCCTCGGAAACCCTTCGCACATGCACATCTGAAGCTTTTATTCAGCGCCTGGCACGTTCCGTTGTTCCTACATGGCTGAGACGCACAGTAATCCAAAGCTTCACATTGAGTACCTGTGGTGAAGAAAATGCAAAATTAAGTTTTACTTAATCAATCTTAGGCATGAGCAAAATGGGAGTAATACTGAGATCAAGAAACCAAAGAGAAATTTCATCTTGCCTATTACTAGGCAAAAACAGTTTTCTTAGTCTTAAATCAAGTTTTATTCATTTTTTGCAAGTTAAAGTTGTATTCATTTCTTGCAAGTCAATCACGGTACATCCAGAATAGTATGCATAGATATTACAATGAAAATAACAATGTCAAGGGTGGTAACAAAATTGTTATACTATTGAACATGAAATGATACTAATGATTTGTATATATTTGAAGTAAATAAAGACCATTTTTAAATTCAAAAATATGTATTCTGTTATTCATTATACATATTTACATAGGCAAGAGACATGTCACTTAGTGTAGTAGAAAAATTCAGTACTTCTGGCCAATTTCTTGGCTAAAACTTACCTCTGTATCCCGTGGCGCAATGGCAGGTATATTTGGTCAGACTTCCCTCCAGCTGGCAGGAGCCCGCATGGCGACAGGGGTTGCTGAAACAGGCACTCCTGCTGTCCTGGATCTCACACATAGTTCCATTAAATCCTGGGGGAAGAAAACAGAGGAAGGGGTGAGGAAAATAACATACTACAATGCTATTGTTTTATCGTAACCAATTTCTAGCTCTTCAATTTCTTGGTCAAAATCACACACACTTACACATGCTGCACAATATCACTTATACTTGAAGGTTTTCTTAATACCTCATTCTATTTATCTGATGCTAGTAGGGATATCTATTTGAAGATGGTACATATCAATCGAAAGGATATAGGGAGAATTGTTAATTGCAACACAATGATCAAGTTTCCTTCAAAATGTCTACAATATATTGATCCATTACTGAGTTAGTTAGAATCAAATCAATCACAATCTAGCCCTTCTTTGTCTGAAAAAGTGATGATAAATGAAATCATAAATCCACGTTAATGGGAAGCCTTGAGCATGAACGGTTAAGCAAGATCAATGATTGCCCCTGTCGGAGCATCACACCTGCTAAATGAGCTACAATGTAGCAGTGATCAGTCTACAGGTGATAGTGGGACCTGCTGGCTCTCGGGGCAAAAAACACACACCCTCGTATCGACTACCTTCACGCTGAATTACCTACAATGCATCAGTAGAGCCCTCCCTCTCCTGCTGCAATAAAAGACACTATTGACTGGAACTGGGCCTATTGTTTTAGCTGTAACAATACAAGGGCCCTCTTCGCAGGTAGTAACCCTGCTAGTAATGGCTATCGATTTCAGTATCGCCTCGCGTATTGTCATAACCCCTAGTTACTGTTGTCTTTGTGTAATTTCTTGGAAAGTACAATCATTGTTTTTTGCCACTTATATTTTGATACTTGCTATCACACTCATCATGCGTTTGATTGTTTAACCATTTCATGCCCTAGAGTTCTAGAAAACCATACTCTGATTCTGTGACACTAGTGTTTTAACCCTTATTCTGCTGGTGGCTAATACAAAATAAACCTGAAAAATGACTAAAACCCACTTCTTGAAATAAATGAAATTTTCCTAAAAATATTTTACTACAGCTCTAAAAAATTCACACATGCAATAACCTATAAAGAAGCCTACATCTATGATAAAATAGAATGTTATTACTTACCTATAGGACATGTGCAGGTTGCGTCTATTCCTGACATGCTCATGAGTACGTTACAGGTTCCGCCGTGCTGACAGAGAGGGTTGGCTCCCGCCCAGCAGGGGTTGTCATATTCACAGTATTCTCCACGATATCGGTTTCCACAGCTGAAAGGACAAACAAAACAAAAACATCAGCAAAAATTCGGAAAATACATAATCATCACGACAATTACAGAATTTATAATATAAATCAGTGATGAAAATTAATTTGTTTTATCACAAGATTGAATAACAAACACTTGTCAAGATCATCCATGAATGGGACAGTAGAGCACCATGAGAGAACCATATCTGAAGCTTTGGACAGTGCTGCCACCAAGTGGGAAGCTGAGACACTAATCGCACACTGCTGTTGCCAGGCAGCTGGTCCCCATCCCGAGCCTCTCTAATGAGAAACAAAACATCTCAACTCCTCGCTTCATTTACCGCTCAACCAAAAACCACCAGCAGCAAACTCCTGGCTCTATACCCAGACGACCAGTCTCTCTCACCAGCTCCCAGAGCAATTCCTCGTGTTCACTGGGAAGCTGGCAGCGAGATGTTTGCCTTTGATTATGATGTCTCCATTGACAAGTTGGAGGGTGCTTTATTGGGGTATGGAGATGGCCACGCTCCCAGGCCAGGAGGGGTATGGTCTGGTGCCCATCTGGGACAGGGTATTCGGGTAGGCAAAAAGGGGTATCGACAAATCCACCTTTTCAACAAGTCTTAACTCATCCATAACTCATGTTAGTTCCCTATTCCTCGAGAAATAGATGTTTCTTCTACTTCTCCAATACTCATGAGAACCAGTTAATCATAATGTAATGTACTAACTTGAAAATTATATACCAAATAATGATTGGTGTGGATCCTCATCAATAAGCTCTTCGAAATATATTTTGCAGAGTTGTTAGTAATGTTCTGAATAATATTTCGCCTTCAAATATTTTCCCAACTTTTACTCTTGCCTCCAAGGGTAAAATTTCATCAAAATTGTCAGGCTGCTTTTGGCAACCTTGAGCTTCAATTGGCTTAGTCAACTTCAGCCCTTACAACAGAACCATGAGACTACATCCACTCTCTTACTAAGTAAGCATTAGAATGAACCAGGAGCCAGAGGGTTGACACAACGCAAATCACTGTAAAGCATCTCGCATTATCTCCAGTTCTCCCGACCCCCCTAGTAAATTTATAGCGCGATAGCACCAGAGGGGAGAGATAGTAACCGTATTGTCTTTCGCCGTCCCGACAAAGTGGCTGCTGCACAATGGCTGGAAATATCGCTGCCTTCAGATGCAATGATCATATCTCAGGATCACGTTAGATAAGACGTCTACGAGGTGACATCTTATCCAAGCCATTAACATCAGGGATTTCACAGATAAAGCCATGCTCATTGGAGTGCACTCTGCACTATGAAATGGGCCATACCCCCTACTGTTGGGTTTGGATACAAAACTATCCTGTCCTGTGACAGAACTACTATTAAGGGATATTTACTTTAAAGCCCATTGTTTGAAGTGATTTTTCACATTTTCAATCTTCCTCTAATGATAGCTTAAAAGTGAACTGACAAATGACATGAATTCAATTTTTATCATGAGTCTAGTGTTGGGTACTGGACCTTCATTGATATTCATTTTATATGAGGACAAAATGTGAACATATTTTTCTCCATTTTTTTGTTGGACATTCTAATTGACATGTCTGGCATCTCCAAAGTGTACTTAATTCATTTTTTTACTCAAAATTCTGTTTACTACAACTCAAAGGCTATTCATGACATTCCAATAATATCAATGAAAATAGCTAAGGCTCACACACCTAATACATTCAACTTCAAATTTACTACATATTTTTTTTCAAAAAGTTGAACATTTGCTCTCATTTTATAGACAGACTGAGAAACACGAATAAACACCTTTTATAATGTTCCCTTTCGCGACCATTCAATCAACTCTGGCATTTTTGTGATAATTGGATCTGTTTTTTTTCACCATGACAGTTGACAATGCGATATTGGGACTTTATTCAAGAGGCCATGAGATAGCCTTATGGGTTTAGTTATAATAGTACACGCACAAGTCCCATTCACAACCTTTCCCTACCTCCAGGGCTTTCTTGGCGAGCGAAAAATCATCTTAAGAAAACATTCTTTTCAGTCCGACGTCTGAGGACTGCAGTAGACAATAGCATTTCTCTAGCCTTACACTCCTGTTTTCCGGCGTCGGAGTGGAGATATAAGGTTCAAGACCTTTCCTGATGCCCTAGTTAACAAAATCACGCCGAGAGTGTCCAAATAAGGCCTCAATATTTCGTTGATATTTCCCATACAAAAGCACCAATTGGATGGTATTTGATGGAAAAATGTTCATCGGAATTTTTTTTCCCGAATATTTTGCAAATTTCAGTATTTTCCTCCAGTTATCAACATAAGTATCACTGCTTCAGATGACACGTTTTACAAGAATTCTAAGCTTGAATAGGTTAAGCAGAGAGGGTTGGTTATAATGTAGCTACGTTGCGTGTGTCCTTTGAGGTGGGAAGTGGCCCTATTCACCGGGGTTAATGAGAGAGAGCGGCGAGAACAAGCTAGACAAGCGTCAGGATGGAACATATACTAGATGCCAAAGTTCACAACTACCACACCAAGAGATCAACACTCAATACTTGTAACAAACTATTAGTCAGATCTATACTGAACTAACTAGATAACAATGTATAACATTGTATTACATCAATGTAATACAATGTATCATAGTGATCAAACTTAAATGATAATGTGTAACATTGCTTTAATAGATAGTATCACTGTGTATTGTATTGTAATTGTATTGTTTTGATATAAGTATCATTGCGTTTCGCTTGTCTAAACAGTCTAATACAAACATATTGTTCAACCTTTTTACAAAATTGGCTTCTAAGGGCTGAATTGTTTTAGGGAAACATGCTTAATATAAGCATGTCTGCTATTCCAATTGTTATCTCACTAGACAAAAAAAATCCCATTACATGTTTTTCATGATTGCTAGCTGACTTTATTTCGAGTTTAGATTATTATACAAGAAGGATGGATCAATCTCAATATCCTGCCTTTCCTTAACTATCCACCATGCTTTCCTCTGCTGGCCCTCGAGAAATGCTCAAATTACAGAAACTGTAAATATGACTCCATCTTTAGTTGACAAACCCCTCATCAGTCAGAGCATAATACAGCAAAACCAGGGCTGACTTTGCTACACGCGGCCAATTAAATATTGACCCAAAGAAGTTATGATCATCAAGTTACAGCAACATCAAAGGACAAATCAAGTGTCCTGTTTGATTACGGTCTTCGGAAAAATAGTGAGTAAAAGCAAAATCTGGTGAAATAGAGTAATCCTTGGGATGAGCGATTGCACAGTAAACACAAGGCTTACCGCCTAAGATTCTGCATAAATTAATTATCAGAGTCATGCTGGTTTGAGAGAAAAAACACAAGATGGGTAAATATCCCTACATCTTCATGATCTTACGGCAAACTTACACAATGTTAGCTTTATGTATGTAAAAGATTGGGAATGCGATACAGAGATTGTGCCTACATTTTAAACTTCCTTCACTAGTTTATCATTTTCTATCTTGTAAGAGACAAAGATGAGTGTTCTATATATACAAGACAAGAAAGTTATTGTTCATGAAGATATAGAGGTGATAATGTCCAATTTCGAATAGTTCATTACTTTATTATGAATATAAATGACTTATTTTCAACTGAACAGAGGATGCATAATTGGGTTCAAAATGGCTCCTGGACCAACCTGTGATTGTCAAAACCTGTTGTGTACAGTCAATGATAGCGTGCCACAAATATAAATAGAGGCGAATCGGCAATACAAGACAAGTCTTTTTGTTCCTCTCTCCGCACAAGAACAGCAGACCTTTTTCCCCTATAGTTTACTGCTTTTTACAAGCAATAATATGATTATAAATCCCACTTCACTCCACAAGGCATATGGCACGCACAGCCTCTTTAATGAGAAAATATGCTGAGCAAAACCACGCTAGTAGACCCAATACCCAAGGTCCATATCCATGATGCAGGGCCACAGTTTTTACAGTATAAGTGAGCATTATGTATACACTAAAGTGTGGCTAGGCTTGTCTGGTAGTTGTTATCCAGGCAGGGGATTTGGGTGATTGTCTGCCGGCTGTCATGTTGAGGTAGAGCGCTCCCGCTCGGACATTGACCAGAGTTTTGCTGTTAAATCTGCGCACCTTCTAAATCTCCCCGGCTGACAAACATTCAAGATAGGGAGAGGGCACGCTTTTATGACATGCTGCATGTGCTGGTCAATGATACCAGTGAACCGCAATTCTGTAAATACCCTCAAATTGTATTGTATTGTACATTTATTGATTGTAGAGAAGTAAAAGAACAATAAGTGCAATAATAGCTAGGTACAATAATTACCATTTCAAGCCTACTCTAGTTACCATTCTCTCATAAAAAGTCCAATTGAACATCATTCAAGTACTTGAAGTTCATTTTTGACAAGTCAATGAATTCAAAAACCTCCCATTTTAACCAATTTCGTTTGATTATTTCTAGACATACACAAAAACTTTGAAGTATGCCCACTATCACTCTTACAACCTTGTCATGTTAAACCGTCCAAAGCAAATGTTAACTTGACAATCATCAAGAGTTCTTTCAATATTCAATTATGTTATACACCATGATGTGATAGTTTCAGAATTACTTTGATTTAGAACCTTGTCACATTTCATTACTAAAACTTCAAATGTACTTTGATGTAAGGGGTTAAAATGTTGTTAATGACCCTCAAATAGTCAGCGCTTCATGTTTCTGTGATCGTACAACTGTACTTCCAAGTCGTTTGTCACTTTTTCCATCTCCATTAATCCCTCTCATGATGGATGACCATATCCGAAATCTACATGAATATGTAATAACTCGTCTGTAGTGGAGTACACAAGAACTGTTGCCATGGCAAAAGCCTTAGATCTATGACTACCTCCCGTGGTTAAGTACCGCGTATCCGCAGAACAAGACCTGTCACGAAAAATCTTTTTAAAACTTCTCCGACTGAATGATGGAATATAGTTCCCAGTCAAGCGTTTACTACATATTTCATGCGCCATTCACGTAATCTCAATAGGCATCGTATGAAAAAATATGATTGGCATTCAACATTTGCAAATGTTTTTTTGACTACAAACTTTGTATTATGAGCAAGTAAGGGACAATTTCTAAAAGCCTCTAGATACTTTTTACGGACCATGGCATACATGTGTGCACTTATTATAATGCTAGCCTAAAACATTATTGAGAAGTATAAATAATCTATTCAAGTTTTTATTTCACAATTTTATTTCATCATGTGACATAATTGAAAAGTATAAATAATCTATTCTTTAAGTTTTTATTTCACATTTGAAAAGTATAAATAATTTATTCTTTGAGTTTTTATTTCACAATTCTATTTCATCATGTGACAGAGGATGCTCTAAAAAAGGGTTTTCCAAACATAAATATCCAGCGAGCCTAGGATGCCATAATTCTCCTATAATATCCTATTCTTGAGGCCCACTTTGACACGCAGTAGATCAAGTAACACTAACAATGTCCCAGAGAATTCCTGCTGTCATCTTTATCATATCCACCAATAGGATCCCTCTATTAATGTCCCGGATGGTTGCCGCAACAACCGTATCCATGACTACTCAAAATATCAAAACAGTTGCCAGGCCATGTGAAATTGATTAGCGTAGACATCTCTGTTGTAAATTTCATCTGACACAGGAAAGTATCTTGTCACAACAAGCTTGGGAGTAATCTTTGAAGTGTCAGAAGTTTTTAGTATGTTCCTTCTTTCATTTCCTAGCTCTTGTCTTCATATGCCTAAGTAATGACTCTTGGCCCTAATAAATATGGGGCGAGGATGTATGACTAATACTGTATTCAGCATAGTAGTAGCTTTGAGAACTGTTACCTACTTTTTCGGAATTGGGAAGAAAATGCAAGAATAAGTGTCATAAGTGTTAACAAATTTGGTAGTATTAAAAACTTAAATCTCACTATTTATGAATATTGAAAACAAACAATTTTATAAGATATCAAATGTTTTCTTGAGATTTCTTTTATAACCATGTATTGAGAAAACAGTAAGAAAACTAATCTCCAAATTCTGCAAATCTGTTACACCATTCAAATGCTTGGTTTCTTGTCCCAAAGATGCAGGTAAAATCTCTATTTGCATAAAGCATGCGAGGTCATAAGAAAGAACCCAAACCCAACAAAGAACCTCTTGCATGGTAAATATTGAACAAGCTACCTGTGATTAGTAATCAAATATGCGAAAGACAGGTCCTTAAAACTACCTGACACCAATATGTATCTATCCAGGTCAACTTGTCATATTTGGCCGAAAAGACGTGTTTGAACAGTGAACTTCACCTTTAATGTTGCATTTTGGCAGTTGATCGTTTCACCCACAATGCACCTGGATATTAATCAACTCTTATATGAAGTATAACATCCATTCCACTCAAGATAAGTTAGCTTATCTATTTCTTATCTTCCATGGTGTGAAAGTTTGAAATGATAGATAATCAGTAATCCACTAGTTTCCATGAACCCTATTTATCATTCATATTCCAACTGACCCACTCATATTGAATAGTTCAGAGACTCAACAAAAGGGGGCACTTTCACAAGACAGACTAGCATTCTGAATTGCTTGTCATTTCTCTACCAATGCACAGTAGACACATCTAGATTATTGCAGTATAGTGGTATACCATCCTCGCCATATGGTGTTCATCAGTATAATTGTTCAAATGAGGTTGGTTTCATGAACGTGAATCTTTAATTACCACATTCTTGTGGCTGGTTTCACATAGTTTCTGATGGCTCAGTGCCCTGTCTGAACAAGAGAACAGATCCTTCATGTTTGAGGCATGTTTAATGGATATGTTCATTACTCGATAGTGTGTCATCCGTTCCTTTCAGAGTGAGTGAGTGAGTGAGTGAGTGGGTGTGAGTGAGTGAGTGGGTGTGAGAGAGAGAGAGAGAGAGAGAGAGAGAGAGAGAGAGAGAGAGAGAGAGAGAGAGAGAGAGAGAGAGAGAGAGAGAGAGAGAGAGAGAGAGAGAGAGAGAGAGAGAGAGAGAGAGAGAGAGAGAGAGAGAGAGAGAGAGAGAGAGAGAGAGAGAGAGAGAGAGAGAGAGGGTGGCTTCTTTCTTAGCCCCTCAACAGCAGCTGGGGCCGATCTTTTATCCCTTCTTACAGTTCCTTACATTGTGTAAATAGGAAAGGAGCACAAACCCAGTCATCCAAGACAACCGCCCGACCAACTCAACCGGAAACCAAGGCACAGCAAATATCCTTTTCGCTAATACCTCCCATACCAAAAGTGTAGTACGCTCCTTTGAATATTCTGTGAATTCATGCTTTATATTTCAGTTCTTTTCATAATACTATAAATCTGGACAATACTTTTCAAAGGGGACACTGAGCATGGACAATTTTACCTGTTGAATTACCTCATTGAAAAATTCATCAATGACAAAATACTTATATTTGAAACCCTGTGTGAGTGCAATATTTAAAGATCAAGCAAAAAAGAGAAATTGGTTCTAGACAAATTATTATTCTAATGGTGTCTTTTCCAACTGCCACCAATCTCTAGCAGAACTAAGTATGGTAACTCACTGAATTAAACTTAACACCTTAACGATTTTACCTGAGACAGCTGGCACTGAAGTCACTCAGGTAGATTGCGGCTGTAACTTAATACAGAGAACCCCTTTGGCAATTACCACACACCTTTTAGGGTTAGGCAGGTGTTAGGCGCAACCCTGAATGGGGTGGCAGGGTAAGTCCCCTTGATGACCCTGAGCAAGCTATTAAAGGGGCCCTAAGACTACCCCTTGGTCAAGCGGCATGGACAGCTGTCTTCTCTCAGAGGGAAATGCTAATATTGTACAGCAACTGGCGGCCAGTGCAAAGGTGGTGTCTGGCGTGGGGGTCTGCAGAGTTCATGCCACCATCCACAGTGAAATTCTGAGATTTACTCAGTACACAAATTAATATTCTACATAAATAAAAGAAGCATTTTGACACCCAAAGGGTAAATTTGCCTTCTTCTTAGAGTCTGCTTTTGAAGCCTATCCAACAAGTGTACTTTTTCTTTTAAAATCTCAATTTTAAGTCCTCTACAACATATATACTCAATGTACTTTCTCACAATATTGTGATAAAAAATCACCATCTTTTAAATTAAGGTTTTAAATCAGATGGACAAAATGAGGATATGTCCTATCAATCTCAAGGACTGCACTAAATAGACAAATAGGACTGTTCTAAGTGAGCAGCAGTTAATCAGAACTACCTATCTATAAAGACTGGCCCCACTATTAAACTGAAAAATGCACTATTTTTCACCCATCTTAAAAGACCAGTTTAAGTGGCCTTTCTTAGTAGCTTCAATGGTAAGTATAAAATGAATCCCACACTCATCAAGCCAATTTCCCACCAGCTCATCGCAGATGTTGCTACGTGAACCTGGCACTGAAAAGATGGGTTGCTGCACTGAGATATGGGGCAGGTGTCTCTACCAGAGTTCAACCAACTGTAACATAGGAGGAGGCCTCATGTGTCACTCCTGATACCTGTGGCTCTACATGCACACACACACACGCACGCACACACACACACACACACACACACACACACACACACACACACACACACTCACATCGCAGACATAAACCTGCACACACACAGTCACAAACATAAATCTGGGCCTGGTTGCTTAAAGCAAGTTCAAGTTGGAGAAAACAATTAGAAATAAAGACAAGGAATTTCAACGCAGCACAATTAAATTGAATCGTTAGATGCAAAGAATAGCACATCTATTCATACAAATATACTTTTACTTAAAACAGGAAACATAACAACAGGGATACCAGAAAGGGTAAATTAAAGTAACAGGAAGAAAGATAGATGAACAATTATCCTGAGATAAAAAGTTATTCAATTTGTCAAAATTACGATCTTTGTTCATAACTCAACTACAAAATGATTATTACGAAACTATAAAATCTTAAGTTCACTGAGTGCGTACAGGGCAAGGTAAGAGTGTAGTGTAAGACTTAGGATGGCAACTCAAGTGTCACTTTCCCATGTGTGGTTACAGTGTATTCCCATTGAACATTATACCCCCATTTTTCTTCCATTGAAAAGATTGCATTCATACGAGTGCGGTATAAATTCACCTTCGTCTTGACCCCGATGCAACAATACAAAGTCATGGGCCCACAGAAAATTATCAAATCAAACCGCAGCCATTGAACAGATTACAGCGTTCTGATCGCAATACATGTTTTTGTTTGTTAAGGATCGGTCTGTGGCCCATCAATCTGTATTATGTAATGTTTGGTGACAAGTGTAGGGAGTCGAAGGCATGTGCAGCGCTGGTCGTAACACAGCGCAACACAGAGAGGTATTGACGCAGTGTTATGGGAAAATACAACATCGCGTAGGCACTCGGGAAAATCAGGCCAACTCCCACCTGCTACGGAGAATCGGCACAAGTTTGATTGGTTGATAGGATTGTCTAGTCTGCGCGAGTGTGAACATCCAATTGAATACCTGATGGCCTACTTTAAAAGCTGATGAGAAATCAAATCTTTTCAGCACGCAATTAACACCATTCACACAAAAGCTAAATCTGCCACTTTCTAATAACGCTCATGCCTATAGGATAAGGATACTTAGCAAAAGTTCTCCAGACTTATGATAACTTTGTATATACCTAAAGAATAAGGCATAAGTTCACAAAAATCTTTGTGGATCTTTGCCGAAAGATGCTTTACCCAAAAATGCTTTGCCCTAAGATGCTTTTCTCAAAAGGAAACCAGGTAAATATTCAGGCCTACTTAGGGCAGCAGTAGAGGGTCAATGTTGTACCAAAAAGCTGTACAGACAGAAAGAAATGAATTAAGAACTTTCCTCCCATACAGAGGGGTATTCCCAATTTTTATTCAAATCCTTTCCATGAAAGTCCCTCACTTTAAACCTATTTCTGTTTATGTCAAATCGGCCTTTAGACTTGGTATCTAGAATGATGGCTGCATGCAGCTGTGGTTTTAGGCTGAGGCGGCCCTATATTTCAAGTACGCGCTGCTGCCCTGAATTCTTCCTGGGCGTGTTTGTATGATTAGGTATGTAATGTCAGTGCTTGGGAAAAGTTTACCCCATCCACACACACACACATCTCCACCACTACCCATCACCACGATCATCATCATCCAGGTTAACCATACATGTCCTATAAGGGGCTGCTCTTGGGAACAATGGTCGCCATGGCAATAAGACCCTGTGCAATCGCAGGGGGAGCTATTAACGGGGAAGGAAACGTGCCCTGCACAGCTCGGCTCACGCTTCAACCCCAGTCGACCACGACCCTCCCGTCTTCCTCCACACTTCGTGGATTATTCACACGGGGACTTTGACCAATCAGAGGCCGGCGTGCCTCCGTGAGCTCGGCAGGTGCAAGGAGGACTGGTAGGTAGGCATGCAGTCAGGGTGTTTGCTTAGGGTTCTGGGGGAACAATAGTGTACCGGGGCTGCTGGACCAGCAAACCAGCTCAGACAACCTGTCATACATACCTGCCCTTAACCACTGATTTCCCACTACTCCAATACTAATCTCACCTATCTGCTGATACTAAGTGAAATGATGAGAAATATTTGGCTACTTTTTCTATGTGACTGTCTCCCTCTAAAATTTACATATAGCTCAGACAACCTGTCATACATACCTGCCCTTAACCCCCGATTCCCCACTACCCCAATACTCATCTCACCTAACTCCTAATATCTCTAATACAAAGTGAAATACTAAGAAATAGTTGGCTACTTTTTCCATAAGACTGCCTCCCTCTAAAATTTACATATAGCTCAGACAACCTGTCATACATGTGAGAATTCAGAGAGTGAGTGGCTTGTCATGACCCAATGTGGATCTGACAGATTAGAAAATAGTGTTTATGAAACTACTTAAGATTTCCATTTCAAGTTGATTGGAATGGGAACATTGCACCTTTATGATTTTGGGGCTCATAAAAACCTGTGGCTTCTATTATTCAGGTACTAATGAATGGATTTTATGGCCCAAAGAAGTCAAAATTGTAAATTCTTCATGGAAATCTTGGCCTGTCCAAAATGAGGGTTCAGGAAACAGCCTGTCCAAAAGACAGGCTGGATGGGTCCTGGCTAAGTCCCTGGGTGTTCTATTTATTGAGGTTCCACAGTACTTCACCCTTGTCCCTTCAGGAGCATAAAGAACTTCTATTCATATTAAGCAGAATGCGCTCATAGCAGGTCATCATACGCTTCCAAGGATGAATGGTTTTAGGGGGTTATCGCCTTCTCAATCATAAGACGACTAATTTGCTGCCTCGATTCCCTCCATCTAAGGAGGATTTTGCCGTGGGGGTTTTTCACGCTGTAGAAACTCCACTCCAGTGTCCAGGACGAAAAGAGCCCCGCCACACAACCCATCAGATACCAACAAACGGCGCCTTTGTCGGCACGAAAAACACCCTCTCCACTCAACTCAAAATCGTTTGTCAACGTCCCGGTAGAGAAATGAACTACCATCATAATATTTTGGGTCTAGGAGACATGCTTTGAATGTGGATTTGTTTGTGAAAGGGATTCAGACTTTCTTTCTTTGAGTCGTGCATCTCAGATGGACATCCCTCACTTGGAAGTGCACCAAGATGCCCCCGGGCGTAATATACAGGGAATTGCAAAAACTGAATGCTGTAAAAACACAGCTGGCTTTTCTCGCCGCTTTCATCTCAGATCAGAGGAAAAAGTCATAAAATCAAACCCACTTTTTGATTTCAGCATGTGTGTGCGAGTGTGGAGGGGGTTATAGGATTTTGTGAGTTGGGACTTTATTTCAAGGGTGACACCAGTAAATTATAAGTATGATATCAGAGAGAAGTTTTTCATATTCAATTGCTATTACAATTTTTCAATTTTCTTTGCTTTCATGTAGAGTAGCCAGAGGAGACATCAATTTCAATACGAATATTTCAAAAATTCTCAACTTCAGTTCATCCGAGGATATAACCAGCAGGTAGTAGTAGTAGTAGTAGTAGTAGTAGTAGTACTTAGTAATGGTAGTAGTAGTAGCAGCAGCAGCAGCAGCAGCAGCAGTAGTACTTGTAAGTAGTACTATGTGTTCACTACTGGTAGCGAGGACTCACATTCTGGTCAACACTTTCACTGCTTGTCATCTTCGTGATGATACCAGTGACATTTAGGCCCTTTGCTAAACTGGGTCAGCACATTGTAATTATCAGTAACACGATAGCTTTTTTATGGAATTCCCTTCCTGTGCTGGTCTGAATATAGCCCCTTTCAACCTAATTGACAGCCTTCACAAATCAATTGTGCTAATATTTTGATTATTCAACAACTATTCAACTTAGCACACATTCAAGTGCGAGATTTTGATGAAAATTTGATGCATTTTCCCACTGATCAATAAGAATCTGTTTGAGATACCGCGCATATTTTTCTGTTATGTACGTCGTCTACTGCATGAAAATCTGCATGAGGAGATCTAAAAAGCACATAAAAGATCTGCATGCACGAGGGCTTTTCCTGAATTGACTTTGCAGCTGAAAATTGAGTTCAATGGACCATGGGGCATTTACTGCCATACTATAATCCGCCTATAAGCTGCACACTGCATCACCTTAAACCAGTGAGAGAGCATGGGAAATATCGGCCAATCACCATGTGGCGATGTCTTAAGTGCTGATCGGCCGATCAAATGATTGTAATGACATTAGGCTAATATAGTTGTATAATCCTCATTAACACCTCAAACATCTAATCTTATAACAGCTGATCAATGGAAAAGAAATAAACGTTTAATCTGTGATCAAGATTAAGCAGAAAGGCATACTCCTCAAATCTCCTATTTCCAAACACAACTCAATTTAAGTAGAAATGACTATAATATGCAAATCAAATTTCCCTAATATCTAACCAAATAAATTTTAGCTTACAATTGCTGTATAAAATGATGATTTTTTTACCATAATTCTCAAGTCTCATATTTCCAAACACTTAACCCAATTTAAGTAGAAATGGCTACAATATGCAAATCGAGATTTTGCCATTATCAAATTCAATCAATGTTTATAATTGCTGTATAAAATGTGGGATTTTTTTAACCATAATTGCGGAATTCTAACAATATAGAGTTAAACAATTATGTCATACATATTGTATAAATGTTGTTACAGCAATCACTATGCTATTGTTCATGAGTCAGAGACTTATCTAATAATATTCTTGAATATCATACCAAAGAAATGTTACAGAATTCACAAAGAGAAGATGATTCCCTCAGGGTATGATGATGAAACCTCCCCAGACATTAATTAAAATGCTAAATATGTGGTAAAACAATATCATTGCCATTTATATTGCTGTACTGCCAATAATTTCTCACCAGTGTTGACTTTGGTTTACCTCCATTGTGGTTTCTGTATAGAACGAGCAATTTATTAACATTTCCCAGGAGTTTGAGTTTTTGCACTCTCAATGAAATAAATCTCTCACACATTTTAATTTCTGAGCATATGGACGGCTTTGCCAAGCATTTCGTCCATCTGGCTATAGAATTAATTTCCAGACTCATAAAACCAAATATTTCGCTTGACTCTTGTTTTCAATGAGATGCATGTGGTTATCTGTATTATTTCGTTCCCCAGGGGGTGGGGGAGTGGGGGTAAATCAAACCCCCTAGACTGGTAGTTAGGCCTGGCTAATAGACGCACAGACAGATGGGGACTGTCCCGCAGAAAACACGCTGTGCAAATAGCAGTCCAGCAGAATGGTTGCTGAAAAGATCAAACTGATCGCGAGCAGAGGGGGATGCCTGACCCGAACACACCCAGAAAACCTCGCAGTAATTAACAAAATCACTCACAGCTCGTCACAATGCCTGAAAGTGAAAAATCGCATCACCCAATGATCACACGGTCTTTACAAACATAGCATATAAGCATGCCTTGTTACACGCTAACAGCCAAGCTCATCAACCATGCTGAATAAAAAGAATAGATGTTTTTGTAACAATGTATACATTCGAGTTTTCATTCTGCATACTTTATTCAGATGACTAATTTATTTCATAAAGCGTTGTTGCGTTAAAAAACTCGCCTCATGTGTTGATCAAAAGGATATCTTATCTCGCCTCGGCCATTTGCTGTGATTACGAGGGTTCCAAAGAGAGGCAGCATTTATCGGCTGCCATCTCAACTTCCTTCTGTTGCAGTCGGTAGCTTTTTATGATGCTCTAACTTAACGAGACCATCTGCGTGGGAAGCTTTAAACACAAATGATAATGAAGCTTTAGACTTACAATGTTTCCCTTTCCACATCTTCTCTACATAGACCCTAATATCATAGCTAACCTTGAATGGACATTGAAGAATATTACTCCATGGATTACAGGGCTCAGAATTAGTTATTACTTTTCAGGGAGCCCAATGACACCTTCAAACTCTACTTAAAGATGTTTGTATAGAAACCAGTACATCTTCTTTAAGCTCTCTGCAGAAATTTGTGGGAGTTGCAGGCTCCAACTACCTAATGAACATGGTCAAGGGGGTCTCTTAGAAAGGGGAGTTTTAGGATAAACTTCACCTAAAAGCGCTGTATAATAGAACCTATATCTGGACATGATAAATAACAGGTCATGATCAATATAATGTTTGCTGATAGTCTAGTCATTGTTTTAAAATCAGAATGCTTGTAACACACAGTCGGGCAGACAGCTAGGGAAACACTGCATGCCACATGGCTCCACGGGTGCAACTCTATACACCATCTGAAACTAACAGAGGAAATGGACTCTGGACCTCAAGAACAATACAAAACATGTGGCCACAATGACACAAGTATAAACACACAGCTCCGAAGCTACAACTTGTGTCCATTTTTTTTAAATAGTGTTAACTGTTTGAAATGCTAGTTTTCTTCAGTTAATTCACAAGTAAATTTAAAACATTAGATACAGAGCAATAACATGTTTGTTAAATATCAGGAAACAGAAAATAATGATGGAATTTGAACTGCTAACAGATATAGAAACTCACTTATGTTGTTTTTGTGGAGGGAGGTCAACTAGTGTTTTTTTCATAAGAAAAAGGTTTCCCAAGCAATAAATCTCAAGCTGATTGTATTAAAAAGTATGGGGAAGTAAAAAGATCTTTTTAGGCACTGCAGGTATGAATGAATTGATATCCACCCCTTATGAGCAACCCCTGTCTGGCCCGAAACCCACTTTAGAAGTAATACCCTGATGCCCCATTACCCTGCGCTAAGCTAAATGAGTTGTACCCCTCACCCTGGAGATGTTTTATAGCTAATTCAAGCTAACAATGAGCGATAGTACAAGTTCAGGAGTATAGTCCATTCACTCTTTACAAACCATTGATAGACCCTACAGGTGGACCTGTGACCTCTACATGTCCACTTGTAAAGTAGACAGGTAGGTTCAGCCAGTCGCCCAGTAGGTTTTCTGGGTCACCGAGTAGGGAGGCCTGTCAGGGGTATCATATCTCAAGTACCACAATCTCTACATCTTATTTAGACTACTAGTGTCCCATTTACCAATTGCCCCTTTCGTTTCCCCTATGCTCTAGTTATCCACACTCAGAGACTGCTAACCACAAACTGACCCAGAAATCTATAGGTGCACACCTGTGCTTGAGGTGAGCACCAATAAAGAAAAAACCTGTTCTTACAGGCACACAGTTGAAACTTACAAACCCATTTGCTTTGCTCATTGTTAGCTTGAATTAGCTGTAACATTTCCCTGATGATGTAACGTTACAGGTAGTTACCACACAGGTGGGGGGCTGGCTTACCTGTCTGCTGATTAGCCATGCCCTGATAAGCACCAGGTGTAACAACATGTCAGCGCTGATAGTGTTGGCCAGACTGATTACCGCACTGTCCCCTAGTGGCCCAGGGGAATACTACCACTAAGTGCCTAAAACCAACACTAGACTCAATTACCCAACCTTAGCTCTCAATTAGTGCAGTTTCTAAAGACCAATCAGAGTCAAACTGTTTTGTACTTTTCAGAATCAATTTATCCTGTGGTAAAGGTGTATTTTTGTGTATATGAAGGTAAAGGAATTGTTGAATTCTTTTAAGTATGACAAATACATAATTGAGAGAGGTACCTAAATTATGCAAATCTTTAATCCTGAAATAACAGTATTCAGTCTTCCTAAGTTTCACCATTAAACAGATTGATTAACTTTGCATATACTATCATTATCCATATCATCACAACCATTATCACTTCTTATGATTTATTCTATTATTTTGTGAATATTATAATCATTATCATTTCACTGTAGCAGTATTACTGTAGTTTGTGTAGGAGCCACACTAGAAGTAGAAGTTGCAGCAAGAGTTATTGCAGAAGAGGCTGTGAATGTTATTAGTAGTAGGAGTCAAGTATTCTGCCTCTTGAGGCCACTGACAGAGAGGTGGAGGAGAGAGACACACTTCTCACTACACATAACTGAGAGGGTGCTGTACCAATGAAGTCAAAAGCCATCACTTAAACCCTATAACACCCCTACAACACCCTGGCCACAGGGTTCATAGTTAAGAGGCCCCCCAAACACATTTCCTCTCACATATGTGCCCTGATATTTCATTGGCCCACTTTAGTTTTCTCTCCCTCAAATATTTAGTAAATTCATCCAAAATTGCAAAGTTAACGTCAAAAATGTCTAAGATTCTGACAATGCCTAGAAGAACCCTTTTAAAAGCAGAAATGAGTTATCCATCAAATACACTCCAATTTCCGTGCTGTCAGTAGATATTCATGCTAGCATTTGTACACAAATTTCCACCTATACAAAGCATTATCATTCAAAAGACAACAAATATGGTCCACCGAGTGAGCAAACATGTTCAGTCATGAATGGTGTAAAACTTGTGACTTTTTAGGACACCCTTTTAAGCGATTTCTTTTTCCCATTGAAAGGAAATGAGGACAGAGCGCAGGTCTTGTTTGCCTGTCTTTCTGCTTTTGTTGTACCTGACAACATTCTCCGTCTCGACAGCATACTTGCATGTACATTTCTCATATAGAGCACACACAGGGAGACGTGTGGGTCTCCTAGTGAACTCTTTGCTAAACTCAGGACACATGAAAAACTTCACAATACATAAGATTATCAATGGCCCAGCAGGACTAGATGCCCCAATTTTCTTTTGCACAGAACAACTTGATACCTTTACCCCTTTAATGCTTGAAAGTTACTCTTAAAATTGTCATTCTGGATTCTTGATACTTTAGACAACTTGGAAATCTGGTAGAGTTGTAAGTAGCATTTTTCTTCTTCGTAGATCCCCCCAGGTTTTCCTCATAGGAATTAAGTTCCAGATCTATGACACTTTCAAGAAAGACCTACCTATATATATATATATATATATATATATATATATATATATATATATATATATATATATATATATATATATATATAATAAGGGTTAATATCTAGAAGAGGATTCCAGGAGTGATAATGAGGGTCAGTTGGCAATGCGTACTGGCAGCCTTCCTTCAAGTCAGGGGAGTGATTTTCCTTGAGGGTTCTTTGGCACCTGAATGAGTGACGCATCAAACACTGGGGAGAAATGTGGGGTACTGAGACGAACAACCCTGATACGGCAACCCATGGCGTGGTGCCCGGACGGACGCCCTCGCCCTGCCAACGGAACCGAAATGATTGAATTAATGCCCCCAATACCGCCTCCTTTCTCAACATCAAAAGATGATGAAATAATTCATAATACATGGTTCCCGTATGTTGACTTCATCTATAGGCCATGGAACTAGTATTATGAAGATGCTACTTCACATGAAATAAGAGCCTATGTATAAACCATGCGTTGTACCTACAGTGAGGATTATACTGGGTATTTTCACATGCCTACTTATGCCAGGTGATCATATAACCTATTCCGGGAGGTGAACTAATGTCTACAAGTTGAAATATTACATATATACTATAAAGACCTATATACCTTTAAGTAAGAAATAATATACAAAAATATGAAATGTAAATCATATCATAAAATATTTGCCTAGATTTTACTTGATCCAGAATCCTCAATTCTCCTTCATATATTCTGTCATATAAAAGACTTCTTTCGACCCATTCATGCTTAGAGATCTACCTTGCTGAGGAGTGTTGTCTGTTCCTGTTTTGTTTTTGAAAATAACTTAGGAAGTATTAATTTGCTTACTATTTGAAGGAAGCCTGAAGTTTTCATGAAAGACGCTCCTCCCAATATTTTCCTACCATCGCTTTTGTTAGAGAAATATCAGGAATAGTCAGGAGGTTTTGGCTGCAACAGGCATGAATGGTTCAAGTTATTGCCAAAAGTATTATGAATCTAGAAGACTGTTTCGAATGGAAAATCTCTCTGTGAAGAGATACTCAAAAGTTGTGGTTGAAGAAGCCATAAGAATGCTGAGAGGGGCGGTGAGAAGAAAGAGGCGGAGGATGGATTAAAGAGTGATAAGTCAGCAGACTACACAGGGAGAGGAAACCATTAAACACTAGAGATAACAATAGAGCACACTTTCCTCCCACCACCCTCATGCACCCTTCTACCACGTGCATATATAGTTGATAGAATCTGGGAATCCTCCCTACTATATTAATAACACATTTTCCCTTGCACATATAGCACTTTTTATAAGGGTTAATCCTAACATAATAGCCAACATACACCAGAGACTCCAGACAATATAACCCTACACTTCGCATATGATAACCAGGGAGACTTAAGGTGGCCGTAAACGTTTCGTCCTCAGGGAAGCCTGTTTTGAGATATATGTATTATGTTAATGAACCGGGTCTTACCCTCCTTATGAAAAAAACCCCATAGCTCTACTCCAATCCTAAGTTCATAATTTGTGCAAATTTTGGATTTGACAGGTATGAATAGACAGACAGGAAAGAGAGCATGCTGCAGTGTTATGGTCATGTGACCCCAGTTAGCTGATAAGCCCCTCCCACCTCCTTATCAAAGCTACAGGAAATGGATGTGTATTGGATTGGTAACTGGCATTAAGGTCAGCCAGTCTTTTCTTTGTATGCATGTGTTGGTTAGAAAGGATGTCTGTTGGGTAAGGTGGGCCACTTTAGCACCACAGACAATGATGTTTTAATCAATTCAAAAATAGTGTATTAGGGATTAGTCTTAATCAAAATGTGGCTCCGGCTGTCTGAGAAAAACAGGAAACATCCCAGTTTTGGGGCTTCAAGTAAAAAAATGTGTGTATTTGATGGGAAAACCTGGACTTTTGGGAGGATGTTGGGTCAATCCGTCTGATACCTTCAGCTGGAACAGACACTCTATGCTCTATGGATAACTAACAATACTTCAGTATTTATCAACTTGGTTTCATTTTCAAACACATGTTTTCCTCAAACAATAATACAGCAATCATGATATAGTTACCCTAAGTACAATTACACCCATATAATCCAGCAATTAACTAATTAAAGCCTGGATTGTATTTTTCACAACAATTGTTGTCAATTCAGTTGGAGACACAAAGGAGATTGAAATTGCAGGTGAATAATTGGGTTTATTGATTGATTATCACTGTGGCCTCAGCTCTGAGGAAATAGATACAGGTATGTGTGGTGTCATAATCCCCTCAGGACTCCCCATTCTAGAACAATGAGTGTGGTGTCACTCATAATCCCCTCAAGGATTATGGGAGTCAGGAACCAATGTCTAAAAATAAGATTTGCTATAGGTAATTGGAAGATCACTTCCTCTAAGCGTTTCAAGCAGTGTAGTAGTTAATGTGGACAGTCTACTCATATGGGATTCACTAGACAAAGGCATTCTGTGTCAGACCTCAGGGAAAGTTGCCATTTCTGCTGCAAAATATGTATGGATTACTCGTTCTGGATTATGTAACTTGGATCACTGGAGTGGAGATACAGCAATAGAGGTTTGTGAAATTATCTTTCTTTCAAGGCCCAGAATCTAAAAGCCACCTTGTCAGAAAGCTATGCTTTGGAAGTTTGGATAGCTTCAGAATTGGCCCTGCAACATGTTTGTCTTAGATAAATGAAGCTAAAAAACCCATATAGAGCATTACAAGCTTTTATTTGCCAAATCAATATACTTGCAGTCAAAGAGTCTGCCAGCATAACACACTAGATAGCTGAAAATTGATTTTGATGGCAAAGTTCTTTGAATTATTAAGAATTCAAGAGCTATAATACATATACATTAGCATGCAAACAAAATGCCAGTCTACTAAGTAGGCGGGGCTTGGGTGATGTCATATGCCCATATATGGAATCCAGTTGACAGGGATGTTAGGCAGGTTGCAGAAATGTACTCATTTATACTTTTTTTTGAGGTAATTGAGAAGAAAAAATGTTGACAGTTGTGAAATACAATGGAAGGTTACTTTATCTTTCCACTTGGACAAAAATAAATACATTAAAGTAGTAGCAAAAAGTTGCACAGTAACTTTAACTGTGAAATACACAAAACTGCCATTTTCTCAGCTTAGTTTTCTATAGTTTTACTCTCACGGCTGACGTGAATTTAGACACAAATCTTAATCAATTAGCTTCAAACTTTGTATATAGATTCTAAAACATGTTCTCTACAAATCTAGACGGGGATATTGCAATATCTTATCTGGTTAATTTTTTATAGTGAGTCAAAAATCAAGAAACCAAAAAAGTATTTTTTTCCTAAAATGTTGTTAGATAAATGGCCATAAAAAAAGTAAGGGGCCATATTTTACAAAACCCTTGTCTAGTTTTGAAGAGACAAAGGTTTTTTACAATGTTTTAAAAAATCAGGTTATTATCTTAGATCCTGCTCTTAGATTTGCGTCAGCCGCGACATATGTACTGAAAATTGATTAGTCAAAGTTTTGACCCCAATTTCTTTAAAATATTTGGAGCACATACAACCTTTCCATATCCTATGTATTCCTTAGAATCTCAGCTTTCTAAAAATATATAGTTTGCTAGGGGTTTAGTGTACAAATAATGAGAAATCAGCCATTATTTGAGGGAAAGTCTGCTCTCCACAGGAAACGTTTACAGCCACCTTAACCCATCCATGCCTGGAGATCTACTTGGCCAGTGTCGTCTGGATCTTTCAAACTTTTGAAAATAACTCTGGAATGGTGCATGAATTTGCAAAATATTTGAAGGAGAGTTGTAGACAGTGTTCTGACGAACAATTCCCTCTTCAAATATTTTCTTGATATTGCTTTTGTTAAAAAGATATCGCAAAAATTGTCAGGCGATTTTCGGTGATACATGCATGAACGGGTTAAGGAGCCCAATAGCTATAGCCCAGCACAGTGCCTAACCAGAGACAGAGATTAAAGTTGAAGTCTCTCGCCTTACTAAGACATCCATTGTCAAAGTGCACTCTGCACTTCCTGGGTCCACTCATTCTCATTGGTCAGTTGGTACTCTAACCTCCTCTGCTAGGCGATGACTTTCACAGACCCTTTCTTGGCAAAGAATCTGAGGAATTTCAAGGGAGTTCACAGACCACTCAAGTACGGAGGCTTTTGTGTTACATTGTGTGAGAGGGTGACTCAAGAGGACCTTACTGTAGAGCACGTCTGTAGAGTTCCATACATACAGCCAGTCTCTCTCTCTCTCTCTCTCTCTCTCTCTCTCTCTCTCTCTCTCTCTCTCTCTCTCTCTCTCTCTCTCTCTCTCTCTCTCTCTCAGGTATAGAGGCATGGAAAGATTTAAAGCTGAAATTATATACAAGACTTTCCCAGCTTTTCGTTTTGATAACAGAAACATTTAGAAGAAAACCTTTTCAGATCAAGAGATTTAACATTTATATCTATGAAATGAAGGGCAAGAAGGTATAGATACCTTCGATTTAATGTAAATCTTATTTTGCTCTCAACACTCAGGAGGGAGCGAGATTTAGAGTGGCACACTCCACAACAAGTCTTGTCTGTGTGCCGTCCCTGTCCTAGTATCTTCTCAATCTTATCACGACGAGTGTCCCAGATATCCACTGAGTGTCATCTTCTTTCCTCTCATCGTCACTTTGACCCCACAGCACACGCCTGCCACCAGCCAGGCTTACTTACTGGCCCACGCACACCAGCACACTAACAGCCAAAATTAGGCCTCCCATCCCTTTGAACTACATAGATAACCCGCTATCTCCTTTGATACCCCTCCATACCGAACAATCTCACAATCTCTCAACCACGGCCTCCCCTCCAGCAAATCGAGCGATCTGATTGGTCGAGAAGTTCGCAAATGTGTGCACAGCTGCTGTTTGTTGGGTGAGGTGTCGGTCCTCTATCTTATTCGCCTGTCTCTGGTTCACCTTGATGTCAGGTGTATTCAGGTGTAGAGACCAAGAGAGTGGCATTCCGTACTGCAATACACACGGAGAGTTCAACAAGCCCTAATTAGACTCCTATACGTCAAATCAGGACCTTGGACTGCTACCTATACAAGATAATCTCATTTAGGTCCTTAATCAACAGAAATGACTAGAGGGTCAACACTTTGTAACTAGAGGTCACAATCAGCTTCCTAAACAAAGCAAGGTATCTATTCTAACATTTCGAAGCCCACTATTTTTCTTTTTAATTTTCTTTAAGAACTCAAATTACTGGTTTCTCACTAAATATATCACTTAAGTTAAGAATTGTCAGACTGACCCTATTAGTTTTGCCCTTGAGAATATGTATGTACATGTCTGTTTTCAGCGACACATATCCTTGAAAATATTTTCCAAATTTTGCCTTCTTTTATAGGTTATTATCAAAATAATCAAATATGCTTGAGCCATTGTTTTAGGTTGAATGAATGTTGATGGTAAAAAATGAGCAGTCTAAATAAGAGATGAATTACATGTAGCAGTCTCCTACAGTGCTGAACCTTGTCAAAACAAACATCATAGACCCCCAACTCCAAGGCCACAGCAGTCCAGACACATCAAAGATTTTCAAAAATGTCAATATTGTATTTTCACCAACATGACTTCACACTTTCCTCAAACCCAGCAATGTTGATGTCTTTACGGCTCTTTGATTTTGCTACGCCAACCTGTGAAAATAGCATTTTCATTTGTTTAACACACTTATGGCATGTCTGCCTTTGATGCGTGTTTGTTTATAGTGGATTTCATTAAACAACCCACACCAGCAGGGTAGCTAGCTCAAGGCCAGGCATAATAGTTGCGGCATATTTTCTAGTTAACCTAGTTCGGGTCAGAGTGGCTAGGACATCCACAACTTTACAATCAAATATCTTAAATATACAAATACCTGAAACTTAGGAATGAAAGTTCTTTTCAGGAATAGAAAACACTAGAACTTTTTGAAATATGATATTCATGTTTCCAAGAATCAAATATTATGTTCAAGGGATTTGGGTTAATATCAAGTTCAATTCCGGTATGAATGGGTTAACCTTCTTATGCATGTGTTAGTCTGACATATGCAAATATTTTGATGACAAATAATTTCTGAGAAAATATTTGAACAATACTTAGCTGTGATATGTATATGCATGCGATGAATAGTTTGCCATATCATATACATATAATGAAAATTTGCCATATCTTTCCATTTAAATTTTTCTACAGAAGGAACTACATGAAAGCCTGTCGTACAATTTGGTTAAAATTTGTGTCTTAGACAAGGTGACCTTGATCCTATATTCACATCTAACAAAGAATCTCATAGCCACAAACACAATGATGTAATAGACAGCACTTTGCACATGTTTGAGTGTTCTTTGTGAAGTGTTGTCTTGAGCTGACACTTACACAAAATAAATTCTGAATTCCGGCCAGAATGAATAATAATTTGAAAGAAATTTATTAGTTTTGTTCTGATGAACATTTATCCTTCAATGATCTTTCAAGGTGAGCCTTTGTAAGAAAAATATAACCAAAATGGTCTGACTTTTTTCAGACAGAGCATTCATGAATCAATCAATGGGTTAAGGCCTAATGCAAAAGTTCGCTTTTCATATATTTTTTCAGCGAAATAAATTACCGCACATTATGATGAATAGCGCAATTTCATTGGACAAGTAATCGAAATCGATCTGATTAGCGCACTTCACTTCAAGCGGGCCGATAAGGCTGTGATTCATATAGGACCTCATGATCTGACATTCTACGTGCTGTATATTTCACATATATTTCATGGCGG
Source organism: Maea johnstoni (assembly GCA_963942565.1). Lineage (NCBI taxonomy): Eukaryota > Metazoa > Annelida > Polychaeta > Spionida > Magelonidae > Maea > Maea johnstoni. The sequence goes on along the minus strand of OZ012695.1, from coordinate 39,294,796 downwards.
CGTCCGGAACAGGTAGTGTACACTCAGCCGCCTCCTCGAGTGCTGAGAGCTGAAGAAGGCCACTCACAACGCTGACATTTCTAACGCTACTACAAATGATACCTTATTCCCATCCACGCAACTACACATCAAGAAAGAAGCAATGGGAGGGGTGATTTAGTTTGTATTCTGCAGGGAATTCAAACTTCAAAATATCATTAGAATTAGAGTTTGGATTTCTGAATTCTGAAGGGAACAGTCAAATTTAGTAAGGAAATTCATAAGTAGGCTTATGGAAATGTCAGTTAAATATCATAATTGAATATAGTACAAAGTTTATTCTATTATAGATACATGAATTTGTTTTCAAATTCAAGAGATGAATAAAAATATCATTCGGTGTATGAAAAATCATCGAGTTCTAATAATAACCTGAAATCCATAGATCTTTATGTCACAAAATCGATAAGATCAGTGCACCCGTTTTCTCTGTATAAATCTGGCCACCATTAATAATCCATCCTAACCCGATCTTACCAACACACCCATGAAACATGAACAAAGGATACAGGTAAGCACTAACCCTTAGATCAGAGGTCTGCGCTACCTGTGGTGAACTTTTCACCCTGGTAGGGTGCCGGTAGGGTGCTGGTAGGGTAGGGTGTTTCCGGGAGGTATGTGGTAACAGCAGCGTGTTCCGCATGAGCTCGCAGCAAAAGGAGTAGTAGTAGAGTCAGGGCTGACTGGCAGCAGGGTCAGGGTGCTCAGTGAGGATCCCACCTACCTATATACCCTCCAACACACCTTTGTCATTGTAATCAGGATTAGAGGCGATCTTGGCAGCCGCAGCAGCAGCCCACGGCTTAGAATGGTGGACCATGGGAACCAACCACTCCAGCCTGAGCCGCCAACTACGATGACTTATCTTAACCCATTTTGCCTGAAGGGATTCATAAAGATTTACCTGGGAACGTCTTCCTCTCATGAGCATTTCTTGGGAGGATATGTATTAGAAAGGCCTCAAAATGACTTCTTGAGAATATCAACCTTATATGAGCATTTCCTGGGAGGATACATATTTGAAAGGCCTAAAAATGAATTCTTGGGAATATTGATCTTATATGACCATTTCATGAAGGAGATATATCAGAAGGGCTTCAAAATGACTTACTGAGGAACGTCTTTCTTATCAAGGAAATTGTGTAAAATGCACTGCACCATATAAAATTAATACTCCTGAGAAAGTTTTGGTGAAATTTTGTAAAAATGCTATTAAAATGGAAGTAATGTGCTGATCCTGGTTGGTTAAGTGTAAACACCATCAATCTCTGCTCCTGTAATCACACTAACATATACAGCGGGGGAGATCGTGTCAGCTTTATTTACATGCCAAGAGACATGCTATATAGCATCGTGGAGTCGACAAGAAATCCTGGTAAGGACTCACACAGCAAATTAGGAAGATTAAGTCAGATTTTTTGGACGTGTACTACCTTCAGAGCTATTGAAAAACTTAAGGTATATTTAGATGTTCTATTGGGGCCTGGCTGGTGGCAGGATGCCATATGATAGGTTGTTAGTATGTAACCTGTTGTGGTAGGACCTGTAGCATGAAGCTGTGTTATTATATGGAGCAGGTGTTTCTACACCTGTCCAGGTGTTCAGACTCAGGCTGCTGCTGCCGATGCTGCAGCTATGAAGGCAGGGGATGGCATACCTGATTGCCTTGTCTCAACAGGTGCATGTTCTACTCTCTCTCCTCCCCTCTCTCCCCCTAGACTCTTTCCCTCTTCCTTTCTTTCTATTTCTCTCTCTCTCCTCTAACTCTGTCTGTTTGTATGCCTGTCTCTCCCCCCCCCCCCCCCCCTTCTCTACCCCATTTCCCTCTCTGTCTCCCTCTCTCTCGGTCTCTGTCTCTCTCGGTCTCTGTCTCTCTCTCGGTCTCTGTCTCTCTCGGTCTCTGTCTCTCTCGGTCTCTGTCTCTCTCGGTCTCTGTCTCTCTCGGTCTCTGTCTCTCTTGGTCTCTGTCTCTCTCTCTCTCTCTCGGTCTCTGTCTCTCTCTCGGTCTCTGTCTCTCTCGGTCTCTGTCTCTCTCTCTCTCTCTCGGTCTCTGTCTCTCTCTCGGTCTCTGTCTCTCTCTCGGTCTCTGTCTCTCTCTCTCTCTCTCTCTCTCTCTCTCTCTCTCTCTCTCTCTCTCTCTCTCTCTCTCTCTCTCTCTCTCTCTCTCTCTCTCTCTCTCTCTCAGCATGTCAATAGGTGCATGTTTACTACCAATGGATGTGCTTTATACCTAGATACAGGAAATCCATAATAACACACAATGAATTCAAACTATAGATAGCCAATATAGATTCATAGGCCCATGAACAAACAAACCCGTCAAAATATCTTATGACTACCCTCCGAGTAGGAACTGCCTAGATAAACTTAATAGGGTCATTTCACAATAACAGTGGTTCAATTCACATGACCAAACAATTCAAGTCAAACAACAGTCCTTATAACTACCATTCATATTCCTACTGAAAAATACCTTACAGCTATTCCCTAAAGCTTATTCGCTAATAGTCGCTATTCCATCCCACACGTAGGGGTATTTAGGGGTGGTACATCTCTCTGTGGTGGTACATGGGTTAATATTAGGCTTATCAAGGTGGGAAGAGACCTCATGGCAAAGATCAACACTCAAGTATCTACGCCTATAGCCCTTATCTCGGCTGGGTCTGGGTACACCAGGAATGGCTGCCTATAACTCCCACTCGGCCTCCTCCTGCTCCTCTCGTAGCCTCCTCCAGACCCTCCGGTCTGTATACAATCTTACTACTAACCAAATAAACCCTACTATCTCCATACCAAACAAATCCAGGAGGTTACTGTGAGAACAACGAGGCCTTGAGCATGAGTTACAACAAATTAGCCCAGCCACGTCAAGATTTGGGTTCCCAATGCAAAAGTTACGTCTGGATTGTGGTCACTTTTCAAAATAACTTGAGAATAACACAGAAACTCCAAAATATTTATTTAAAGGAAAGTTGTTAAATGGCTTCTATTGAAGATTTGTTTTTCAATGTTTTTCAAAACATATGTAAGTAGGCAGGACATTTGAGAGCTCCAGACATAATTGGCTGAACTCATCTGCATTGAGAGTTCAACTTAGGAAGGATTGTCTGGATGCCATGATATTGTAGAAATAAATTAAATGCATAAATAGATATGCTAAGAATTTCACAAGAGTTTTCAGTCAGATTCTGAATGACAGTTCCTCCTCAAATGCTTTTCAAAAGATACATTCAACAGAAAACATTTTCCTTACGTCAGCTAGGATGTTTTGGGCCAACGCAGGGAGGTTTGCGTTAAACAAACCAGACTCCACCCTTCTCAGACATAACACAGCTATGTGGGGCAAATCAGTCAAGGTCACTGAACCATTGTGGCTAAGTTCATTTCCATCAAAAACAAGGAATTCACAAATACACCAAAACCCATTCTTTTTTACTCTTTCCCCAGGAAGAAATATGGCCTGGATGAGGCTGGATCTATATCACTTTTGAAAATAACTTAGCTACTTGAAAGAGGGTTGGTGGTTTGGTTCTGATTAATAAACATACCTTCTTATATTTTTTCAGAAAATATCATTTTTAACAGAAATATTGCCTAGATGAGGCTGGATGTACATATATTACTTGTGAAAATAACTTTGCTACTTAAAGAGGGGTTGCTGGTTTGGTTCTAATCAATAAACATACCTTCTTATATTCTTTTCCTGAAAATACCCTTAATAAAAAAGATATCAATTTTTTGGGGCAGGTACATGCATGAATTAGATTAGCTAATAAAAGCACTATCTTCACCAACAGGTGGTGCTATAGGCAGAAAATGCATTGCAGAACTTGTTAACCTGTAACCCAAGATAATCCAATAACAGTTGTGGATTATCCCAACTGCTTTGTTCCCACGCTAAGCCAATAAACTCTCTAACCGCCCCGCGCAGTGCTGGGCAAATAAATCTTGTATAACTGAAACAGTTCAGACGAAAATATCTGAATCTCACTCTGGGGGGCATTGTCAAAATCCCTAGGGGCATTAACCTGGAGACAAAATACACAGGTAAATTAGTCAGGCTAATGACTGACCATTATACCATACAGACTTAGCATCAACACAGAATTCCTCCTTGGCTTAATCCCCTTGATATCACAACAATGGGATTAAGTCAGATAAGTCTCCCAACAACAACAGTATAAGAGGCTGCAGAACCACACAGTAGGGGAAACAATAGAAATACTCGCTATCTATTGTTTTATCATTACTGTTCCGGCACCAATGGGATAGAGAGAAAAATAGATGGAGGAAATCACAAAGGCTTTTCTGAAAACCATATCAGGTATAACTAATCAGTGCTATTAATCTCTACATAAGATGCAGGGCACATTAAGGGCCTCCTTTTGAAACCATTCAAAATCCTGACTTATTCCAGATACAACATAATGAATGGACAAATAAAAAGTGGAGTAATTAATTGGCAGATGTAGAGGTCAATGAAAGAAGGGGGAATTGCAATTAAATTAAATTCCTTTCTAAACACCTGGTCAACATAAGTGTTAGCCAGAAATCTTATTTAAAATCTGATTGAGAAATCTCTCTTTGCAGAATCAGAAAGCTAGACTTGCCTTAGGAAGCCTGCATTATTCCATAAATCAAAAGCTATGCACTGTAATTTTATACATTAAACCTTTAGTGTCTTAATTAACCCTACAGCAGCTCCCACCTGTATGGGTGGCCGGTAATGCCCAATTCGTATCACCAACCATGATGATCATAAGTCACACACCAAGCTTACAAATTACACATTACATCAAACTGGCATAACCTTTAATGAATAAGTATTAACCAATCTCAAAGACTCGGAACTTTCACATCCTAAATATTTATGCACTAGGTCCAACCAATTACCTCACAAACCAATCAAGTAAGTAGTAAAGTAACTCACTTACTTACAACAAGCTCAAATCACCATTTGCATAACGTGGTGTGGCTGGGCCGGCCACTTGTTTCTCCTCTCATTCTAAGTTACACAAGGAGTGAAGTAACTCACTCACAATTTGCATAACATAGTGTGGCTGGGCCGGCCACTTGTTTCGCCACTCATTTTAAGTTACACAAGGACGCCATGTTTTCGTAAACCTATCCCGTTGATCCACAGGTTTCGGTGCAAGATTTGAATCTCGATGCAGACTGCAGCTCACTGCTGCGCTACATGGGGGCAGTGTTTGTTTGTCTGCGGTGTCCGGTTGCTAACTACTGGTTCCATTCAATAAGCAGTGCACAACTCCGAAAAACTCATACCCAGATTACTCGATTCTGATCGGTTAGACATAACAACTGGGTTTTCGTGTATATCATAATTCTATCATCATATAAATAAATGGGTAAATTTTACAAACACTGTATATAGAAGGTGGGACATGAAATATGTTGCATTTGGAATTAAAAGGTAGGTTAGAAGAAATCAATGTTACTTCAAATATCCTATTGGCCAAGCAGTTATAAAATTTCATTATTTTGGAGAATTTATTTTTGATAACATTTTTTTTTTAAAGGAATGGAATTTGTTAGATCTGATGTTGTTTAGTTTTATTACTAAATGATTTTGCTCAAAAAATATTAGTTTACATCAATCAGGAATTAAAGAATTAATCAATATCTTGAGCAAACAAAAGATCAAATAAAATCAATGTAATTTTTCATAGGGTGAAAAACAATAAGATTTAAGACTTGAAAACACAGCATACCCTCATCCAAGGTCATTAAGAATGATGGAGGGTGGCAGCACCCTATCTCTCCGCAGCCAGCACCCCTGAACCCAAGATGTGGGCATAGATAGGATGCCTATCATAGCGCCACCCCAGCACCCTACTCAGTTCCCACACTCGAGTAATTGGGGCAAAGATAGAGTTACCTCAAAAACAGGGCAGTCAGCGAGCTCCTTGCAAGATGGCCGTTGTGCTCTGACACGCTTGTGTCATAACACGGGTCTGCTAGGAAAACAACAACCATTTGGAACAATAACATCCCTGCTTGTGATAACACAATACATGGAGATGAACAATTTAATGACATTTCAGGGTTAAATAGATAGATTGAGAGATAATCTTTATTTCAAAGTCGGTAATAATTTTTATATAATAAACATGAGTAGCCATGGCTCTTGGCCGTCTATACCCAAAATTTTCACCACGCCAACAGAGTTAGTTGCCTAAAAAAGCTAGTAGTCCGGATGTTTTCCTAAACCTGACACAACTAGAATATATAGTGATCAGCAAGTGTCAACCCAGCATGAGTGTTAACATACACAACAAATGTGTGATCATTACATGGAAATACATATTTGAAAACATAGGATAATAAAGAGAGGCCTATCTGATTAATGGGTTTCAAAATAGCCTCGTTAATTGCTTGATAAACTAAACTAACTCCAGTCAATGTTACAATAGACTATGCACATGCCACTATTCTCCAAGCTGGCATTCCATTGGAGAAACAATAAAAGAAAAAAACTGCTCAGCCTAACGCAACTCAACTAAATAGCTCAATGAAAAAGTTCATTGAAACCCTTATATTCATACATTGCCTGTGTTAGTGTGTATAAAATCAAACAAACTTGCCAGCCAACTGCCACTCAGCCTAAAAACAATAGCCGTTTCCATTGTTCTTTACCTGAGGGTAATAATAGCAGGTGCTTTGTTTTTACCTGGCCGTGCAGCTAGAAAAACCTGTATGAATATTGGAGTGTTTCTTAATGGTTTCTCTAATGGGTACATGAAGACAGGTTTGGTGAAGTTAAGGTGACTTGCAAAGGGGGGAAAACATATACAGGCAGCGTTATCTACTTGCCTCAAATAAGTCTTAGCTTCATACATTCATTTCTAAGGACAGAAACATATAAGTGAGCAGACTACAGAGCCGTAACACTGCTTCCGGACAGTTTGACTTGGAAGTGAACAAATATCTCTGTCAGCACTATGAGGTGTCAGGATGTAATTACTTATCTTTTGCAAATTAAAAGATAACTCAGTACTCTTGCATATTAATAGATATCTAAGTAACCATGTAACTGCACTGATTAAACAGAAAAATACAACACAACTCAACGATGGGTTTATCAGTACATCATTGATAAGCATTTTCTGTTTGTACTATATGTGTTAGTGTGGGCAATTTGATGGGCAATTTTACCAATTAACATATGAAATTTTCCAAATCAATAATTACCCTAGTGACTGACACACTATAGAGAACCAAATTCAACATTGCGTTAGCATTATTACTGCATAATTGATAAATATATTCTGTCAGCACCGAAAGTGGTGTCAGAAGAGAGGTAATTTTTCAATTATACTTTTTCATACTAACTTTCAGCAGCAAGTCATCACCTCATCTTTTTCTAGACACTTAACATGATAATATTGTAAATTAGCTAGTCTAATTTTAGAAGTTCATTGAGATAAACCAATATCCACACCAGTCTGTCATCATGTAACCAACCTGTGACTTGATGGTTAGACCCCTCCTGATTCAGAAAATAATAACTGCTCCTCGCGATACATATATATATATATGTTCCCAGCTCCCAAGTCTTCAGGTATCACCCCTCGTTACACTGGCTAATCGGCTCTCAACTTACTGTCTAATTGAATTTGAGACCTGTATCCTATACTTGTAAATTTTTTGCCAAAACATGTACATTTTCAAATGATTCAGTAAATAATAACTGCTCCTCCCGACATATATGTTCCCAGCTCCCATAAGTCTTCAGGTATCACCCCTCGTTACACTGGCTAATCGCCTCTCGCCTTACTGCCTAATTGAATGTGAGAGCCCATATCCTACACTCCCAGCTAGCATGGTGGTGGCCGGTGGTGGGCCAACGGTATTGCTGTCATAAGCCGAGCGGAGGTCTTTACGAGATGTCTGCCAGTTTATTTAACGGTAGCTCCTGTCGTGATACTGAGGCTTCACGATAAATTCTCCCCTTCAACTACTTACTGTGAACAGGACAAGCTGCTTGTACCAATAACATCACAAGTCCACTATTGAGGTGTCAAAGATGATATTATGTAGTCTTCACTTGAAAATGAAATATGTATGCCATTCTGTTTATAAATGCCAAAGCTAAGCAGTGAAAACCGTAGTAAGTTGCGCACTGGTTATGCTCTTTATATAAAGGCAACCTTAATGATCTTTGTATCAACTTTTAAAATAACTATTGTTATTCTACTGTTATTATTGGCCAGGGTCAGAGAAAAGTTGAACTTTTTCTATGTCAAGGAGTTGATTCTTTGAATCTCATTCTGTAAGTAGTTATTTTTCTCTACTTCTTTTTCCACCTCAATATGGTTCCAGACACATATACGCCTCGACAAAACTAGATCCTTAACACTCACTACAACTGGCATGCCAGCATTAAGCAACAAGTCAGATGTACCAGGAGTGAGACTGCTACTACCTTCAGATGTGTGTGTGTCTTGGGAAGACACACACAAGCATAATGATGGGAGAGGAGCCTTGAGATGTGTACAAACGGTGGGTCATCCCCCGTTACTGTCAGCTCCCACCGAGAAACGTCAAATTCCTACTCGCCTCGACAGCTGCAGGCCGCGTAGCCCTAGCCGGAGTGACCCCCGCGCAGGCAGCAATTGGCCTAAGTGTCCTGCACGCTGGCTTCACGCATTCCCGCCTTCTTGGGAAATTCCACGACCACTACTAGCTGCTACTACAAGATACTTTGCTATTACAAATCGCTCTCTCGCTCGCGGTCGTCTGAATGGGGTGGTAAGCCTACCGCACATGAAGCTAGACTTCTTATGAGGTAAGAGTACTTCAAGATGTGGATCTATGGAGGAGGGAATGATATCAATAAAATGATTTTTCTTTCTTCATAAAAAATTTTCCTAATTTAATTTTACATAATATTCTAGAAGAATATCATTTGTGGTATCATTAAGCCATGTTGTTATCAGGAGACAACAACAAATACTTGTTTAACCCATTTATGCCTGTAGCACCCAAAAAAGCCTGGTGACATATTACTTACTATATATAGTGCTTGACATTCAGAAAATACATGAAGGTGAAATCTGGATGCAAAGAAAATGAACGACTCCTTTTGAAACATAAAGCAAATTTGTACTGGTTATTCAGAAGTTATTCTTGGAATTATCGTATCTCGAAACTACATTTTTCTGGAAATTTGAGCTTGAATGGGTTATGGTGTCAGAGTTGCACGCTAGTCTGGTGATCTATGGGTTAATTACCCAACACCCTAAATCTGATGCGTCCAGTTCCAATGGCCGGCAACTGGTCAGTATCTCTCAACGATGCCATAAGGAGGTCAAAGATCGGCCTGGGAGGCGGGCGAGGGGGTCGGAGATTAGTGGCTGAATTCGCGTCATGGACGTCCAAGAAACTCTACATCTCTCTCAATCCATTACACATTCCAGCTGACGCGAAATGAACTGCAGGCAAGGTGTTGAAAAGAGTGCACAGTGGAATGCAAGAAATGTACAGGAGTTGATTAAACCATCGCAGATCTGAGCAGGTTTCCTCTAGCATTTAAATCTCAACCCTTTCATTCTAAGATATTCCCATTAAGGGTCCTTAGAAGCTGTCAAAGTATCCCAAGAGTAATATTCACAAATGGAGGAATACTCTCTGGAATACTTTCAATTCAACACCTTTAGAAGAACACCATTAATAGGCAAGCCTTTTTGGGCAATTTAACTTACAAATGATGAAACAATGTTACCAAGCAAATATGGATGCTCCAACTTCTATTCATAATATAGACCTTTATTGACTGTTTGGTTCTTATGGAACACTAACACAGTTGCCAAATGTAGTTAAGTATTCTATGGAAATTCTGGCATTTTCCTAGAATTACCCTGAGCATTCCTGGGTATTTCCTGCTTCTAAATCATTAGTCAAGACCCTCACAGAAAACCCTGTTCAAATCAACACCTCCGGAATCCTTTGCCTGGAGGCCTCTTGCACAGGAACAATGGCTAACTGGTCAGCGGGCTGTTGATGGCTGAAGGGCCAAGGAGCAGATGTCCTATTATTATGTCTGAGCTTGACCGCCACGCCACGTTCACTGACCACAGGTCACATGTGGTCACTATCAACGCACAGCACATCCGTCCTTAGCGTCCGTCCACCCACCGTTAGAAATACCCCCCAGGGCTGGTCATCTGAGTGTAATCCCAGCCAATGAAATCTCATAAAATCTCCATTGCAATGTCTGATAAGATCAACCAATCTTAACATTATGAAATTCGTTTAGGGTTTCCCATCGGAACCCTTTAAAATCTCTCCCCTTCAGCAAAACGCCTGCAATCTCAAACATTCTGCGGTGTACTATAGCATTTAATCCAAACAAATATGTGAATGGAATACCTCGGTCTGATGAAAGCCGATTACTTCTCCAATTACACGCAGAACATCCCAGAATTGACTTTAGCAAGACATACAACTTCCACAATAGTCAATCAAATCTAACTTACATACTTCACTGAGTTGAATTCAAAGTCTTATAAGATTCATTTGGCAAGTATGGCAATATAAAAGTAAATTAGCCTCAATTCAACTTTTAATTAGAAAAAGTTAATGAAGAATTCTCAAGCATCATGAATGAGATATCTTGAAAAATGGCATATTCCAAGGCCGATTGCACGTCCATACGAGATGGCCTCAAGCAGGCGCATGAACAATGGTCTCTCTCACGACTTATCTCACTATGTACGCAACTGTCAGGGGCTGCAACGTCTCAAGCCAGAGCATTACTGATAAATTATCCCAGGATAAAAACAGTTGATGACACCATTGGAAAAGCTGCGATTGGTTGATCTGATTTAATTAGGGATGTTACAGGGATGTTATGATCCCCTGTGACTTGACACTGCTGTCGGGGACGGGTATAGTACGCTGAGGCGGCACCCCTGTCGACTGCCCCCCCCCCCCCCCCCCCCCCCCCCCCCCCGCTGTCATGTAATGTTGTGTGGATCAGTACCGCACCAGCATCATCAGCGTGTGTGTGTATGTGTATATGATGCAGCGCGGGCTCCGCTCAGCAGCAGCAGCAGCGGATCCGTGGGAAAATCTTGTACTACTTGGCCTATCGCTAGCATATCCTCGGGGCCAGCTCATTTCTACCACTAAAACTAGCCTACAGCTAGACCGTTATCGCAACTGACGAAGTTTGCAACATACTCGGAGGGTTCTCAAGTGTTGTAAATAGACCCATACACCAAGCTCTCTGCCCCGTATACCAAGAGGCCTATATACCAAGAGGCTGCCGGTCGGGCTGGTGGACTTTTTCTGGGGTTGGAGGGGGGTGCTTGCTAGTGGGCCCGAGAGACAGACGTTTTGTTTGTTTCCTGTACTAACAAGAGTGAGATATGTGACAGAGCACTGATAAAGCCCTCCATAGCCCATTCTCAACCAGTCAACCATTGGAGTGCCCAGGTCATCAGCCGAGGAATATGCAAATACCTGGCCGATAAGACTCCATGTGAAAAGAGGATCAGGAGTTTTGGAATACAACGATGGGCTCACTTTTATCTTCATCTTTCATACTTTCTCTGAATGAAATATATTTAAGCTTAACACAATACTTTGCAATGCATGATTGTACCGATGATATAGATGGGATTTAATGCTTTTTCCATATTATTTGCAAACTATTAGAGAACACAATGAATCTTAAAGAATATAGCAACAAAATGGATAAAGAAATTTTAAAGAATGGGGTAATGAATCAAAGTGAGGGGCTGGGGAGGGGTGTAAGAAATATGGTATTTGAACACCTCCTGATGTGATGCCCAGTGTTAAGATATTCACAGTACCACACACAGTATCTTGTATCATTACATAAGTAGTAGAAGTTCGAGATATGCTGGGCGAAGGCCATCACCAGGTCTACACTGTGGCGAACACCTTTCTTCACCTCCACTGAGAGGTCCATAGCAAGACTGGCCTTTCTGCCCAGTGTTAAGATATTCACAGTACCACACACATACCTTGTATTATTACGTAAGTCAGAGAAAGATAGAAATTGGAGATATCTAAGCAAAGGCCATCATCAGGTCCACACTGTGGTGAACACCTTTCTTCACCCACACTTAGAGGTCCCTAGCAAGACTGGCCTCTGTGTGGATTCCAAGACGGCTGATGACAAACACAGTACAGCCCTGCTAAGCCACCACACATGGCGCGCTTGTCCACAGGAATCGCCTGTTTTCACACTTCCAGCAACAACCGAGAACGTCTAATCATCGAAAGCGCATCGGCATTGGCATCATCATCATCGCAGTTGCTCAAGATCAGCGTGATAGTCTTTTCACCCCACTCTTAACTGCGCCATAAATACAAGGTGTTATGTGCTGCGGCCAGCTGGCTTGTCCATTTCATCTGTCATATTACACAGGGCACGCAAGCATCAACATCGCTTATCTACTAAACATGATATTGCCTAACACTTTGAAACTTTACATCAGGGCAGGGTCTCACCGTCCTAGCCAGGATTTAGAAACTGGGTGTCGTAAATTACCAATTGTTAAGCTTTTGGACATACTACTCTTCAAGGAAGACCATTATATACTCAAATAAAAACCATACACATGTATGTATTAACTCATTGAAATAAGGCATAAGGAACTCTTTGACTCTGAACCATAAATGGGTTTAATAGTGCTTAGAAGTATTGAAAGTGCTACATGGATCTAAATTGTTTTTGCAAATAACTCTGAAGAATATCTGAAGAAGTTTTGAGTTAAGTAACTTTTCCCTTTCAAATATTTTCCATATATATATACCTATGCAAAAGAGATACCACCGAAACTAATCAGCCAATTTTGGCTGCTCAAGATATGCATAGGTTTACTGGCGGTGCAGTATGCATACCGGTCAGGTATGGTCTAACTACTGACTTCCATATGCTTGAGAATGCACACAGGGCATTTAACCTCCACAGTCTACTTGTCACTAGGTTAGGAATGGACTTGTCTAGTGGGTGTCCCTGACCACACATAGGCGGGCCTCATTGAGGCTCATTAGGGGGACGGGAGACAGAGGGTAATGGCCAGCACTGGTAAACTATCTGTGACAAATCATCAGATCTAAATTAAACAGCTAGAACTGACACGGCTAGGTTCCCACAGTGCGGGGCTAACTTAACATAGGCATTGCGATACTACCTTCTCAACCCCCCCCCCCCCCCCCCAACCCACCCTCAAAATAGTTGTTGTAAACACAGATCCAAGATTCCAAAATCAAGAATTTAACAAGCCATAGCAATTTCCTGTCCCTGGAAGTCTGAAACAGTTAGAATAGAGTTTGCCCCAAAAAGTTTCACATGCATGGCAATTTTAGTACTTACTAGCCCTGGCCAGCCTGGGACAGCTGGCAACCTCAGTTTCCAAGGTCTGCAAGGCTATCGAAAGTTTTACAGGACTATAAAATGACCAAACAGGGAATTAATTGGTCATGCATGTGAAAGCACTGTTTATTCTTCTTACTTTTTTTTGAAAAAATCTATATCTACACTGGTATCACTCTCTGAAGATGTAGGAATCACCCCTGAGCCAGGACTATCTCAGAACCATGTCACAAAGAACAGGGACCACTAGAGAAGGCATTGTTGAAATCATACCCTCTGAGCGACTCCAGGACCCTGAAACCCGAAACCTTCGACTAAACATCCCTAGGTGCCATTTTAATGGTCGCCATGGCAACACGACCCAGAGCTAGGGTGACATCTGTGTCCCGCTGACTTTTGGGGTTTACATTATGAGATATCAAAACATGGCGGAGTGATCGGAACACACAAATGTCCCATGTCTGTACAGGGAGATGAACCTGTACAACATCTTATTATGGTCAGAAACAGCGGGAGGCCAACATGGGGGGTTGGAGGTTGATTGGTGATCAATCAGGGATATAACCTCTTCAAAGCTAATTCAAAGACCCTCTCTCCCAAAACGCTCTTACTAAATACATAGGATTATACTTGGAAAATCCAAGAATTTCTTAGGAAGTCTGAGATCAATTCTGTAAAGGCATCCTAATAAGGTGGTTATATCTTTTTTGACCACAGCATTTGTTGGGGAAGTGTTTTGAGCGTAATTGTTGATTAGAACCTTATCATCTAAAATCCACTTCAAATATCTTGTGGATCTATGATTTTCATAGATCCAGATGACACTTAGCCAGTATCAGGGAGAAGCGTAAGACTTTTTCAAAAGATATAAAACAGATTTTAAAGAGTATAACCCGTATAGGATTCATGACACACTTAGTTATTCATTTGCACACACAGGAACAAAACAAGCAAGTCACTGTGTTTTTCTGTTCTAGCGTCTGGCAACTACATACAGCACTCCGGTTTTTCTAACTAACCATATATAGCGAGTCATGGTTGGAACCATGATGTTCCAGCACTTAACATCTGTCTATGATGCTGTTAGATTACATGCGATCACAGGAAAGTTGTTTGTTAAACATAATAATGCTTTATGACTTTATTACAAGAATTGTTTTAAGACCAATTTGTTAGACTAGCAAGTGTGCATCGGCCCTTTTGTTTTTCTTCAGCTCTCCTCACGCCGTTTGGCCAGCGTGCAAAGATGACACAGTTTTAGCGGCACTGATCACAGACACCACCAGCTGCTGTTGAAAAGAATTAATAAAAGAAATTGCAAGCTAGTCGAGCAGAAGATCTAATTAATACCTGCTTGGAAATTAGCCATGTCTCCCTCTTTCAATTTCCTCAACAGATGTGGGCTGAGCAAATTTTATGCATTTTTCTCGTCATCATAAGGAGTGATGTATGAGAGGGGAAAACAGAGGGCCCCTTACATCACAAACGAAGCATAACGTTATAGCGTAACTAAGCATCAAAAGACCTCATATGCTAGAGAACGCATCCCTCGGAGATCCTACTGAAAAGCGTGTCTTTTTTCAGATTAAATACACGTCACATGTTCTTCACTTACAAGTACACTTCTATTAGGCAACCTGTTCTTTATTATCTAAGTGGCTTGAAAGTTAACTTTTTATTGATAATTTGATAGAATATCACAGAACTTACACATGGTCTTTACGATATCAATGCCATTAACAAGAAAATGTGCTAAACATACATTCAAAGTGGTCATCTAGGTGGTAGAATTGAGTTCCAGAGTAGGTTAATCAAACTTCTATACTCAGGAAGGGTTGGGCAAACAAATAATTACATAATCAGTGAGGTGTTTCTTTTCTAAGAAACCTCATGCCATTAATTGTTGCTTATCATATAGTAAACCAATAAACTAGATTACTGGGAAATGAGTGAATTGGATAGGGCAGGGAAAGGAGTGACACCTTAGAGAGAGAGATTAGAGGATGGACATTTCTGACCATGAAAATTGGCCATGCTAATCAGATGGCCACTCACTGTGCTCAAGCAGTGCTGTGGGTGGGGTTGGGTTATAAAGGAGTTCCTTCATAGTATTCTCACTAGCATCCTAAAAGTAAGAAAGGAGTGACACCTTGGGGAGATTTCTGACAATGAAAAAAGACCATGCTGATCAGATGGCCACAGTGGCCAAGCACTGTGCTGTGTGGCTATTATCCCAGTAGTGCTGTTAGTGGTGGTGGAAGCCAAGATGCCTGAGCGGTCGGAGCCTCATAACTCAATCAGAGCAACATATGTCCCTGGTTAGGGAGCAGACTGGGCCAACATTGCACTCCTCCCAGGGGCTTACTACGAGTGAGAGAGGAGAGAGAGACTTTCCCTACGATGCTCCACAACTCAAGTCTTCACAGCGCTTAACTCCTATCATTTGCCTGGATCACTCGTCAATGGAGCAGCTTCACTCGGCAAATCATCAAGCTCTCTCAACGCCCTCTCCCTGCCGCCCATAACTCACACGCTACCGCCGCAACATCATCATCCACAAAACAGATTTACGATTTCACTCCTTCAGCAGGATGGGGAACCTCAATCTTCCTTTTACCCCTGTGCACAGCAGTGTGGAACTCGCACAAGACAATCATGAGTTAAGTCCTTCAGAAGGATAGAGAACCTCAAATCTTTCTTTTACTTCTGCAGTCTTTTGTGAAACTCCCAAAGGATAATCAGGTTTTCAGTCCTTCAGGAGGATAGGGAACTTTTTTACCAAGTCATTTTCAGAAATGTCATTGAATCCAGATGACTTTTTTCAAAGGGAGCTGCGAACAAAAATGGATAGTGGTTCTAAAATCTGCTATTAAGTGTGGGTCTGAATGTTTTAGCTCTACTGTTTCCTGTGCAATTTACATATCAGCTCACTTGAAAATGCAGATCAATGCAAAGTGAGCAGTAAATGTACCATTAAAACTGAGGAGAGAAATCTAGTCCCACTCCTGTTTGAGCCTGAGTGACGAAATTACCATCGCTGACGCAAGTTTCGCTTAATTTGTATAATTTTTCATAAATCACTTTTCCTTCTTAGCGAGTCCGCTGATTACACAGCACAAGTGAGCTGCACCGAAATGAGCTGGTGATTAAACATTCGGCCGAGTTTATGTAAATGAATGATTAAATTGGAATCGCTAACTGATAAATTTACATCATTGCACAGCAAAGTTGTCAAATACACCCCGCTCCGCTATCAGCCGCTATCAATCACGGGAACCAATCAAAATCCAGATAAGAATGAAGTTCAGGAAGTGATCGAAATGAGATAGAAAATGCCACCGTGGATCTGTGGTCCTGATTTTTGCCGTCGATTCCAGTTTGGTGATCAACTTATTAGCGAGAATAATGGGACCGCGTCGTCCACAAAGCCTGAGGAAACATTCTCGACAATTGATGCCTTCTCCAAATTTGCTTAAGCCAATCGCCGGCTCTGCTGTAGGCATCTCTATTACAAGCACTAATGACAAAAGCCTGTCCCAGAATTCGACACTTCCAACATTTTTTTTCCTCTCACTGAGCAAGGAGATGATTGCTGATCACAAGCATATGATATTTATCGGAATTATTTTCCCCAAGCCTTTCCTAATCAACTGATCTAAATTACTAAATTACAATGTAGAACTGAAGAGGGCTTAGCTTCTTCAATCATAAACCATTAAGTTCTAAATAACTAGAAATTAAATACTGTTTTCAAGTTACCAAGTTTCTTATACACAAAGGCCTCAACAATTCAGCTATAATACTGAAATGGGACCTGTCTATGAATAAATTGCATTTGCAAGATTTCTAACCTATTTTTTTTTCAGGTTGTACCTGAAAAACACTTTTGAGTGAGGAACAAGCTTTTCAACTCAGAAGGTCTAGATGCATAATCAAACAATCCAATAACCTAGATCACTTCTTCATAAACACACAGTACTAAGAATGAACTAAATATCTTACAATAGGAACAGCAGTCGTCCAATACCCTTTAGATAAAGAGGGGCTAGAATCAATAGATCACCCTCTTTGTGGGTAAGGCGATACCCCTAGGCAAACCCTCTTTCCCACCCTTGGTATCTCTGCTGCTAGTTATGTCATCAACACCCCTCAATGAAATCCACTTCATTCACGCTGTCGCTGATTGCCAAGATGACGGTGGTGAATGAGATGGAGGATGAGATATAGCGCACAGCAAGGACGCACATCTGTGGGTCATGGTAGCAGTCGGGACAACCTATTCAAGCTTGGAGGTCCCTACCGTGAAAAGTGCCGTCTGCTTCTGTGATACTTTTGAAAATAACTCAAGAATCAGGCATCAATTCAAAATAAATTTGAAGGAGAGTTGTTGGATGGGTTTTGATGATTATTTCTCCTCCTTCAAATATTTTTGAAATTTATGTTTCACTCGAGAAGATATCATCAGAAATACCTCAAGCTTTAGAGAGGTTGAGTGCAAGAGTAATTGCTCACATTTGGAGATGTGATTTACCAATGGCCTCTAGGGATAAACTGAGTTCCTTTGAAGATTACAATTTGTTTAAATAAGAAATAGTTGTGTTCTTGTAAGAAGAATCATGCAGGTAACAAAAAGACATATCATCATAAAGTGATAATTTAAAATTTCCTTATGGGCATTGCATATACCTGAATATTCTTTAAACTTAAATTAATATGAGGTTTTAGTTCAAACTTGGGTAAGAAAAAGCAACAAAGCCAACTTAAAGTATCGATATCCCTGAAGGATCTATCTTAATTATTACCACTGCTCCAAGTCCAAATTTATCACATTTTCCCATACTACTCTGTGATCGCCTAGTAATGACTCTGAAACCATAAGCCACAATCGGGCCAGTTAACTACCTATCGGAAACTTGGTAAGTGCTAAATCCATATTTAACACTTTTACAGCATAAACTCTCCTCATCAATTTCATGAACATTTGAATTGTGAAGAATCTTCTTCCTGATTCCACTTTCTTGTAGTTTTTCTTATGATTGTTCATTAAGTTTCATCATAAGTGACATAAATAAGTCTGAATAAACACGAGAAGCGATATAATTCTATCAACAGGAACATTCGTCTTGTGGAGCTGGCAGGCAAACACTTCACACCTCGCTATTCATCATATTGGATTACACGCAATTCAATGCAATATTCCACTAGAGAAATATGGCAGCAATTTTCTCCCATTCAATGTGGATTGCTCCGAGCCAGGTGTATGATGGGACGGCTTTTCTCTACTGGGATGGGTTTAGAACACAAAATTTAGTGAAGGTTCTGAGTCAAAGAGTTGTTTAATAAAAGTTATAAAATTGGGTAATTCATGAAAGTGGAAGCAGTAGTAGCAGTATTAGCAGCAGCAGTATTAGCAGCAGCAGTAGTGGTAGTAGTAGTAGTAGTAGTAGTAGTAGTAGTAGTAGTAGTAGTAGTAGTAGTAGTAGTAGTAGTAGTAGTAGTAATAGTAGTAGTAGTAGTAGTAGTAGTAGTAGTAGTAGTAGTAGTAGTAGTAGTTAGTAGTAGCAGCAGCAATAGCAGTCAATTTCATCTAAAAATTTCAATTTGGTTTGAACTAAATCACATTTTACCCAACATCACACAATAGGTTGAAACTGACAGCTAGTTTTTCATGGCAGCAGCAAATGATGCCCATCCAGGATGCTGCATAAATCCTTCATCAATAAATCTCACATTATAAAATTAAATCCGCTCAGAGCCATTCATCAAATATGAACTATTCTTAACGCATCGCGACAATATCCGAGGAATTCACGGTTAATGAACATTGCCATCTTTACAATGTCTTCAGTTAGGCAGAAAGGAGATATGATTTTGTTTCCATGGAAACCACAAATTTCTAGGCTAATCCAGGGGACTTCAAATTTGTATCGCACTGTCGCTAGCAGCATTATAATACAATTTCAGTAATGAAAGTTTAACGTGAGATTTATTTGGTGACACTCCTAATCCAGCGAGCTTTGCCGAAGACATAATCTGCAGACCATGGCTTCAAGCTACACCCCACCTCATTCTCGCTGACAGCCTACTACAATTTGACAAACTACACTTCATTCATGTTCCTCCCCTACTGTTTAGGACAACTTGTGACTCATAGGGAGCAGGCATTATCTTTCACCCCATAACGTCAACAAATCCTGAAAAGAACGCATCAGTTGACTTTAATCTTCATAAACATCAGCATGGATGTTTTTTTTAATTTTTCGGGTGATGAAAAAAGTGAGGTTGACTGAGAAAGTGCGGGATGAGTCAACAGAAATAATCGCTGCTCCCCCAGCTCCTTTCAATCTACCAGATGGTGGGCTATGTCATTCAGCTAATCTGTTCCTTCTCCTAGCCAGCAGTTCCCACGATACCGTACCGGGGGTTTAACATAACACCCCGTCATTACTACTACCCACCATTTCGCCAGCCTGTTCCCTTCCACATCTTTAATATCATGTGAGATTTTCGGGAAATCACAAGCCTCACTTTTGGAGATTTTGGCGAAAATCTTCCAAAGTTTCCGCTTGGGTAGCTCTACCAATTGAGGCTGGCTGGTCACGAGCCATTACACCCGTTCATAGTATAATTAGTCTATTCTTAGTGACCTACTACCTCCAATATAACACAGGGCACACTCTCTGCTGAGCAGCCCATAATACTCAATACACACCAAGTCTGCCAGCAACTTTAATACACATAATGTATGCAACAATCACCTCTCAGATGTCTAATAGAAACATGCAAATGAAAAACAATAAATTAGGTGACTTCTTTTGAAGTTTGTCACAAAAGGATATCATTCAACATCTAAGGCATATGTGTACATATTTCATAATGGGTTATCTCATACCTAAAATACTTGTGAGCTATATAAAGGTTGCGCACAACATTAAATCCAGCAAATTGTTTTCCACTCCATATACATCAGATATGTGTTTACGCAGTCAATAGGTTCTTTAAATAGCTTTAAAATTAACTTGGTAAACAAGCTCAATGCTTTAAATGTACTGAGATGACAACTAAGAGGAAAGGTTACTTCCAGACTGAACTTGAAATGAACTTAACAAAACCTGATATTTAATTTCTGAAGCACTTTAAGTACCTTTTATTAATAGTTTCAGTTACTTCTTTATAGAACTTGCAGTGACTGAGCATAAACCATATGTAGAAAAAGGTACAATAAAGGTTTTCAGACCCACATATCAATTCCAATAAAACTTTGATAGTTTTCATTCAGAATAGTTATATTCATGATTTGATTCATGCTAGGGATTGGAGTGCTGATGTATTTTACAATCAGCCACAATTCCCCCTGAAGACATGATTGCGTTAATCTGTGTGCTGTGCTTGTGGTTAAGAGAACAAAGGAAGACCCAAGGATCTTCCGAAAGAAAACCACAGAAAACTGATAACACAGTTAGGTTTTGTACCCTGAACTAAAGAACATTTCAAACCCAAGCTGATACTTACAAAATATAACCATGGGACCCTACTCCCACCGCTCAATTTAAAGTGTAATTAATCAAGAAACCAACAGAGTAATTCTACCCCCGTAAAGTGGTTTTGGTTTTGGTTTTGTACCCTGATAAAAAGACCTGATTTCAAACCCAAGCTGGCACTAACAAAAAATACCTGCAGGATACTCCTTGTTCAGCTCAAATTAAAATGTAATCAATCAAAAAGCAAACTCAGTAATTCTACCCCAGCTAAGTGGTTTAATTAAATCATCTGCAGTGCGGAGGATCCTTTATTAAATTGTCTAATTAGTGTCTGGATGTGCACCTCTCAATTATAACTGAGTAATAGCTACCACAACTGTGATTATCTCATTAAATATTCATGCTATCTGGCTTTGTTTAAATGACAGAGCGGGTATCGACATAACAGAATGATAACTCATTAAAATTGATAAACTCCACAAGTAGTTTATAGTGGGGGATTGGAATTGTATCAAATATAACACATTTCAATCATTTCTTTGCCATTTGAAATTGCATATCCAATTAAATAAATTGATTTTTTTTTCGTTTTAAATTCATCATGCATTATAATGATGAATACAGTCACTTTTCAATTTTTTTTAATTTCATCATTAATGAAATTTAAAAATTTTGAAAAGTGACTGTAAAAGATAATCAAATTATCATAATTCCACTACGTACAGTGCTCATAATAAACTGGATGCGATTAGGAATTGATGGATAATCCATTGGGGATTATTATGCAATAATCCCCTGTATAATCTTACCCAGAGGGGACATCAACCTGTCACAATTCTATTATGCGCAGGATTGTCTACATGATATACACACCATTAGCTAAGCTCTTCCCCAACCAAATAAAATAACTAGAAATTGATGTACAATCCAGAGATGAAATAACCAACAAAAGACAATCAGTCAGTAAGGCGATCTACATCTAGGGAAAATACCAGAGTAAGCATAAATCACACCCTACAACAGGGGCCACTTGATTGTCAAAGCCAGCAGGGTGTCTGGGTGTTACTTGGACACCCAAGCCCTAGAAAACCTTTAAGACATCCAAATTCGTTTGCGTGGATTTCTAAAAATGTCAATTTCAAGCATGCAATTGAGTTTCTCAGCTCAAAACAATTCCAATGAAATTATGGAAGTAATTTATTCAATGTGCAAATGAATGTATATGGTAGTAATCTAAGTCTACTCTGAAAAATAGCACATTCATTTTTTTATATAATTGCCAATCTTGGACACCCTGTTTCTAAACCCTTAAACCTTGTCTAAGAGCCTGGGCCACTTCGCCTAAGAGGATCACTATCAAGAGAGTGGTATTTCTCAGTAGTGTAGGAGTAGGAGTGGCCCGGTGTGAATGAGGTTCTAACATCGGCAGTGGCTGTGTAGAACATGTGTCTGTTATCTTGATTGCGCTCGGGATCGGGCCGGCAGCATCCTCTCCCAATTAGCATTCTCCAGTGTGGTTCAGGGCACATCCAGCGCACATTCGCTGCCTACAGCGGGTCCTCACCCACCCATCCCTCCCGCTGCTACACACAGCAAACTTTGTCTAACCCCTGCCAAAAAGCCACTCGAAAAGTCCCTCCCTCTGCACATGGGAGACAACTATTTCACCTATGCCATCAAAGACAGCTTCAAACCACCATCAACCAAAACATTGACACAGCGTGAAAATAAACAATGAGTAATGGTTCAAAATGTTCCCCTCTTTTTTTCTGAGGGGAAGACAGCGACGACATTCACATAAAAATAAACGACTTCAAAGCCATTTTAAAATAACTTGGCAATAAGTTGAAAAATAAATTACAAACAAACTTTTCTTAGATAAAGAAAATTCAACCAATTTTCTTCAATCATTTAAATAAACAATTTTATAAAACACTTGTAAATATAATTATCCTATAGTACTATTACTTCAGCACATGTCATGCCAATTATATCGCAGACTGAGGAACCACACTCACAATGTGTGCTACAGCGTCAAGTCTGTTTTCCTCATCAATTTGTTTTAATTGGGTGTTTACTTAGTCAGTTTAATTGCAATCATATTACAGCAGTACATGTATGCCGCTGCGTTGTATGTTTCACATCAAGTGTGCATGGGTGGTCAGCCAGTGTACGAGATCATCAATTAAGGATCAAGTTTCTCTGAAATAACCCCACCCCTATCACTTCCTGGGAGGAAGCAGACAGACTTCCAAGTCAGTAAAGAAGAACAAAGTTGAAACCATAAGAAAAGTGTAATCGTTTCATAACTTATTTATATAAATAATGTAGTGATTTATTGAAAAAGTTTAGAAAATATGTCAAAATAATTGATGACAAAAGCCACTTACAAAGTGAGCAAGAGAACAATATAATAATATGTTCCGCAAAAGGGGCAGTCTAAGACACATCCTGCTTGACTAGTCGGTTGACTAAAACACTGTCCACATTGTAAAACTGTCATGCAACCATGTATCGGTGTGACCAAGATATGAACTATGTGTTCACT
This sequence comes from Maea johnstoni, assembly GCA_963942565.1. Lineage (NCBI taxonomy): Eukaryota > Metazoa > Annelida > Polychaeta > Spionida > Magelonidae > Maea > Maea johnstoni. Next base: position 39,271,356 of record OZ012695.1, on the reverse strand, counting down.
CATCTCACCTGTCTTGTAAAAGGTGGTCGTTAACTTCAGTGTGATTAGGGCCAACAGGGGCATTGGGTGTATCTCTACCCTAAACAAAGGCAGGTAAGAAGATTAGATCTTGTAGTAAGATCTAACTTAGAAGGGTCAATTCCCATAGTGTGCACTACAGCGCTCACTGGGCCGTGTAATAACACCCCAAGAGCCAATCATGTCGCGACCTGGGACCAAGTCTGTTCGCGCACAAAAGCCTATTCTGCGATAACACAGTGAGCCCCGAAGGAGCAGCTATTTCTCCATCAACGGATCTCGCCTGAAGTGACACTCAGAGACGGCGGCCGGCGGGCAGCAGAGCTACATAGTACTACTAGCAATACAGGTGACACAAATGCAGTTATTGTTGTCATTAGTAGAGGACTGAACCTTTGCAATATCCCCCCTCACTCTATGGCCGAGAGACAAGAAAGAGAAACATTTAACCGATTTGTTAAATGCAGCCAATGAAAGACAGCCCAAATTGCTCGAAGGAATACTGAGCTGAGTAGAAAGGCCCACATACTTAAACATCCCTCTTGTTTGTTCATACATAGAAACTAAAGAAACTAAACATTCATTCTCGACAAACCTCGCAGCAAGCCTAGATAAACACTAGCAACAAAGGTGCTCACTTTAAAGTTTACGGCCGCCCGACAAGAAATTCCAGACCGATTCCTTCCACCGAACTTGGCCAACGGAATCCACCCTTACAACATGAATCACGCTTGTTCATTATGTACATAAGACAATCGGCCTACACACAAGACAGAACTCGGCCGACACACAGGAACTTGAGAACAATTCTCTAACGTCTTAGATAGGAACAAAACAACAAGAATAGTCTTTAGGTTAAAAATATACTCATACTGGTTAGGAAGGACCTGTGACAGTTTGACACAAGCAAATATCTTTGAATACAGCTGGCTTTTGATAACAGGGAAAATGCAGTGTACTATTTTCCCTGAGGATTTTTTGAATCACATACTGTAATATATTCAATTGATGAAATATTTAAACCAGATAGGAAATGGCATTTAAAGGCAGACAGCTCAAGTATTTAAGAAAATATTGATTTCACTTTTAAGTACTCTATTTTAATTTGGATTTTTCCTTCTCCTGTAGAAAATGCATTTTCCTCTCACCTGAAATAGCATTCTATGCAGGCAGGTAGACTGTCTGTAGCTTGGAGACAGACAGCACTACTCCACAACAGGGGAAATCACAAACCAGAAACCCAGTTCCGGTCGGTAAGAACCAGCATGGCAATTGCATTAATTCATGACCAATCAAATGGAAATACCGCAGTGAGGTGTGCATCTCATACGGCACACACCACCTAAGACTTATGAATACCACATTTTTTTCTAGGAGAAATCAATAGTCCTGGCAGGTTCTATCGATCAAAGGCGGGTATTTACAGAACCCTCGCCCAGAAATTTGCATGAGATGAGAAGTTGATTGATTTCCAATTGACAATGCACAAAAAATGTGTTTGACTTACACATTATTCCTATTAAGAGGATCGACCGGTTGCGGGAATACAATGCCCTCCCATGAATGGCCTTTCTTCTCTACCTTTATTGTGTTTTTTCCAGGTATGAGTACTTCTCATCAAGAACTACAGGTGAGAATCATCGTTTGCGATCACCTGTAAAGTACCTGACAAATATAGCCACTAGAACACCTGATCCCTTCCCTAATATGCCAGTTAGATTCTCATTAAGCCCCTAGTACCTTTAATGTGCTTCCATTACACATCCGTATCAAACGAAATCAAGTGTGAGTGTATTTCAAAAGGCAGGAAAGGGGGTGCAAAGTGAACCTACAGGTGTACAAAAGGGGTGCTCTCGATTCCTTGTGTTATATACCCTGGAAAGATGCCTAGTGGTACAGGATGCTTACGCACACTCCACAAACAAACCCCTCATGTGTCACCATGATGGGCAGTCTTAAAGCCACTGGGCATTACTCATATCTTCAGTGTTCCAAAAAGGTGCAACTTTGTTCGTGGACTTGGTCCAACATAAGGAAGAAGAAAAGTGAACCACAACAACTTACAACCCTATGTTACCAGCAGTTAATTTTCACTCGGTAATGCTATCATGATGGGGAAATAGTCTACAGTTTTTAAGTGGGTTGTGGTACTATATGTATGATGGGTTATTTATTCACAGAAAGCACCCTGGTGAAGAGGAGTGTCATCTATACATACATTTCTTAATACAGCATAAGTATTTATCCACTGCTGAAAATGGTTGTCTTTGTCTAGGATGTATTCTTATTCTTAAGAAAGAGTGAAAATTAAGTCCACATAAAATATGCACAAAATATCCATAAAATAGTTCATGAATAAAGAACATCCAGTATTGCTTCTTGTCTTCATAGCATCTCGAAAATCCATAAAATCCATAGAGGCACTATCCATGACAGCTTCAAAGGTTCCATACAGCCTGTCCTTTCTCTTGAAAACACTCTCCATAGCCCTCAAACTCCAGGACTTTCGGTCTCATGGTCTCATTGCACAGTAAAAATCCACATGTGGGCTGGCGTCTGATTTCTTCCAGATGTGTGGAGGAGGAGGGACAAGCGGGTGACCAGTGTAATACTACTGCAGTCACTGGTCAGCCCATGTGTTTTCCACTTGTTAGGTTTGCACTCATACCGCTCTCCAGACTCTCATCTTTTACAGGTGTGCACTATGTAATACAGTGGTCACCGGTCAGACCATGTGGTATTACAGCCCACGTGTGTGTGGAGTCTCAAACTTACTTTACAACATTTGAATTCACAGTATAAATACTTGTGTGCTACTGTTGGGTCAGATAAGTCCAGGAGCGAGTGTCAAGCTCCAAATCCATGTATATCCTAATCCTAGATCCATAAATACCCTAGCAATACATGTATACACATCCTTGCAGAATAATCACCTATGGTATAAGCTGGTAAACCTTCCACTTCTGTACACCAGATAATCCATTGATGCCGGCAGTGCCCAAAAGACCTTTGAAACAACTTAAAAGTATATCTGCCAGGGAAAAGTATGACAAAATGACAATCAACACTGCAACAAAAAACTCTCCTTTATCTTTTTGGCTTGCTTGCTTCTTCCTTAAATTCACCCGTTTTCTAGGTACCATATAATCATGAGGGTACCACTTATTTAGGGTACGAGGGTAAGAAGGGTTAACCAAAGCCAAACCTTCATTTTTTATCAATTCTCTTATCACCTTTCCCTTTCAATCAAGCCACAGAGAGCTGTGTGCAGAAATGCCACCTTATAATCACAGTGAAGATATCCAGCGTTATCTTATAATGTACGATCATGTCAACAAGCAAGTGATAAAGTGTGGACAAATACACACCTAGATAACATCAGCGATAACGCCAGGTGTGTGATAATAAGTATTTAAGAAGCTGCAGAATACAAATATCACCCAAGGAAACAAAACAAGGGGGATAATTTTCTAAGTAGTGAGTTGGCTCACATGAATTCGTGAAAGGGATTTCCTCATACCTTCTTTATACAGGACCCAACCACTGCTACCATGTGACCTATGCATGATCTTATCCATGTTACATTCCCTTACTTAATCAAGAAGGGCCCTGTAATGTGTGTATATACCAGAGAACCCCTTGACCCCAACCCACTCAGTCATGAGGAAGCATGGGTGACCCAGCAGTGGCCCTACATCTTGGCCCTTCAACCAGAGCCTGTCTTTTTCTTAGGGTGTCTTTTGCGGCACAATACCTACGCACCACCAGAGCCGAGAGTTCTCAGAGCGGGAACTGAACTGCCTCGGGAGCAGCTCAGCGGAGTCTGATAACAGGGAATGCGAGCACAGCCTATGCTCGCTCTAGCTGGCCGCCGGCCACGGAGAGACATAGAATTTAACAGCTAGCACCTCAGGCGTACAACAGACAGTGCATGAGAACATTTCTCAACTATCTTCCAACAACAAATGTTGACTTAAAGTTTTCGTTGTGGAAGTATGCGCAAACTATAACCGTTCTGATGCAACCACTCGATACACAATGGTTTACAAAACCAGGAAAACCTACCCATTGTTCTGATCAAACCATGTACATATCACTGACATGTCATGAAAGAAACTTGTCAATACTTATTCATAATAATAAGCAGGACGATGATGATAAATCAGACAATTAAGATAATCCTTAAAATGACCAATGTGTCTCTCGTTGTCTTATGATATATACTCTGAAATCCAATAACATATACATTGCTCTGTATTCATAGCAAATGTACAGTAAGTGACACCCACTATGCAGGTAGTTTCTTATGGTAATTACCTAAGCCTCTGCTGTCAGAATACTGAGCAATGACTTCTTTTTTCCAGTCAAATAGTCGGCTGGTATAACTTTTTTGAATACATTAATATATCCTTTTACTTCATTCAAATTCCTGAAAAACAAGCAGGTGATGCACATTTCTTCATTGTATGACTTTGACCTGAAATGCAAAAAGTTGCCTCCCAATAGTACTTACTTGCAAAAGCTCTCTCCAGAGGCTGGGGACGTACAGTTGGCACCATTTTTACAGGGGTTTGGATTGCAGGATGGAAAACCTGAAACAAAGTATCAAATATAATGAACACACTGTATCGATTTTCTGAAACTATTTCATTATATACAATTTTAACAAAGTATCAAATATAATGATCACACTGTATCAATTTTTTTGAAATTCTGTTTCAGTCAATAAAGATACATTGTATATAATTGATTCAATTATGAATAACATAATGCTACTATGTGCTACCCCATGTAAATACTGTAAATTAACATTATCTATGAATGTTTGAACAAAAGCATGTAAATTTAACTTTTATCTTTTTTGAATAGACGGGTGGATGATGTTAAGTTGTAAACCAAGTAGGACCTTTAGAATTGTATGAAATGTTCATCTGTATGTTATCAAATGCCACATATAAATTACATGTCACTTCTAAAGAAACACTGAAGGAAATTAAAACATACTTCTGGAGTGCAATATAAAACATCAAAGCTAACAAAAATAACCCAATGTGACTTCAAAGAACATTCACATATGCAGGGCTTCCCCAATAAAATAACAGGTAGCCTGTGCTGGTTTCTCATAATAAAACTGGATGAATGTGAATCCATACCAATGCCATGTAGAATTCCAACCTGGCATTTGAAAGCAACCACATTCAGTGCCGATGCCAATAGTTTAGGGTAAAAGATTTAATCACACCAGAACACCCTTTCTTGTGGTATTGAAGTTAAGCATGTGGTTAGGGGTATCCAAGAGGTTGAGGGTATGATTTATAAATGGTTTGGTCTTGGGAGCTCTTGGAGTACCCAATGCTCAGCATAGCAACAGATGGCCCGAGACCACTGATGATAGACCAGCGTCTACAACCACCACTAAAACACTACTGTCAATTTCAAACCTGTCTCCAATGCACCGCAATTTAGGGGAATTGGTAGTTGGGACTTATTTTAATTACAGTTATTGCCACATTGGGATCATTGCAATTGAGGTTCATTATCTTAATTTGCTAAACAACATGAACACAATGGCCAGCAAGCAGGGCAAACAACAATGCCACTGCTACTGTGCAATTAACTAGGATTTCCACAAAGACTACTGAACACTACAAATAATCCTATATTCCGAACAGCTACATTGTGACAAAGCATTTAACTATGTACTTAACTTGCATTAAGATACATAATTGGTCCAAAAATGCAATGCATAACCACTTTCTGAAAGACTTAGGTGTGTACTGAACTAACCAAACCACTTAAGAAACTGGAATTTCTAAAGTAAAAAAGGGAGATTAAATTCAAATACTATTTATAATTAAATGTTTTGAAAACTGCAACTTTTAAAACTGTACACTTTTGATATACTGAGAAAGATTCCTAGAAAAAAAATACAAAATATCGTCATTGGTTAAAATGAAACAATTATCACAAAACTGATTATGCATCGTTTGTAAAGGTGGTCTGAACCTATATTATAGTACCCAAGGAACACTGCAGCAGTTGGGAGTTTAAGTACTTAGACTAAACCATTTCCCATAATGTTCATTTTAAAATATTACTTTACATGAATACACATCCCGCTTTAATAGGAAACCCCAATACACATCCGATTACACATTTATCGCGGATGATCCAGATTTCAATCATGGGATAGTTGATTGAAGATCCGTGAAAGTACTTTGTTTGGAATAAACACGGCAGTCATCAAAGGGAGATATTTGGAAGGTCTCCTAGGTAGCTTAGGCTATGAATTTCTTGGTGCAAGATTAGGGAAAACGATCAAAAAGTCGGTCTTCACGGGCAACAAGTCCCGCAAAACTCGCGTGGGAAAACGCAACAGCTGTGAGTGCCATCAATTTAAAAAGCTTTTTCGCTTATCGCATCTGTCTAGTAAACCATTCCAAAATCCGAGTACAACTCCACAGCCTTAGGAGTACTATGTACACTCTCTGGTATAGGTTTATAGTAAGGGGGGAAACCACAGTGATTTCTGTAAATTGACATCTCAAATCAGTTCACTGTCAGTGTCACAAGAGTACAACCACCAGCTAAAGTTGATCATAATAAATGTCGCCAAATTCCACCCGTAAAGTAGAGGGAAAAGGGAAAGAAGGGGATATACGCTGTGGGCAATAGGTTTGTGAACGAAAAGTTGTAATGATCTAACTCGGGAGCAGAACCGATGATCTTAAGCGCGATCCATGTGGAGCGAAGCGGCACACATCTGCCATGACCGAAATTCAAAATGGTGGCCATGCAAAACAAAGGCCCCGGGAGTGCGAGACCCGAATTGGACGCTTTCCAATTTCAGAAGCGTGAGAAAGTGTCCCGCTCGGCGAGCGAGTAGGAAACACTGCTTCGAACACGATCTCTAAGGCTGTAAAAGTTACTGAGACTGTAACCCCTAGATCGGACGTCGGAAGGGCGAAGTTTGAGAGATGTCCCGCAGTCTAGGGGTACATGTCGAAAATTCCATGGGAATGTACAGTGGTGTTAGTGTTACTTACCCTGTACAAAAGCTTGGTGCAAAAACACCAAAAGCAGCACACTTGTTCCCTTCCGGTGCCACATAACGACGCCCAAAGTACTCCTAAGATCGTGTGGCTATCATATGTATGTAGTTTTGTAGTTAATCCACAGTATCAGGGCGTATAGAGTCCTGGGAAAATATATAAGTCCTATCTGAGCGGAGTTCCCCTTCCCGATTGTACACTGCGACCCTTTTCTAATTCAACAAAAGTTTACTCGTGCCAGGGCCCAGCGGGTGATGCGGTCTGACATATCCCTCCGCCGGGCGCGCTCCCACTCAATTAACTATTAGCACATCTGTCACGTGTTACGCTCAACTTACGAAATAACACTAAGATATTCTTAACAAATATTAGAAAGTTACTTTTCGGTATTTTTTCGGAAGTAAAGGTTGTCTTTGTAGTAAGTTCTGAAGGGACTATTTGCCTAGTCTACTGCGCGCAGGGATCGATCGCGGCACGTCGCATTATTTACATAAATCACATCTGAGATGTTGAGATTGGAACAAGATTTGTCGCCACCACTCAGAGGGAATGCGAGGTTCGCGTGCTGCTTGATGGAAAACGCGTTTTCGTTATTTTCTTCGTTAAAAGCAATTGGTCGATAAGAGAATTATTTACTGCAATGAAAAATATATTTTTTTAACTTAATTTTTTTAATTGATTCAAATAACCTTGGATGGTGCTCCCAGAAAAAAGATCTTTTGAAAAAATATGATAAAGAAGTATATTTTCCATTCGCTCTAAGTATAAAATAACTCTTGTCTGCATTGAAATCACTCCCTGACGATAGATGAGTGGTTCCACTTCCCGCGTATAGAAAATTAACACCACATGCTGATCCTTGAAAAGAGTGGGCAAGTGGTTGAATTTGTGCTACCGGTAGCGACATCTGGGGTGCGCTATTGAAACTAAAATTGAAACCACGTAGATTCTCGCGTGGTTTTAACGTGACTTCCGCCATTTGGAAACAAAACAAGCATGGTTCGTAAACTCAAGTTCCACGAGAAGAAATTGCTGAAAAAAGTTGACTTCATATCATGGGAAGTCGACAACAACCTTCACGAGGTGAAGGTGATGAAAAAGTACTATATTCAAAGGAGAGAAGACTACACAAAGTGAGTTCGATTTCTAGAAAGCAGTAATTGAAGTGACAAATCATCCAATGGCAATGAGACAGATTGTAAATTAAATGTTAAAATGTGTAAATTGTACTTCGCGACCCTGATTCTGGTATTTCCAAAATATGTAGGATATATGTCAATATAGTGACTGACTAAAAAGAAGGAGAGTGATGATGAATGGGGTTATGTGAGGTCTTCCACCACAGTATCATGTATACAGTCTTCTGATAAGGCTAGCTGGTGGCTTCCTGGTCAAGTCGTCCTCAAGTCAAGTAGTCCTCAAGTCAAGAAGTCCTCAGGTTATCTCGTCCTAATAGAGCACTCGTCCTCAAGTAGTATTCAAGTAGATAACTTCTCACAGGGGGACAAACGTACAGGATAATTGAAGCAAGTTTCAAACGTTATAAATAAAATATATAGATATTGAATAATCATTCCAAGGGGATATTGATAATAGACCTAATTTTCGCTAGACAAAAAGTCAATTGTAAATGATTTCATTCACCAGGGGTCAGAACCATTCGTCTTCCTCTTAGAAAAAATACATTTCTCATTTGGAATATCTATCAAATTCTTTTTGGATTTTTTTCTTATATGACGACTACTGTCCTTTCCCACTATTAACCAGTTAACATGTGTAGCCGCGCGTCAAACAGTGAGAACTAAACACTGAGGACGAGTTGGTTATGACGAGTTGGTATGGGTACGAGATTAGCGTGAGGACTACTTGACTTGAGGACGACTTGACCAGCTCCCAGCTGGTGTACTGGACTCGACTTACTACACCGGAATAAAGATGGTCACTGTAATATGTAAGTTCCGCTGTCAGTGTGTGTCAACAGCAAGGGATGGGGGGGGGGGGGGGGGGGGGGCTGTTCGATGCATGACGTTGCATGCTCTCATCCAAACCTTGGGCCAAACAATACCTGGTCATAAGGGCCGATATTGCAATGGCTGCCTGCATAAGGACTGTTTCCGTAAGGGCCAATGAGTGAAAGTGGTGCCTTTACAGCTCGTGCAGCCAGCGGTCGTAAGTGGCGATTATGGCTAGGAGCATCTCCACACAGTGAACATACACACTGAGACACTTATGGGGACAAAGTAGCTCAGTTGGTTAGGTGTCGGACTAGTAATCAGAGGGTTGCTGGTTCGATTCCCGGCCACTACAGGCACTTTGGTCGTTCTTGGGCAAAACAGTTTATTCCATATTGCTTCAGTCAGGGTCTTAGCCAGGAAATAGAAACTGGGTGCCTAAAATTGGTCATTGTAAATTTTTTGGGCGTCCAAATTTTTAAGAGGTACCACAATATACTCAGATTTCAACCATAAACATGTATATATTTATCAAAATAAGGCATGATATCCTTATACATGGCCATGGGAATTATATGATGATGAAAAAATTCAATTATATGCTTGAGATTGACATTTTCAGAAATTCCTCACAAAAACATTTGGGTGTCCTGAGGGGTGCTTTCTAAGGGTTTGGGTGTCCAAAAAGACGCCCAGACGCCCTGCTGGCTAAGACCATGGCTTCAGTCTACCCAGCTGCAAAATGGGTACCTAGCATAAATAAGGCAGTGCTTAGAGTGTGTGCGCCATATGCTGCCAGTTGCTCTGGAATATCCCCCGGGGGATTGAAATGGTTTCTGTATGTACAGTGCCTGCTAGGGGAGGAAGGTTGTGTGAGCACTTCGGTGGATACAAGACTATAAACCGAATACCTTTACCTTTACTGATACTGATATTTTCTTGTCCACACTCCCAAAAGTTCATTTGGATGAAATCTGTCCTTTGCGCAGTAGTCTGCACAGCAACAAAATCGAGCCCTCTATTGGTGGAATATAGAATATGAATATGACATTGTGGTACACACTGATACCAATATTTCCTTGTCCACACTCATGGAAATTCATTTGTATGAAATCTGTCTTGCACACAAGTATTCTGCGCCACAAAGATGGCGACCTCTATCGACGAAATATGGCAAAGAATGACGTCATGGTACAACGGAATCCTGTCAATGATTACAAAGCCTGACTTCCAAGTTCACAGTAGAAATAAATTACTCTCCTTTCCATCGATCAATTTCAATGCGGTTTAGATTGTAAGAATTGTCACAATTCATTCTACTTGGCTCTTAATTTCAGTTCAAATCTGTTGCGAAATCACAGTTATGCAACAGGTTGAATTTGTTTTAATTTTTATGCCATATTTTTGGTCAATCGCTACTCATACTGTGTGGTTATTGCACAAATATAAAGCTCATATCAAGGAGTTTCCACTATGTTTCTGCGAAGTACAACCAACAAATGACATCATGGATAACAAATTTGTAACTTTGTGTCTGCATTAGAAGGGGAATGCTGAATTACTATTGAGCTGCACAAGCATTTAAAGCTTTGCTTTGTAGTCATATTAAAATCAAATTAAAATTTAAGCAAATGGAATTAAGTATTTTGGTTGTAAATAGTAACATAACTTTGACATACTGCAGAACAACATTGTTTCTAATAAGGTCATTTTGAAAAGTTTTGGATCAAAATCCCTATGCTGCAGGACCTTAAATTGTAACATTATTGCAACTAATGTATACTCTGATAGTTGCAGCAACTTTTTGAAAACAATCCCTCATTTAAAATGATTGAACGTTTTTTGCAACAATCGTAACATGATCAGCATTTTTTCATGATTCCAACTAATACTAGACATTTCATTCAAGAGAGCAAAAACAGGTTAATAGGGGTTAATTTACAGAATGTTGATCCTTTTAATTAGGCCTAAAAAAAGTTGTTTGTTTCCTGTAACCCTACCCTTACAAGTTTTTATTCAAAAAATCCCTACCCTAAAGTTTTTTCCACCCTCCCAACTCCTAATCAACTTAAAACATGTATCATAAATCACACATTTCTGACCAAAAAAATTAAGCAAAAAGATATTTTTACCGACCTACCTACCCTATTCTTTTTTTTAGACCATTACAGGAAACAAACTATTTTTTTTCTTGGCCTTATCCCAGGATTTATATTTTTGAGCAAATACTGTTAGTTTTAAAATCGTATCTCCAGACTTTTTGAAGTGCATTTGCCTTACAGATCTATTATTCCTTTCAGGTATAACAGACTTTCAAAAACCATTAGGGAACTCGCCAAAAAAATCAAGGAACTTGATCTCAAAGACCCATTTAGAAATGAAGCAACAGAACAGTTGTTGGAAAAACTGTGAGTACAATGCAACCTTCTTAATTTGTGTGAATCTTGAACACGTTTTTATGTGTATTTTGTGGATTAGCTTCGTATCAAGGTTTCATTAAGCATTGTTTTTTCAGGTGGAGAAAACTTTACATTTCCATCGAAAGAATTTAGAACCTGGCATAAAAGAGTATGTGGGCTTAATAAGAAAGTGTGCAGTTTTTTTAACTGAAATTTCCTCTGCGCTGTCTGAAATAAGGGAACATTTTGGGCACTAATTATGTGTCATTGGAGTGTTCAAAAAATTAGAATGAGCGTACAGATCTTTTGTGTACATGAGAGAATATTGAGAGGATGCCTCTCCTTATTTATCATCTTCATGGAATTTATCTGTCCTGTTTAATTCAAATTGTAGGTAGTTTGTATTTGGAATTTGGAACTTCGGTTTTCATCACTTTTTCTGCCATATTGCGGTTAAGTCTGGACTAGCCAGTTGTAAGTGGTGGAGAAAACCGGAATACCAGGCGAAAAAACACACCACCTTACCCCAAATCACAACCTTCTCACTTGCCCCGACTCGTATTCAAGCTATGGCTGTGGTGAAAGACAGCCAACGGTCAGTGGCAATGCCTTAGACCACATGACAAGACATTGACATTTGCGCAGAAAAACCAAGAATAGTCTTACTCATTCTGCAGGACTTTTTTTATACCCTCTAAATACTCTTAACCCTAGATAGAGTTAAAGTTTTCCTCCTTTTTAAATTATTGTCTGGATGGTTTTGGGGGATAACTTGGAAATAAATCAGAAATCCACAAAATATTTGAAAGAGAATTTAAATATGATTCTTATTTACATAAATATATCTCCTTCAAATATTTACCCAAAAAGATGCTCATATCAGAGAGGTGTCAGTTGAAAAGTTCATTCATGACAGGTTTAAACAATATTTTAATAGGTTAAACCTTTGCTGCTGCTGGCTAATTTTGCCAATAGAAGAAATGATGCGAAAACCTGAAAAATTTACCTAAACCCTGGCAAATGGGTACTCATCTAAGAGTACTCAGTAAGATATATCCATTGAATACCAACAAGACAGGGTTTAGATGGTTTTCAAATACCTTTGTGTCCTTGTTCTTTGGACGAAAGTAGCCTCGGCATTGTAAGGGTTAATCTTTTGCTTTAGATCAGGTACAAGTGTTCTCTGTATAGTGATGTATGTTTTGTCTAGAATGCCAGTTCTTGTTATTGTTTGGGTTCAGTTTCTAGCTCGTTTTCAGGACTTGGTTGCCTTGTTTGTGTTGGTGCCTGTCAAAATATGCATCATAGATACCTGTTTTGATTTCAGCCTGTCAGCTGTGTTTATATCTCTGAAAGTGTTGTTGTAGAAATATGGTTGTGATTGATGTGTAGTTCTGTATATCGAGTTATCAACATCAGTGTTGACTAGATGGATACTACTAGTAGAGAGTGTCAATTATATTTATTTAGTATCATGTCACTAGAAGAATTATGTGGTTTATGTAATACTTACAAAGTTACAATGTAATAAAAGTAGTCTTGCTTATTTGCTTAGCTTCCTAGGTAATAATCATCTGTGATCCCCATCACATGTGTTTGCTTACTTGCAAGTAAATATATTTCCTGGTTTTCTAAGCATGGATTCATGCATGACCTCACAACTTAACGTAACTTTGATCAAGCTACATGGATCATTCATATGCTTGGCTTATTTTATTTTGACATGTCATCCATGGGTGTTAGTTCAACCAGGGACTGGCAGACGTCAGGTCAACGGGTGCAGGAATTAAATGTCTATACTGTATGTGGTGTATGTCATCCTCATCAAAGAGATAACAATGGCAGACAAGCTTGTAAATAATCTCGAACAGACCAGACAACTCCGGATGCAGGTCTGAAATCTGCCACCAGGAGAGATATCTGGGTGTGACACAAACTCAATTAATAATGTCGAGGCTTCTATGGCTCACTACTCTGGGGCCCAATAATGTACCGGGCAAGTAGAAGTCATCACTTACTTGCCCAACAAGTTGTCAAATCCGAAAATAATATATGATTGAATAATTAAAAATATGAAATGCATACTGTATAACTGCTATTTTTTACAGGCATTTCATTTTCTCTATTTTTGCACTCCCAATGATAGCGCCAAAATAACATCCTTCAAATGAATATCCTGCTTTGTATCTGCTTTGTCTGAGTGCTTGAATGCACAAATTTAAAGTAGCACAAATATCCTCCAAAAGGGATGTAAAATGAATTTTTTAGCACTCTTAAATAAAGCAGTATACAAAGTAAAAATATATTTATATTTACACAGGCATTTCATAATTCATGTTTAGCCAGACTTATTAATTATTATCTTTACTTTTTGCCAGGTAAGTCAAATTTTATATCAACTAGCCCAGCATGGCAAGTATATCAGTCCCAGATATGATATTCACTTAACAGAGTATCTTTTACAAGTTTGAATTTCTACCGCAAACTTAATTCAATTGTTTTATCATGTGTAACAACATTTGAAAGATGATATTCACTCAGGGAAATGCAGAAGTGATATTCACTTTACAGTGTATCTTTTACAAGTTTGAACTTTCCCCGCAAACTTAATTCAATTGTTTTATTATGTGTAAGGACATTTGAAAGATGATATTTACTTTGGGGAAATGCATATTTGCAGAAATGCTGTACAATCAATCAATAGCGGATATGATATTCACAAACTAGATAATAATCTGCTATTTACGGACAGACAGGAAATTCATACGCCCCGCCCAGCAATTGTTCTTTACCTTTTTATGTTGTATGTGAACGGCTATTCTAATTTGGGCACTCGTCAGAGTGGCTCGAGGTTTGCCGAGGTCAAGTCTGAGTGATAATGTGTGATATGTAATATGTGTGAGAGGCTGACAATAAGCAAGTTGGGCCGATCAAGTTACGAACATACATATTTATCGTTCATTGACTTCCCTCGCAGGATAATTTGTGGATTGAGTTGAGGCGGATCGGATGGAGGCACAATAGGCATCCATTTCTCCCGCATTAACAATGATTTCCCTCAATGGAAATATTGACATTGATAGTCTGGGTTGTTTTTGAATGAAAAAAAATTTCACATATTGTTTCTTGTCTACTTCATGGGTATAATCAAGCAAGGCACTTTCACTACTATTGCTACTACAAATGATGATGATGTCGATGATGATGATGATGATGATAAATCTAATAATAATAGTATTAGTAGGAGTACTACTACTACTACTACTACTACTACTACTACTACTACTACTACTACTACTACTACTACTACTACTACTACTACTACTACTACTACTTATGATAATAATGATAATAATAATAATAACAACAACAACAACAACAATATTATATGTATTATTATTATTATTATTATTATTATTATCATTATTATCATTATTATCATTATTATCATTATTATCGTTATTATCATTATTGATAATAACAATAATAACAATAATAATGAAAATGATAATAATGATAATGACAATACTAATAATGACACTAATGATAATACAGATAATGATCTTTATTTCACAAAGGTAGTATTGTAGTGGTCTACCTTGTGAAATAGGATGCGTAAATAGTTTTTTTAATTGCCAATTTTGGGCATGCTCGCTGAATCCTGACCAAAACCGTGCAATGCACCAATGAGAAACATATTCTCCTTGCACGTTGGCCTGACACGGTGAATCCCGTAACCTGAACCCAAGGCCTCATTTCACATCATCCTTGATGTCAATGATCTGGTATGTCACTAACTCGTCACATTACGCCGCTGTCAAGGACCGACTCCAAGGTTGTTCCCCTTTGTCATATAAAACATGCATGCTTGTTGTACTTAACCCTTCCACTGCTGAGGCTACTTTCGTCCGAAGCACAAGGATGCAACGGTTTTTGAAACCTATCTAACCCCTGTCATGTTGGCATTCATTGGATAGCTCTCGCTGAGTACTCTCTGATGAGTACCCATGTGCCAGGGTATCAATCATTTTTCAGGTTTTTTGCATCATTTCTATGGGCAAATTAGCCACCATCAGCATAAGGATTAAATGTTGTGACAATTTTTGGTGGTCTTCTTAACCAGAGAATTTCTCTGAAAATATTAGTAGGAAAAGAAGCTTAACAGATCCTAACCAATGCTGCTGATGAAAGTAACCTTGTAATTCTCTACAAGTTCACAACCTATTTGAAGAAGGCGTGTGGGTTGAGTTCTGACCGACATTTCTTCTTCAATTACTTTTTCTGGAAAATGTTCATGTCATTAAAATAACACCAATATGGTCAGTACCATTAAGGTTCATAATTCCTTTAATTTTACGTTTATTAATACACTAGAGACTACAGCGAAATTGACAGATATGAACACCTTCAAGATATGAACACTTATCTGAATAAAGTTTGTTTTTGTAAACAGCTTCTAGTTCTACTGTGAACACTTTTGCCCTGTTCCTTAGCTGTTAACTGCAAAGTGATTTCCTCATATTTGAAGATTTGCCAGATCTGGGCAGTGTGAGTACCAATATCCTGATGAGATCACGCCATTCCGGTTTTCCTCCATTGCAAATTCTCTGGCGCGATTCCGCCTCAAAGAGGCCAGTAAAGCACCACCTTAGCGCCATCCCCACACAAGATCCAAGCGTCCATTTGCATACTTCAACAATAACATATTTGTTCAATAACGCAAAACACGGCTCTAATTTTAAGCGGCCGACACTCAAGTGGAGGTGTTGTATTCGGCAAACGAAGTGAAAACACGATATCATGAGGAACGTGGCGATATTTGCATTTGTGTCGAGCGAGGAAATTATTAGGAAATTCATCATCCTCTTCGAGCGTGCTTGTGAGACTCGGGCAGTGCCGAGGCACTCTTGTCAAAAACGGAGCACAAGTTTTTGCTGCTCAGCTTATGATGGATGACACGCTTTGTATAGTAGTTCTGGAGCGATGTATCAGCCCGGCTGACGTGAAGTATGGGGTCATTGGGTGCATGTTACGTGTGATGTGCGTTTCTGTTTACCGTAGTACGCACTGAGCTTCGTCACCTGACGGCTAAGAGGAATACTTAATTGATTAATTTCAATTAGATTCAATAAAAGTGGGGCAATCAACACTTTCTGGGATACTTTTGCTGTAAATTGAAGGTGCCTGTATCATATGTCTACAGTAATTCTCTTCTTACTACTGTGACTCAGTTTGTTCACTGAGCATCGTCACCTGATGGCTAAGAGGAATGTTTAATTGATTAATTTCAATTAGATTCAATAATAGTGGAGCAATCAACACTTTCTTGGGTACTTTTGCTATGAATAGAGGATGCCTGTATCATATTTCTACAACTTATGCTATTCTAACTACTATGACTCAGTTTGTTCACTCATTCATCCTGGCACACTTGATTGTTTTGGTAATGTCTTTTTGCAGAAAGCATATGCTGAGAGATTTTGACAAAAAAATGTGAACGAGAACTCGGCCTACCTTATTCAACATATATTTGATAATTTATGCTGTTTTCCCAAATTAATTTTAAAGGTTTACCGAATATTGCCCTATTCATAGACATTAACCCAGTAAACTAGTGTCTGTGTTCTATCTCTTACTAAGAGCTACAAACCTAGATTCTTTTGTTACCTTACCTTTTATCTTAAGTACTTACCAGCACCACATTCACTGGCGCTACCACTTTTACAACTTTACCTACTTTTTCTTCTTTTTCTTCTTCTGTCTTCTTCTGTCTTCTTTTTCTTTATTTTTTCTTTATCTTTTCTTTATCTTCTCTCTCTGTTTATTCTTTATCTTCCTCTTCTACTTTCTCTGTGTCTTCATCTTCTCTTCTTCATTTTCTTCTATCTCTGTTTCTTCTTCATCTTCTTTTTCATCTTCTTTTACAATATATACTTCTACATTTTCTACTGCATCTTAGTTCTTTCCAGTATATTGCTATCGAGTTCTCTGTTAAAGTTAGCACTTTTGCATGTTAACGTTAAGGGGGATTTTGGCACAATCAGAATATGAGCTTGGTGTGATGTATGGTTTATCAGTAAAACATATATGTAAGAACATGAGGGTGTATGCAAAGATAACATCAGTCCAAGATAATTAGCTGAGAAAGGAACATACATCCTGCCACTGTTGTGTGGGAACTTGAAGGAATGAAACATATTCCTTGCAGTTACTTCTTATCATCTAAAAACATTTGGTCCACTCATAACTTTCATGATATTAGATTTTTTTCATTAGAGCAACTTCTATATTGATGGCTTTGGCGAAGAAACATTAGTGAAAATATCCCATATTGGAGCCTTTTATTCATCATTATCAGCAAATAGCAATATTTCAAAGATGAGTATGGAATTTACAATTTTTGTATTACATATTTTGATATTACAGTGAGTATAGGATGATACTGTGTTTTGGGAGGAGGAAGGAGAGGGTTAACTTGTGTATGCATATACATGTAGTGCTAAAAGGTATTTTCATGATATCCTTGTATATGTAGTTTTCCAAAAGCACTTGAAGAAAAAAGGTTTTTCAGAACCTAATCCACAACACTTCTTAAAAATTTTAAGAAGTTATAATTAATTCTAAATTTAAGACAACATGTCAACATGAATGTGTACATGCATCTATAGATCTATGAGGTTGTTGGATGAGTGTGATCATAGCTGATGATACCATGCTGTCAACCAACCACTCTGGCTCCTCCCCCTTTCTCTGCACTAATTGATCTCTTACATCATCCCTTGGCACACCCAGAGGGGCCAAGTGTTGTCACTTTGCCTCTGTGACAGGGGCAATTCTAACCCACACACACCTGTAGTTCCCCTTAACCCTAATGCTGATGGTAGCAAATTTTGCCAATACAAAAATGATGCAAAAAATCTTTAAAAAGAATGACTGAAACCCTGTCACATGGGTACTGATCATTTAGAGCTATCCAATGAATACAAACATGACAGGGTTTAGATGGTTTTCAAAAATCTTTGCGTCCTTTGACTGCTCAGAGCTTGCCCACTAATTGATACGTCAAGCTAGGAACTGAAGATTGAATTCATTTTTAAAAAGGAAATAAATACCATTTGTTAGCTTTTAATCAAACTTTCCGCTTAAAATATTTTCGTAATCGAAACTTATGTTTTAGAGATTTTCGCAAAGAAATTCTTTCTTGTCACCAACAGAGATGTGTGGGTTAATTGGAAGACTCCTGATCTTGACTGCTAAGAGCTTGCCCACTAATTGATAGGTCAAGCCAGGAGCTGGACCCCCTGGTCAGCGGCTGAGTGGACAGGTAGTGGACACGTAGGCCTGCCCCACAGGTGTTAACGAGATGCCTGCCCAGGTAGGCATTGTGGTGGTAGAGGTGAATCATTACAGGTAGAGGAAGGGCCTAAGCTGCTGCTACCTGGTTCTAAGGGTAGAGCTAGAGTAGGCAATACCCTGTTCATGCCTAAAGTCAGGGTCTTGACCAGGATTCAGAAACTGGGTGCCCAAAATTGGCTGATGTAAATATTTTGGGCATCCAATTTATCAAGGGAGATCAAATATTTTGTAACATCATTACAATTTCCAAAGTAGTAATGATCCTGACGACAATTTCTGTAAGGACATAAGCATTAATGGCTTAAAAATTATCTGAAAGAGAGCTGTTCATTGAACTGTGCAGCGCGTAGTTAACACTTCTGGTTCAATTTTTTGTCAAAAACTCTCTTCTCAGAGATGATTTACCAATTGATATTGATATTTACTATTGATTGTATTTGGGCCACTGCTGACATGGGCAGACTTAACTGTTTATTCTACTCTGTAAATGTCTCAATGATATAGGAAGTCACAGCAATGCTTGAGAGAATTTTACCACTTCTGCTTACCAAGTATAAATAAAGATCAAAGGCTGGTTTCACCAATAGCCTTAGGTTTAGTTTAGACTTTGTGAATTCATTGTCAACAACAATGACAATGATTGTTGTAGACAATCAGGTTAAGCCTCAAGCTCAAGTCTAAGCCTATAAGTCCCATTGGCACAACTAGGCCTAGGTTATATAAGTAATGTTTTGACTGCTATCTTTGAGCATTTTTGGTAGCTAGGTAGGGCTATTGTAGTAATATATAGGTTTGGTGATTCATTAGCACAACAGACATAATACTCATTATGATGATTATGATGATGATGATGATGTTCATCATCATTATTATCATCATCTCTATATTCACTATCATTTCCACCATCATATTTTTCATTACAGTGGTCTCCATCATCATCATCATCATCATCATTATCCTCATCATCATCATCACCATCCTCATCATCATCATCATCATCATCATCATCCTCATCATCATCATCATCATCATCATCATCATCATCATCTTTAGAATCATCTTTAGAATCATATTCATCACCACCATCATATGCTTCATTACAATATTCATAATCATGAGTATCTCATCATAATGGTCATCATCATTACCATCATCATCACCATTATCATCATCATCCTCATCATTATCATCATCATCATCATCATCACCATCCTCATCATCATCACCATCAATACATAACAATGTACATGTATTATCCAGCTTTATCCTCCCTCCTTAAGGTAACACCTTTCCCACATTATCTGCTTGTCTATTTGTTCTATTTTTTCTGTTTTTCCCATTTTGCCACTTGAGCTCCCCCAGCAGGTTCTCCTCCCCTTTCTCCTCCCCCTCCATAAGAATCCCCGGTTCCCTATACCCGTTCCCTAACCGCCATCCCCGGGTGAGTGATACCCGGTACGATCTTGCCGCGAGCGATCATATTTCCTCGCTGGTATAAAAAGTGGTGGTCATAGGCTTTCAGAGCGCCTTGACCCTGTCCTACAGACCATCAGAGTATGCCGTGTATCGGTGGTGCCTTTTGTGCGCCCACCTTCCCGAGGAATTTTTCCCACACTGTGCCGATAATGCATTGAACGGGGCCCATAAAAGGAGGGCTGGTTAATCCCCAGCAATAGCTTGACTCCGCTTCTTAAGCGTGTATCTCTACATTGTTATTGCCTGTGTAGTAAGCCGCACCTCCGAGTGGTGAATTGCGAATGCCCTTACGCACTGGTACAGCGATGGGAATATTGTTGACAGGATGCGTACAATAACTCTGTTGCATCACTGAGCACTTAACACTATTGACCAGAGGTCAGTCTTTTCAGTGTCCAGGAAGGATTGCTGCTCACAGCACTGACCACAAGTGCTGCACTTAAACGAGACATTGTGATGATGTTTAGATACCACTGGGGTTCCTGACAGGGGAGGGTCTTACAAATAGAAGTGAGGGAGGGGGGTTGTGACCGTTGACTACAGAGTTACAAAGTCATCCTGAAGATTGTAATGACCACTGGGCATTCTTGACGGGCAAGAGTGTCTTACCATTAGAAGGTTGGGAGGGGGGTTACCCTTTGACTACAGAGTTACTAAGTCACCTGATGATGTTAGTTCACCACCGGGGCTCCTGACAGCTGAGACTGTCTGAGCATTAGCAGGTAGGGGGTGAGGGTCCTATTGTACTGGTCTTCAGTGTTCCCCTGGAGTTCTGACAGGGGATTGTCTTAAAAATTGTCTATAAAAAGGGAGGGAGATAGGGGAGTCCTTTGCAAAGTTCCCAAGTCATCCTGTTGATGTTAAAGAAGAGACCCACAGGGGTTCTGAGAGGTGAATGTTTTACCATTAGAAGGAAGAGAGGGTAGTCTAAGGCCTAAAAAAGAAATTGTTTGTTTCCTGTAACGGTAAGAAAAAAGATAGGGTAGGTAGGTCGGTAAAGTAATTTTTTTTGCATTATTTTTTTGGTCAAAAATGTGTATTTTGTGCATGTTTTACGTTGATTGGGAGTTGGGAGGGCCAAAAAAACTTAAGGGTAGGGATTTTTTTGAATAAAAACTTGTTAGGGTAGGGTTACAGAAAACAAACAACTTTTTCTTTTAGGCCTAATCTATTGACTGCTAAGTCAAAAAGAAGTCATCCTGATGATGTTTAGAGTCATCTAGGGGGTTATCCTACCATTAGGAAGGAGGGCAGGATGCATGGATAGGTGAAATCCACAGCTTCTCCTCCTATACTAGTTATCACAGTCTGTATGTTCCCATGCTCCTAACTCTTCCTCAGCTGATTGAGGGCTGTAGCCTGGTGGCCCTAGCAATGGCTGAGAGCAGCCAGTTATTATTGCTGCCTCAGTGGAGCCATTCACTACCCCTCCTACCACCCCTACCCTATGAGCGCCCTGCCACAGAACCAGCACCCTTCCGCACCCTCTGATTTATCCACCCTGTGTGAGGGTGCGGGCAGCCTCTGGCCTCAGGGGCCATTGTGATCCTCGGGTACTTGACTCAGAGGGTAGGAAAGGTCTGTTGTTAACCCATTCATGCCTGTAGCATCCATGTGGTGATATCTCTTTATGATAAGCAATTTTCAGAAGAAAATTAACAAAATTTGCAGCGAAAAAAAAATGTTGATCAAAATTCAACTCAAATAGTTCATAAATTCAAGATTAATCCAAGTTATTTTCAAAAGCATCAAAGGTCATAGGGTAAGAAGGTTAACCCATCCATGTCTGTAGTACCCAAAACCATTTTGGTGATATCTCTCTGATCTAATAAAAACAGTTTTTAGAAGAAAAACATTTTGAAGGAGAAATGACGATCAAAATCCAACTCGAAACTATCCTTGAAAATCTTCAATTTGAGATTAGTTTCAATGTTATTTTTAAGTTTCAAAGGCTTAAAAAAACTGTTTGTTCTTTGTAATTGTAAAAAAAAATAGATTAGGTATGGAAGTAAATATATATATTCTTGGATTTTTCTTTTCAAAAAATGTGTTTCATCCATGTTTTATGTTGAGTGGGAGTTGGAATGGCTGAGAAAAAAAAACACTCAAGGGTTGGAATTTTTTGAGTAAAAATTTAGAGTAGGGTTACAGGAAACCAACAACTTTTTTTAGGCCAAAGGTCAACATGATACTTGCCAAGGGGTCACCAGGCATGAATGGGTTAACCCACTCTTGCCTGTAGCACCAAAACACATCCAGACTTACTATCTAGTCAAGTATGAAGTCCCCAAATATGCTGTCTATTTTGACGATATCTTTTTGAACTGAGCATTTTTCTATAGATATTTGATTAAATAAGAAAGTAACCAACAGCTCTCCTGCGAATATTTTGCTTATTCATTCCAAATTCATTTTCAAAATAGTACCCACGGGGCAGTAGTTAGGAAATTATATGAAATTAGTTCTATAAAAAAATCTCATGTTATTGTACTGTTTACAGTATTACCCTTTCCTTTAACTGCATGTAAACCTTGGAGACCTAAAGATAAATTATGACCCTTGTATTGGTGCTGAATTCAAA
Source organism: Maea johnstoni (assembly GCA_963942565.1). NCBI lineage: Eukaryota > Metazoa > Annelida > Polychaeta > Spionida > Magelonidae > Maea > Maea johnstoni. The sequence goes on along the minus strand of OZ012695.1, from coordinate 39,248,522 downwards.
TCAACTGGCCTACTAAACCCTGAAACCAGCGCACCTTATCTCTTAAGTTCTTTATGAAAATCTGATTTCAACGGCAAAGAGACCTTTTGTATTCATTCTTATCAAAATGCAATTCCGAAAATGTACGCTTTTGTAATTTCAATGATCCTGCAGATATCTTGTGTTACTAGGTAGACTCTATCAGAAAGATGGCGGTCGGCGTATTTGTATTTTTTATCCTGGTAATCTTTGTATTTTCTGGTTGATGTGACAGAGACCCGGTAACAATGTTTTAATTTTTAACGCGAGGAAATCACTACAAGTTGTGACACGTACAATTTTGTGAGGTGTTATGTCGAATTAGCGTCAGCGAATCATCAACCATGCTGCACGACAACAGAGTAACATACCCATACGTTCTGCATAGTCGTTGTGAATTCAGGGAAGTTATATTTTGTCATGAAATTGTGTTTGAACTGGAAACGTTTTCTCCACTTGAGGTTATTGTGGTGATTAGCCGAACCCCATGCTGTGATGAAGGGTGTTTTAAAAAAGGGCAGCCAAGGTTGGGGCGAGGGTTTCATTAGCTAAGGATGTGTTAGCTGGTGAATTAAGTCGGAAGTCACTCATCTAAGGGGGGCTGGGGAGAAAATGTCCCACACGCTTCAGAAAAGGACCTGTTAACCCTTCCAATGCTGAGGCTACTTTTGTCCAAAGCACAAGGACGCAAAGTTTTTGAAAACCATTTAAACCCTGTCATGTTAGTATTCATTGGAAAGCTCTCTGAGTACTATCAGATGAGTACCCACATGCCAGGGTTTCAGTCATTTTTCAGCTTTTTTGCATCATTTTATATTGGCCAAATTAGCCACCAGCTAAGGGTTAAATAGGAAGTCATTCACCCAAGGGGGGCGGAGGGGAAAGTGACCCACACGCTTCAGAAAAGGACCTGTTAAAATAATCAAGCGTGCAGTGCCCAAAATGGCCTGATGGTTTGGTGATCACTCTTTGAGAATAGCATTTGATGTAAAATAATTTTTTGGAGAAAAAGAATTTAAGCTGTGACTCTCTTCCCATGAAAAAGCATTGAATGAAATATGAATCAGTGAGAAATGTTGAATCAAATACAAATAGTAACCTAATTTTATACATTTATTGTGAGCTTTCATTCCTTTATTTACCATGCATTCTGGTGTAAGCACATAGTCTGATACATGGAATCATAGTCTAAGCCAGCAGGCTGTCTGGGTGTCTTTTTGGTTTGGACACACAAACCCTCAAAAGTCACTCTTCAGGACACCCTATTTTTTGTGAGGAGTTTCTTGAAATGTCCATCTCAAGCATATAATTGAATTTTTTCATCATGTAGTATAATTCCCATGATATTGTAGAAGGATATTATGCCTTATTTTGATAAGTTTATACATGTTTATGGTTAAAATCTGAGTATATTGTGTTCCTACTTGAAAAATTGGACGCCCAAAAGTTTAGCAATTGCAAATTTTGGGCACCTAGTTTCTAGATACTGGCTAAGACCCTGCATGGAATTATCTGGATAGCAACACTATATTCTGAGAAATATTTGACTGAAATTTCTGGAAGTTGGGTAAATTTATCCCACATATATATAGATGTATATCAATGGTAGTATGATCTACCTTTGTGTTTATGTCTTAATCTCCTAACATCCAGACTGCTTGCATGGTCTGATTGAAACACTAATCAACACATAGTGATATCGTGAAAATATTTGAAGAGGTGTTGTTAAACCCAACTAAAAAGGTAACTTTTCATCAAATATTTCGTAAAATATTGCTTTCTAATCAAGACATTTCGCTAGGTGTCAGAAAAAAGGTATTCCCTCAATGTAAGTGGGTTAACTGCTCTTCCTGTGCAATATCATTATTCTATTGGCTGAGTGATTTAGTGTGTGTTATGATGTGCTCAGGAAGGTAGAAAGAGTCTCTGAAATCATGCACACATCAGTTCACCACGCACGGAAATCCATTACGACCACAATGGGCCGTCCTAACCCCACACCCTCCAGATATAAATTCCTCCCGGGATTCTGACGATCGTGTCTACTTAGCATTGCTGTTTATGAAGTTCCAAGAGGTGCAGTCACCTGTCTAATGTTGCTTATGGACGCATGTTGTGTTTTTGTAATCCCAGGGGTTCTTTCACTGTGGTAGTCGCTGTGTCAAATGCTTGCAATAGCTATATGTAGACATTCTTCGATGTTCAAAACAGGGGAAACTGATTTGATAGAGTTATTTATTGATAGGTATTATATTTGATTAATTTGAAAATGAGCATCATGACATTCCTACTGCTGCTGTTGCTACTACTTCTTTTACTTTTACTGATGATAATAATAATAATAATTATTATTATTATTATTATTATTATTATTATTATTATTATTATTATTATTATTATTATCATAATTATAATTGTAATGAAATAAAATAAAAATAATAATAAGAATAAGAATGATGATGATGATGATCAAAATATTTGATTGAGGTTTGTAGGTTGGATTTAAAAATACATTCTTTCCTCAAAAAAGTACCCTCATCATATATCACCAGATAGTCTGGTTATTTAGTTTATATAGGCATGAGTGGGTTAAAAATGTCTTTAACTAGTTCATTCACAGGTCCATGAAGGTCCAGAGAGCATTCAGACCGTTACATGTACTTTGTCGCATTCTTGGTGGTTGTTTGTTCGCAAAGTGCCCAAACCTCACACACATATCATCTCGCATTCCTTATAACTGCGGGGAGGCAATGTACATTTCGGAAAAACTTGGGAAAGGAATGCAGCCTCTGTGAATGGTCAGTTTCGAGGCCATTCACACTGCGCAATAATAACCACTCATCCTCAAACGGGGGTCAAAGGTCGTGGCTTTGCGCCACATGGTCATAGGTTAGGTGCGGTGATGCATGGCCTGTTGGGCCTGTAATTGTGGCGTATCCAGGTAGTAGTGGAGTAATGGCCAGATATTTAGTCTCACTATGCTCAATTTTCTGCGCTGAATTCAGCGTTGTTTGAGGGAAATTGTCGGGTTGTTTTGTTGACGCTCTGGCTTTTTTGGAGGTTTAGTGATGGGGGACTAACTGGTGCTCGTTAGAGTGTGTGGGTTGGTGAAGAGAAATGGACCCATTCATGCCACTGGCTATCATAGCCCTGCAGGGTGGCCTGACCACTTCAATGGGAAAAAAGGGGTAGAAAGAAGCAGGATTTTAGAAGGAGGGTGGTCATCTCTGTAGGCTAGATCTGGACAGCGAAAGTTTAGGGCAAAATGAAAATAATGCAGATGTGTATTTAAGATGTAAAGTTGGCCATAATCTTGAATGCACCTTTTGCTCACTGTTGGGAAGTAGAAAAAACATGTGAGAGAACTTTTTAAACAAGGTATTTAAAAAGGTCAGAGGTAAGGACTACTTATGTATCAAAGAAAATTGAGAAAAAGATTTGAACTTCATATTTCTTTATCAAGCATTTTAAATTGAAAAAGTGTTTTTAAGCAATTACAAAATAAGATCAACACTTAAACCCCATCTGCTTTGTTGGATTTTAAGATAAACTTACCAGATGGAAATAAAGATATTTAAGCATGAGTTCCTCTGGCATATGTCAGATATTATCACCAGGAAACCTAAAGAATTCAACTAATTGAACCATTTTGTTCACTCCATAGTATTATCAGCTCATTAACCATTTAACTGTTTAACCCAATCATGCCTAGAGTATACCATGAAAAAGGTCGAAATAATGTCCATTAGGTGGTATGATACTTTTGAAAATAGATTGGCAATAAAAGAAAAACCTACACAATAGTTGAGGGAGAGTTGTCTATCTGTATTTAAAAAAGCTGTCCCTCTATGCTTTATATGAAAGATAAGACCAAATTGTCAGTGCTTTCTGAGGCAGTACTCATAGGAATGGGTTAACCAATTAATGCCTGTTGCACCCAATATTGCTTTTTCAGAAAAAAATATTTGAATAAAGGAGAATAGTAAATCAAAAACTACCTAACCACTCCTCTTCAAATTCTTTTCCAATTTATGCACTGAATTTCAAGATTGATTTCAAAAGTATCACAGGTCTTGATGATGTAAGTGAAGAAAATCTCTAAGCAGGCATGGGTTAAGGGAATGCTGTCACCTGCTCTCATTTCTTATCTGATGGCTAACAATTGATGCAAATGAGTGCCTTTTTCCATTGTGTGCACGTTGCAATATAAGACAATGGAAATCTCTATAGGTATGTGTTCTATTCTGATGCCATATGAAATGTTATTTTATCTATCTTTATATCACAAATGGTGTCTTTTGAGGGAAGCAAATGATTTAAATCACCTGATGAATTAGTTATGATTGCTAAAGTTTGTTATCCCATTCATGCCTATGTGCCGTTTGGACCTATGCTACTGTGCCCTCAATCTGCCCCACCTGACTACCTGGGTTGGTTGGGTACTGTTGAGCGGTCTTATGTCATCAGGTGGTCATTACTGTATGACCTGTTGTACCCTGTCTTTGTATCCAACATTTCTTGCATTGTTACCCTCAATCTGGTAAATTGTTTGGGAATGGAGGAATGTCTTAAATGTATTCTCTATGTGTTGTTTCTGACCACAAAATATTTCTTACCACATAATTGCTATTGAACACCACACTTACATGCCAGTTTTTTCCGAGTCATTTAAAATAAATATTGGCTGTTAATTCCGTGTTCAATTTTAGATCTGCCACTATTTATAAAGCCTTTGAGACATTGGCAGCGAGGTCAATTATGTATAATCATGTGACCACAATGCAACCAGACGGTAGTTCCAGATTACTACCTTACCATGCCAGAATCTGTGGTCTATAGACAATCCCCATGACTTAACCCTTATGTTATGCTGCTGGTAACTAATTTATCCAATACAAAGTGATGCAAAAATACCTGAAAAATAACTGAAACCGTGGCACATGGGTACTCATCTGAGAGTACTCAGCGAGAGCTGTCCAATGAATACCAACATAACAGGGTCTTGTGCTTAAGGGTTAATGTAATTCCAAAGTATTACAGATGCAAATGATATTTTTCAAGGGAGGGAAAGTTCCAAATCTGTAAAATCATTATAGGAAAAACCTTTTTAATTAATTATGAATAGAATATATCAGTGAGATGATAGCTTAAAACTTTGAAATTGTTTTTGGAGAAAAGACTACAGGATTTAGCTAAGCTAAGGCTAATAGATTGGGGCAATTTGTTGACCCATAGTCCTCTGGTCTCCCAGTTTATACTGAAGCCTGACTTTAGCATGCTGCTTGTGGCAGCAATGTTATTTGCATATATGCTGTCTTGACGCTGTCCCATTCTGTGACTATCCCGCCAAAACAAAAGTGTCCATTAATGTGATGTTGCTTGCTGCAGCAGCAATGCTATTTGCCTCCTGTCCAGGTGTATATTATTACCTGACAGGTATGCAGAGGAACAGGTGTGTGATTGTGTGCGGAGGTGCTGACATGGCTTGGCGTCAGTTTCTCCCGCCCTCCCTGCCTCCCTCCCTCCCCCTCAAACTCCCGCCACCCCCACCACGCATACCCATACCCCATATGTCACCCTGTGGAGGGGTGCCTTGCCCTTTAGGAGGGTTTGCAGATACAGCCAGGGTTTCCAAGTATAAGAGTCCAGGGTCTTAGCCAGGATTTAGAACTGTGGTGCCCAAATTGGTGATTGTAAAATATTTGGGCATCCTATTTTTCAGGGGAGACAACAATATACTCAGATAACTACCATAAATATATGCATTTACCAGGATAAGACCCTTTAGCTATGGCGGCTAATTTGGTCAATACAAAAAATGTGAAAAAACTTGAAAAATTACTGAAACCTAGGCAAATGGGTACTCATCTGGGAGTACTCAGTGAGGGCTTTTCAGTGAATACCAACATGACAGGGTTTATATGGTTTTCAAAATCCTTTGAATCCTTTTGTTCTGGATGGGCATTTTTGAAATCCTGGCTAGGATAAGGTGCCAGGTATGTTGTTTAAGGTATCAGTTGATCTCTCTCTACAGGTGTGCTATTGTTGGTGATGGGATGGCAGGTGTCATAGGTGTGGCTGCTAGGATCACCTTTCCACGGCTCTGCACCCCTCCCTCATGCCTGCTTATAGTGGAATCCAAGAGCGAACTGTAGATCATAGCACTGACATCGGGCGGCAGGTCCCCTACACTACAGGTGTGAAGGATTTTTAACCAATCATCTCCCACGTGGCTTGGTCAGGTGGACAACTGAAAATATTTGTACAGGACTTGTTCACTAAAAAAATATCTACAACTCTTATTTCAAATATTTGCTGACTATTGCTTTTATAGTTTTAGGGACGTATCACCAAAATAGTTAGTCGGTTCTGGCTGCTACAGGCATGAATGTGCTAAATAAATCAGTGTGATTAAAAAAAGTCCTCAGCCAAATATTGAAGGTGCACATTTCTATCTCATTGGCATTGAGATGAATTATTTCCTGAACAATGAGGACACCCTAAAATTTCAAAATTGCCTATTTTAGGCACCCCGTTTCAAAATCCTGGCTAAGACCCTAAATCAGTGGGATTCAAAAAATTCCTCAGCCATAAATTAAAGGTGTGCATTTCTATCTGGTTGGCGTTGAGTTGAATTCCTGCACACCTGTTGTTCTCCTATAACGAGTCTGTCACAGGTGAGCTATTGTCTGCTGCCACTGCCAGGTGCTGCCAACGGTGATAAACGGTTGCTAGGCAACAGCATCAGCAGCAACAGGTGGGATGGACACGGAAATCAGTGCCAGTTAGAGGAATGATTACCCTATCACATGTAACAAGGAATTTTATGCAATACCTAGAATTTTTTGTTGAAATTATCATAATATGTAGCTACCATGAAAGGTATCGTTAAGATCTTGCATTAACCTATAAAACTTATATGATCTGTTGATGACCACTTATGATTGTTAGGAGATTGAATCAACCATACCATATCCTAATAATCATATAATTTAATACCATTGATGTAAAATTATTTTGTACGTTATGGTATATGGTTCATTATGGTATATTGTGCAATATGGTAAGGTATGACATCAGGGACCGTAATACGTAATTAGCTCGGGCCAGGAGCCCGGGGCTCCCTTGAACCCTCATGGCCGACTCCCTCAAAGTTCCGCAGGGAGCCAAAAGATGTACTGGCTTCTGTACACAAAACCTTTAAATAGCTTTTGAAGATGCAATTGGGCTCCCTGAAAAAAAAGAATTTCAAGCCCGGGATATGGTATATCATTGTATGCTATGGAATGACATGATACAGTAAGGTTGAGTATGTTATGGTATGGGTTAAGATAGCTTCTGAGGACCAAAAATAGCTGTTCAAATTGCCAGGTTCCATCTACCATGATGCGATGTAATACTTTATGGAGTTGAAATCACTTTTCAAGAGCACAAGAAAATATTTAACTTATGAAGCTCTTCAAATTGCCAGGTTCTATCCACCTTCATCAGATGTAATACTTTAAAGGGTTGAGGTAGCTTTTCAAGAGCACAAGAGAGTACTTATTCAACTTATGAATGTGTTCAAATTGCCAGGTTCCATCTACCTTGATACAGTGTACTAATTTTATGGGCTTTTTGAGAGCACAAGAAAGCTGTCCAAATTGCCAGGTTCTATCCACCTTGATTCTGTGTACATAATAACATGTGACATCCTGAGATTGTTGTCCTCCTCTAGTTCTCAGCTAGAACCACCATGACGATGACGCGTCGCCATGACGCTGCCATAGAAACGCGCCCCTACTCCCCAGTCCTTGTTGTGCCCGCCTCCCTCCCACCCTGGGGTCGGGCATGATAATTACAGGCACCTCTAGCGACCCTGTGATTACCACTACCCTCCACTGATCAGGGTTTTGTGTTCATACGATGATACCTAACTATGCTACAAAACATACCAGTGGAGCAGCATTTTACAATATGGCTGTTTCAGGGGATTTTGCATATTGCAATTTGTCTGAGCATGAAGATTCCACACTAACTGATCCATTGATCAGAGTTTAAGGTATGTCCTACGATACCTCACCATGTTATATGACATACCAGTGGGGCAGCATTTTACAATATGGCTGTTTTAGGGGTTTTGCATCTCTAAGTTCCTCAAAGCTTGTAGGCTTTAACAGTACCTATTCTACCTTGCATTGTGAAGAGTTTGGTCTATGGCCTTACGATACCTAACCATGCTATAAAACATACCAGTGGAGTAGCATTTTACAATATGGCTGTTTTAGGGGGTTTTCATCAGAGCTTGTAGGCTTTAACAGTACCCTGCACTGATACAAGTTACATGACTTATGTACCTTGTATGATACCGGACCATGTTATAACAATATAAACCTTTAGAGGGAGTCCACATCTCCCGATAGATATTCCTGTTTATTGCCATCAGTAGGAATTGGTATTTACTCATTCATGGCTAGAGATTTTTTCCATGGAATGTGGGAACTAGGATAATAATAATAATTGATATTTGATATAGCGCCCTTTCCACCTATAATGTTCAAAAGCGCTTGATAGGTGGGATAGATAGATGGATGGGTGGAGATTGAAACAGAGAATTTAACCATTCAATTAACTTAATGGCTACCGGTGAGTGACCACCTCTGGTACCATTTATTTTGACCGTAAGTAACTAACATCAAATGTTTGAAATACAAGACCATGACCATTTATGTTCATCATATACAGAACCTTAGAACCTTGATGTAAGATATTGAGGTCCGAACAGAGAATAGCATGATTCAGTTTTTTCCATGCACTGGTGCGTATTCCAGTTCATCTCTTTCCCAGCTGGGGTATGTTGTGATCAACTGTATACAGGCTAATAGTGTTTTCGATTTGATTAGTGTCATAGGTCAATAAATACCCCTACTGGTCTCAGTTTGTGCAACTGCTAAAGTCATCAGACTCCCATTTTCTCTAGGTTGACAGGCGCGCCGCGTGATTACTGTTGAGCAGTGGTTAAGTCACAGTGGTCATCTGGTCAGCGATGTGGCTTCTGTCACCTGTCACTGAGCGAGCTCAGACGCCCTGTCCTCATGGTTTCATCAACAAAGAACCGGTCAAAGTTACTTTCTCCCAAAACATATGGCATTTGGTCACTCTGACCATGTGTAATGAGGATACTTGGCTGAATTCAATCACTTTAGGGACCCTACACTTGACCTCCAACTGTTGCAAGCTTCTGCTACTACTATTACTACTACTGCTGTTGCTGCTGCTGCTACTACTACTACTATTACTACTACTACTACTACTACTACTACTACTACTACTACTACTACTACTACTACTACTACTACTACTACTGCTGTTGCTGCTGCTGCTACTACTACTACTATTACTACTACTACTACTACTACTACTACTACTACTACTACTAAGTACTACTACTACTACTACTACTACTACTACTACTACTAACGCTGCTACTGCTGCTACTACAAGAACTTCTTCATCTCTTTCTGCTGTTTCTACCACTCTACTTATTGATTCATTCATTTGCTTGATCACATCTTACCCATGACGAAAACTCTCCAGTTTCTCACCATACCACCATGCAAACGCTCACAAAAATGCTTCTGCACTTAGCGAACTAATACAAGCTTCAAGTAGCTCCCCTTAACTTTCTATTCAGCTAAAGTTCAACCATAGATGGGGACAACTGTAGGTGTGGTAGTCAATGGTCATCTATCATCATGCTGTCATATCTGAACCCATTGGTCACTGTCCTCCACGCACTGTCCTGTCTCAGACCACTGGTCAACCCTTTGTCCTGCATCAATGGAATTCCTCTATCAGTGGTCAGTTGAAGGACCTGTCAGTCTTCTTGGACTATTAACACATTCTGTACTAAAGAGGTAGTTGGTAAGACTCTGTGGACTAGGGAGGGAGGGAGGGAGGGAGGGAGGGAGAGAGAGAGAGAGAGAGAGAGAGAGAGAGAGAGAGAGAGAGAGAGAGAGAGAGAGAGAGAGAGAGAGAGAGAGAGAGAGAGAGTGGATAGCCTGCTAGCCAAGAGCAAATAGACATTTTGTCACTATTAGATCTAGAATTTTGGCATTTATTTGCCCCGCTTGACTAGTGAAAATGTTAGGTACCGTATAATCATGGCCTGAATATCCTAATTGTTTAAGGGTTGGTAAGCAATGTTAGGGCCAGTAAACCCTATGACCCTTGCCCTAATTAATTGTCTAGTAAAAGTTTGATTACTGTCTTGCCCTGCTGGGGAAGGAGAGATGAGGGGGAAACAGTAGGTGTCCTGTCATTCCATTAGCTTTAAACAAGCAACACAACCTTATATGCCACTTTCTTTACAAAGCTCAGAAATTTGGCTAATTTTAAAGTACCTGAAAACTTAATTGATTTTTGGTATGAATGAGATGGCACACTTAATTTTTAGGGACTTCCTGGCGAAGAGCTGCCTTTAGATCCTATCAGGGACTGCCAGGTGAGTGAGGTCTTTGATTACAACAGAGAAGTCAAGTGGTGGGAATGCCAGGTCTCATTGTAGCCCTGCAAACCCCTTCAGCACTCACAGTGTTAATTAGGTAAATTGAGCCCTGCCTCTCTTCCTATTGTCTTACCTGGTCAGGTACAGAGTGCACCTGGCTATTAATGAACTAGCCTGCATCCCAGGCCATATTTAGTTGTCATCCCTTGTAGTTAAATTTCCCTGCGGTATGCTTTGAGTGTAGTTGGAAATGTGGTATATGTGCAGCCATAAACTTATATATGATAAAGTAATGCCTAGTTAGTAGCTAGGCTATCAATGAACCTATTGGCAACACCTGTTCATATTTGTGGAGCCCAAGAAAGGCCTGGTCATCTTAACAATATCTTTTCCCCCGAAAGCATTGTAAATATATTAAAGAAGGAATGTGCTCAGCTAACTATACTCCTTCAATTTTTTGGTGGGTTTTTTTCAATCCCAAGTTCTTTAACATTCTCTCCAGACACTAGATCAGCTAGTAGCCCCATTTTACATATTCATGGCCAGTGCCGGTAAAAGCACAGCAAAGCCAAGGAGCTAGGCTACTGTTCATAGTCTTAGCCAGCAGGGTGTATGTGCATTTTTTGGACACCCAAACCCTCATAAATCACTTGTCAGGACACCCAACTTGTATTCAGTTATTTCTAAAAATGACAATTTTAAGCATATAATTGAATTTTTTTTCCCCTTTATATAATTCCCATGAAATTTTATGAGGATATTATGCCATATTTCAATAAGTAAGTGCAAGTTTATGCCTGTAATCTAACTTTACTGTGGTCTCCTTTGAGAAATAGGATTCCCAAAATATTTACAATTGCCAGAACTTTTTTGATTTTGGGCACCCAGTTTCAAAATCCTGGCTAGAACCCTACATCTGTTAGTCCTTTCCTGTCCATGTTTGACCAAATCTTGACCCTGAGGAGGGACGCACTAACCACAGGAAGGGCAACCATTTTACCTGCTTGGTATCCACAGGTTGCCATATTAGTTACCATGGCAACGTCTTTGTTGTTCTCAGCTGTCCTGCTGGGCAGTTGGGTAATGGAGGTAGATTGTGGCTAATTTTATGTGTAAGACAATATCTACCTTTACTGCAGGTATGTCCAGGTGCTAATGGTCTTTAATGAGGGTTTTAGTTTAAATAAGCGCTTGGCGTTGTTTAAAGGTATGTCCAGTGAGTTCCAGACCAAGCCACGCTTGTAGGCTATGATTAAAGAGATAATGTCTATAATTAAAGCAGCGATGTGATGGCCAGAAATGAGTGTCTACCAAGGATCAACACTTAACCCAAATGCTGCTGGTGGCTAATTTCGCCAATACAAAATGATACAAAAAAGCTGGAAAAATTATTGAAACCCTGGCACATGGGTACTTATCTGAGAGTTCTCAGTGAGAGCTTTCCAATGAATACCCACAATACAGGGTTTGGATGGTTATCAAAAATCTTTGCATCCTTGTGCTTTGAACGAAAGTAGACTCAGCATTGGAAGGGTTAACATATAATGGTGCTGGGTGGAACCTTTTACCTGTTGAAACCTGCTCCTGTGAAGACAAAATCTACCTATGCTCTAGATATGTCCAGGTGATAATGGTCTTTAATGAGGCTTTTAGGTTTAAATGAGCGCTTGGCGTTGTTTAAAGGTATGTCCAGTGAGGTCCAGACCAAGCCACGCTTGTTATCTGTGATTATGAAGATTAAGGCTATAATTATGTGTGACCAAGGATGAGTGCCTACAAGGATCAACACTTAACATGTGCCAGGGTAGATCAGGTGGAACATTTTACCTGTTAATGCCTCATGCTCCTGTGAAGACGATATCTTCTGCTGCAGGTATGCCCAGGTGCTAATAGTCTTTAATGAGGGTTTTAGGTTTAAATAAGCGCTTGGCGTAGTTTGAAGGTATGTCCAATGAGGTCCGAACCGAGCCATTTGTGGCCTGTGATTATAAAGATTAAAGGGCTGTCATTATGTGACGAAGGATGAGTGTCTAACAAGGATCAACACTTAACATGTGCCAGGGTAGATCAGGTGGAACATTTTACCTGTAAAAGCCTCAAGCTCCAGTGAAGACAATATCTGCCTCTACTGCAGGTATGCCCAGGTGCTAATAGTCTTTATTATACCTCACGTGAAAACACTCTCATCCCATTGGATGAGAGCCATGTGTCAAAGCTGTTAGCAACCTGTGTCTCTGTAGGTTCCTTGACAGCGGTCACCATTCGACGTATTAGCACCCGCTGTCAAGGAGACGACGTATTAGCACCCGTTGTCAAGGTGCCGTTTCATGATTCCCTATATTGTTGAGGACGTCATGCTTTCAGGATCCCCGCGCTTAGCTAAAGAATTTCAAGGCCTCAGCAGAATGCCGCGCTCAACAATGGAATTATCTTATTGTTGAGAACAACATGTGTGAGTGTATCAAATCAGGGGAAAAAGTAAATTTTCAACCCAGTTGAGATGGTAGGTTGTTCAGGAAGGATAAAACAAATACATGTAGTATATCCCAACATGGTCAGCACGGTATACATGCTGCTCCGAAATTACACTGCCCAAGTGAGTTTTGTAACTTGTCATGGATTTTGGGTGCCCGGGGTGAGGGGGGGGGGGGGGGGGGGGTGTTGTTCGGTATAATAAAACAAATGTGACATCCCTGCGGGGTTGCTAACATGGTAGTCTACCCCTCGTCCACCCCAATGCTCACTCGGGGTAGACAACCATGTTAGCAACCCCGCAGGGATGTCATATTTGTATATTAATGAGGGTTCTAGGTTTAAATGAGAGCTTGGCGTTGTTTAAAGGTATATTCTGTAAGGTCCAGACCAAGCCACGCTTGTAGCTTGTGATTATAGAGTAAGGTTCTATAATGATGCGATGGCCAAAGACGAGTGTCTATCAAGAATTAGCACTTAACATCTGCAGGCATGAGGTTGAACTTGTTACCTGTTGAATCCTGCTCCGATATACAAATTCACTAAAGTGTTTGTCACTGACTGCATTGTGTCTCTCACTACTGGATTAACTACGGGTATGTCCATTTCTTTCTGTAAATCCTTCCATAAGTTCCATTGCTAAGGTCACTTTCATCCAAAGCAAAAATCTTTTGAAAAATATCTTAACCCTATCATGTTGGTATTCGTTAGATAGCTCTCACTGATTACTCTCAGATGAGTACACATGTGCCAGGTTTTCAGTCACTTTTCAGCTTTTTTGCATCATTTTGTATTTGCAAAATTAGCCACCAGCAGCATAAGGGTTAAGGGATACAGTTAGTCAGAATCAGTTTTAATGGCATAAATAAGACATATTGTTTAGCAATCAAGGCAATACCGTGATTTATTGCATAGCGTCAGGTCCACACTGTGCTCACCTACATGTATTTTACGTGTGAGAACAGAACTGGTTTATTATTGTGTGTGCCTGCAGGCCATCTGATAAATCTTACTAATTTGTCAGTGGATCTATAATTGGCTACTAGAGTAGACCAATGGGAAGCACATAGCCGAGGATTTCCCAACGTGTTTTGGAACCAGTCTTGTTTTGATGGGTGTTTTCGCATGGTAGGTGATCCCTTCATAGGCAAAACATGGATATTAACCCATTCACGTCTTTTAGATTTGTTCGATAAGCGTTGTCTGGATCTATGAATGTTTTGAATATAACTTAAGAATAAGGTTGAAGTTCAAAAGATATTTGAAGGAAAGTTATTGGTTGGTTTGCACTCAACATTTCCCCTTCAAATATTTTGCTAAAAGTGTCCGTATCAAAAAGATATAACTTAAATTGTCAGGATATTTTGGGTGCTTCGGGCATGAAGGGGTTAACATGTAAATTAGCTACGACAGGTTCAGGTAAAAAACGCAATAAGCGTGGATAGCGTCATGTCATTGATCACGACGAGGGTCAAAGGTCGCCAATGACACATCTGGTCAAATCTTGTTTTAGCGTGGTGTTGTGTTTTGGCATGTCACATGACTTCGGCAAGGGTAGCCGCAGAGGTTCTGGAGTGTGACGATGAAATATCTCCTCGAAAAGTGATAGAATTAGCAAACTTCGTCAATGACACATCTGGTCAATTTTTGTTTTAGCGTGGTGTAGTGTTTTGGCATGTCACATGACTTCGGCAAGGGTAGCTGCAGAGGTTCTGGAGTGTGACGATGAAATATGCCTCCTCAAAAGGTGTTAGGATTACCAAACCTCAATTTTGAAATTTCTCACTAACTTCTGAATCAGAACCTGATCTAGCTGAGAGCCAAGCATCATATATAGGAATTGGAATCATTTTGGGTTTTATAATTAGTCATAGGTGACCCAAGTTAACCCTTCCAATGCTAAAGCTTCTTTTGTCCAAAGAACAAGGTTGCATATATTTCTGAAAAACACCTATACCTTGTCATGTTGGTATTCATTGGATAGCGCTCGCTGAGTACTCTTAGATGAGTACCCATGTGCCAGGGATTCAGTCAGTTTTCAGGTTTTTTGCATCATTTTGTATTGGCCAAATTAGCCTCCACCAGCATAAGTGCCTCGCAGTATTCACAATACAGAATACCACAATACAGAATTACTAATAGAATGTAACCTGGCTTTTTATAATGGAAAATTGGTCCCAATAACTGTTGTTTCATGTGTATCTAGCAGTGTCCATTTGTGATTCTATCTCTGTTATGATATTTTCTTACTGTTCAATGTAGTACAATTCTATAAGCTGTGTGAATAATTACAGGTGCGACATACCTGTAGAGTGGCTTATTAACCCACCTGTACTACAGGTAATCACGCCAGCCTGCTGCAGCTGCACCTGTTGCATCGCTATGGAGAGACCAGTGCTGGCATTGGCGTGGGGTGGGGTAGGGTAGCAGTTCCGGGTAGTGTACCCGCATCACCCTGGTTGGCATGCCCTGAGGGTAATATGACAGGTGCCAAGGGACTGTTAGGGACAGATGCAGGCGGGTCTGGGAGCTTGGGTTCCTGCAAGCTGCCTCTTAGAATAGTGG